>JANRMT010062814.1:56639293-56666377 GCA_026402145.1 Polypterus bichir lapradei
GGGGGGGGGTGATAAAAGAAAAACAAAAAACAAAACCCAAGTTAAAATTCTGAACATACCAACCTCACGATCTTATTCATAAAATTAAACCTTAAAGGCCTTTCTAACAGTTTGTTCAAACCCCTCCCCTTCAGCTGTCATCTTAAATATGCCATGTCTGTTAAAGACACCTGCTCAAGCAGACCTTGCTGTTCTAGTTGTGAGTTAGTACAAAAGCCACAGGCAAAGTTTTACAACGTGCACCTTGCCTTTACAAATACTTGTCTGTATGAACCATTTTGAAAGTACTGCCTCCTGGCTTGACCAGTTTCATTCTTTATCAAACTTTTATTTTAAGGAACGTAAGTCATGATCTGTCAACTGAACTTTGCCAGACAAACTGTACACCTTTCAGCTTATAATGGACAACTAAAGCATGACCAACACTTCAGTGTCTTTAACATACTCTTAACAGCACCACTGCAATCTTAATCATTGGGCCAACTTGTATAAATTGTTTAGAGTCACCTACCTTCTTTAATACACTGTCAAGGGTTTCTGGTCGGCTTATATCGAAGCAGATGAGTACCGCATCAGAGTCTGGGTAGGAAAGGGGTCTTACGTTGTCATAGTAAGGAGAGCCTATAAATTAAAAAACACACAAGAATTTATTGTACCGAAACACAAGTGAGAAATTAAACTTTAATGAAAACCAAGAAGTTGAAACAAACCTTAATGTTGTGGCCAAAGGAGGATTAAATTCTGGTTAACAAAATGTCACAATGATTCATTGTCAAGTTTTTCTTCAAGTGAATAATTACCAAGGCAAGAGTATGGTTGGCCTATTCATAACATTCTCAAGCCTATTATAGTTAGAATTACCACTCAAAAGTAAAAATGCAAGATTGAGACTGTTAAAGGCTAAAACTCTGCTTGCATTTAAAACTACATTTTCCATTCTAACACAACACATGTGGTGATGTACAATTGATTTTCATATTTAACAGATAAGGTTCAAACAAAGTAAAATTCAACTATAGTTCGACCAGAAAATTGTCAACAGTATGCAAACTGCTTTCATTAGAGTCCCTATCCAATCAAATTACAGAAGGCAGGCATAATATATATATATATATCAATTTGCACACTGAAAAAATTTAAATGAAATTGAGTATATTTAAGAAGCTTTAGTTACTTGTGAGTTATGTAAAGAAACAAAAAACGTATTCTGGAAGGGTTTTCAAATTATGCAATTGCCTTCAAACAATTTGCACACCTGACTATTCATAGAGGTGAACAACTGTCACGCAAGAGTTCCCAGTGACAAATGAGATCATTTAACACAACACATAACAGCAGGTATTCCAAATAGGCAGGTAAATGGGAGGCCTTCGTACCTACAAAGTAGCCTTGGTGGTCATTCTACATACAAGCATTTGTAGGGTTAGTCGAGTTTCTCGACAATGCATTGAGGGAAAAAGTCATAAAATTAGAGTTTTTCTTTGAAAAATTGCCACCAGTCTTTATGAGGCACACTACTGTGCACTACTCATTCAGAAATTCAAGAAGTCTGGTGAAATTGTTAATCTGGAAAGAAGTGGGATAAAAAAGAAAACCAGTTCAAGGACAGACAGGTATGACAAAGAGCTTGCCATGAAAAACTAAGAGAGCAAGCTGAATGAAGGCAAGCTGCATGGAAGGGTTCCTCGTAAGAAGCCATTTATAAGTAAAAAGAACAAACTGAAACATTCTAAATTTGCCAAAGAACATGTTGACAAGCGCCTTATCTGCTTCTTGAACATAATTTTATGGTCTCATAAATCCAAATTCAACATGTTTGGACCAAATGGTCAGAGAGTGTGGTGCAACTCGGAGTATATGCTCCAGTGCCTAAATCCAACAGTCAAGCATGGTGGTGGGAGTGTGTTGGTTTGAGGTTGCATGGCAGCTTCCGAAGTCGGAAATTTGCATTTTATTGAAAGCATCATTAATTCCCATCTGTTACCAAACTGCTTGGGTGTCACTACATTTTCCAGCAAGATAAAAACCCGAAGCACACGGTAAAACATGTGAAAGCCTTCCTCACCAAAAAGAGGTGAAAGTGCTTGATTGGCCCCCAACAAAGTCCAGATCTCAATCCTATTGAGCACCTCTGGGATGAGATGAAGGAAATGCCCAGCAGACCCACCAAGCAACAAACAGAATTTGAAAGACATGCTCTAGTGCACATGGAATCAGCCTTGACCCAGCCATTTACAACACCCTTGGTGAAAGCATATCCGGGAGACTGCATGTCATTACTGCTGCCAAAGGAAGGCCCACCAAAATACTCAGCAGGATTTTAAGAACTCTAGCGGCCAGATGTACAAGTAATTGTTTGAAGGCAATAAATTGCATAATTTGAAAATACTTCCAAAATATGTTTTGAATAAATGTTTCTTGTTTTACATAACTCACAAATTTGTTCTTCAATATTTTCAATTTCAGTTCGATTTTTGACCATTTTTTCCTCCACAGTGTACCAATAATGTGCCTGTGTGTATAATATATACACTCATTATTATAACTTGAAAGGCTCTTAGGACAGTAGGATGGCTTGAAAGGTTTTGCTCCACAACAAAATTTGCAAACACATAATTAACCAGAAATTTTGGCATCCAGAAGAGGTCTGCACTGCAACAAAGTACTTGGAGAAAGAACACAAAAGCCTAAAGGAAAAAAAATCCTTCCTGCTGAAACTTCTTTACAAGAAGCATGGCTAAAGTTACAAAAAGCAAAGGGCAACTGAATGGAAAAGTATTCAGACACATACAAAGAAGGAATTTCTGGAATTTGGTTTCCAGAATACAAGATGGCCTTTAGGAATGTCTGATACTGCAAGAACGGGGGTCACGTGGAGATGGAGTGCTGGTTAGTTTAAGAAAACTGGAGGATGCCTTTAACCTAAATTACATTTTTACTTTAAAACCAAAACCAAAGACAATGGGAAGAAAAAGTCTAAAGTAAAACGGATTCTTCAAGTTAACACTTATACTTTGTGTGTCTCAAATTCCTATTAACACTAGAAATCTTAGAAGGCAATGGCAGGGTAAGCGCAAGCCTACATTATGCAATTTTAGCCTAAATTGTGAATAAAGTATAAAACTTACAAATTACCACAAATACATCAAAGCTGCTGTGAAGGTCATAATGTTGCTACCTGTGATGATCCAAGCAGCCAGCACGCTCACCAAAATTGTGTGACATGTCAAAAAATGTTCCGGTAATGTTAGCTTCAGTTCATAATGCAGGAGAGCTTGTGTAAGCTGATTCTGAGATTCAAATAATATTGGCCAATCAGGAAAAGGCAGGGTTTATGGTTTAGTAAGCATGGCTACAAATTGTTTGTGGACATGAATGACATTTGTCAAATTCTGGCAAAAGAATCATTGCTGGATATTGCTTCTAGGTAATATGATTGGGTTGAAGAAATTGAAAAACACTGCATGTTTGTAGTTTTAACAGATTAACGCAAGTAATGTAGTTTTTCATCCCTGAGATACAGAGTGATCAAGTGAATATAGATAGCAAGCTTAGCTACAGTACATTTAGCCTACTATTTAAAAAAAGAAAAAGTAGATTATCTGATCATCCTTCAGTGTCATGTTGCAGCTACCACAAGTCTCTGCAATAAAACCTCAAGTGCAATTGTTCAAAAGGCCTCCAACCCTTTGCGAGCCTTAAATGTTCCATAGAGAGTGTTTGCTTGTAATTTGGCTAACAGTAAAAATGCATCATTAAGTAGGAGGGGGTACCTGGGCTCACAATGTAACATATCAGTGGAGAAAGGAGGTGGGAGGGGCATGCCCACCCTAAATTAAACTAGGAAGGCACTGATCATGTAATACAGGGGATATCTGCACATCCCTGTACTGTTTAATATTACACTTTTAACTTTAACAACTAGATCTCAGAGTGGCCTTCTCTAACTTTTGGTCTATTGTAACAATCAATGTTTGTGGTGAACATTAATATAATATCATGATAATATGCATAGTTCCATGAACATTGGCCATGTTAAAAATAAGCCTTAGTTTCAGCTTCTTTTTTAAAATTCTGTCATTAAGATTGAGAGATGCATTACATCTCACCTACAGGCATATTAAACGGCACATTCATATTCCTGTTTTTCCTTTGCTTATTATTCATAAGCTAGAAGAACTGCTGGTCAACATTCTACTAATACATTAAATTTATTTTGTAACAGTTTACTAATAGTTCATTAATTCAAAGCATGTTAATTAGCGGACAGTAAAATTTAAAATCTGAACACAAGTACTCCCATGAATTAAAATGAAATTTCACTGGTTAATGTTTTTTTTTAAATTAGGTAAAAAAAAAAAAAAAATTCTGCTGCACCTCTGAGTCTTCCATTTTTTGTTTTAAATGGACATACACAAAGCCACTAACAAGGAAATTCAGACTAGTTTTAAAACTATAAAGAGCCAGTATCTGCATTCAGACTTCCAACTAATTGGGAAAATGCTATTTTGCTTTGTTGCAAAAAAATGTAAATGGTTTCCCTGAAGACTGCAAAAAAAAAGTCTTAACTAGGCCATGAAATGCATTAATTAACCAGTGGACTTGCACACTATACATATGCATGTCTGAGGATTTTATTAGGCATCCATGTTTTAAAATCAACATGCCTACTTGGAAAGCAATTTTCTAGGCAGTAAAATGTAAAATACACGCCACTCAGAATTAGAGAACCCGATTGAACAAAAGGAAAAAACCCACCCCACAGACGCTCCATCTCACAAAGATCATAAAGACTCCTGAACAATAGAAGTCAAAGACTGAATGGATCTGCCCTGACCCACCCCTCCCCCATCTTCAGGGGGCTGTCTAAAATCAATATTACCTTACTATCAGAATCAATGAATCCAAGGCTTGTGCTGCAATAATCCCACTGTAAAACTGTGGATGTTTATTCCACAAGGGATAGCCAATAATACAAACACAAAAGCCTGTTAATAAAATAAGCTTCATTGAGTACTTTGTTGGTAATTAACAAACAGCCCCCTGCAATGAAATTCCTTGCATTAGTTGCTTTAGAATATAAACGGTAGTTCAGATTAATGAAGTACACACATTTTGTTTTAAGAAAAAGCTAACAAGCAGCTAGAAACCAGTTAACTTTTAACTAAACTTTGGTGTGAAACACATTATGCACTTTAATTTTGGTTAAAACAGTTGAGGCTGGGAATTAAAAGGGAACGCATCAGTGTCCAAATCAGCCTGTAGTTACCACCCTGGGAAAACAAGAGCAAACCAATGGATCAGCGAAAATCTCCATGATTTTTCCATTCACTACCAAAATGATTTGCTTTAAAGGAGTTACTCCTTTCAGACTAGCTTCCTTTACCTTATACTGATCTACTTGGGAGCAGACCTGTATTTGCAATTACTGGTGTATAAAATTATTACTATTCAAACAAAATGCCCACATATTAGATTAAAAAAAAAAAAAAACTACCTGCACAGAAGATAACCCAAATATGACTTTCCATCTTTTAATTATATACTTCATTCACTGAGCCACGTTTTACAGGTGATGTAAACAGAACCCTTTCCATCCCTTTTAATTTTGATTTTAAGTTATTTGTTGACTTTAGTCACCTCAAGAAGTAGTCTCTGTATTAGGCCTGCCAATTATGAAACTTTAAATACCATTAATATTAGAAGATCCACCATAATGAGATAAAAGCACGCTCAGACAAATGTTAGAATATTCTGTTAAGAATCTCAACTCTGTATTCTAAATGTTACAACCAAAATTAGTAAAAGTATTAGACCACTATTTACAGGCAAGTGCTTTACATCTCCAGACCCAGACATCTCAGATGCTTACATGGAATTACAACTGAAGGGGGGTGTAAATAACTAGTCCTACATGTGTATTTTCTAGAAATCAAGGGGTTTTAACTGGTTATACAATATATGTAAGCCAACTGCACCCCAGGGCCTTCACATTGTCCATTTGTAAGTTCTTAAACATTTTATTTACACAGGTCCTGATAAGTTTTACTTGACTATTTGTAACAGAGTTCATTTTAAGAGCTTTCACAGACAATTTGCTTCAGGTCTGGAATCAAAGAACTCCTTGTTACCTACACTTAAACTGCAAAGCCTAGCTATTGCTAAATACTACATATTTCATATAATCCACATTTTTAAACAAAAATCAAACTTCTAATGCAAACCAAGCAGCAGATTCTCCAGCTTTCCTAGACATTATAGAACAAAGGCATGTAAAAGTCTCCTCCTATAAAGGAGCCTGCATGCTCCTGGGAATATTCTGCTGTCATTCATTTGGTTGATGGACTTGCCGATAGTAGATCAAACATCTGGTATGATGAATTGTCATCCACATAAAATTAATTTCAATCTGTTATCCTGGAATTCTACAATTTGAAAAATAATTTAGAAACCTGTCAGAAAAATGTGTAATACTTATTACAACCAATAGGTGAAGCATGCGAAGACTATGTTGAGGAAAATAACTGAGAAAAAATAAATAAATAAACCTACATGAAAGTATTTTAAATCCCATTTAGTGAAAAGTCAAGCAAAATGACACCTTTTATTGGCTAACTAAAAAGATTACAATATGCAAGCTTTCGAGGCAATTCAGGCCCCTTCTTCAGGCAAGGTGTCATTTTGCTTGACTTTTCACTACATTCATAATGGCCAACACAGTACAATCCCATTTGAAAGGGGTTAAATGTTTGCTGCTCTCCCCTCAAAAGAACAGATCTATGGAAGATTCATAGCAGCATAACAGCTGTTTCATGATTACACAATACCTATGACTAATTGTTTTTCTTACTAGCAAAGAAAATGAGCAAAAAAGGCATAGAAAATGAGCCCTTATGCCAGTATGTAGTAGGCTCTTCATTTAAAAAAAAAAAAAACTTAAGTGCCCTCCACACCCCTGGTTAGGGTGGACGGATGGAAAAAATGCACACCACACTTTTTTCCCATTACTTCAGGACTAGTTTAGAAGAAACATTTCCTTCCATTTTACTGTGACGTACCATGAAAGTCTACTAGCAGGTGACCTTTAACTCTGGATTACCACTTGATGTTTTATCACACACATCACATCAAGTTTCCTTGCAAGTGCCTGTTACAGTATGCCTACCTCGCATACTTGGGGCAAATGGACATTCTGAAGGTCTGATTCTTTAACTGGCTTTGATTCAATTACAAATTTAGGCTTTTATGGGAAAGACCTTGAGTAACAAAATGTATTGTTCTGATATACGTAGTGTGATCCACTTGCATATTAATATATGGCACTTCAGGACTAAAAACATTACATCAAATCTTAACTCACAACAAACTCACTATACATTCATATTACAGAGTGGAAGATGACTGAATATATGAAATCTTTAACTACCTCGTCAAATCTGCAGACATATTCAAGTCTTATTTTTTGTCGTAACTATTTTGTGTGGGTGTAATTACTTCATTATTCTATGAATAATCACTTTAACAATTCATAGGAAAGCACAATACCTCTCAGTGTACACAGAGGCCACCTCAGCTAATGATTCTGTAGGGTGCAATAGCAAGTTATCATGCTATACAAGACTCTAATACTTGTACTTGGCAGCTTTTTCAGATATTTCCTGGTCTTAAAACTACTTTAAAAGACTTTATGACACTTGTTCTTCACATCTCACACTTTTACTGCTTTAGACTGAAGGTCACCACCCACTATATCAATATTGTCCTGATCAGTCACGCTGGCAGACAATCAACTGAAACTTAATGCCAAAAACTGCCAACTTGCTCAGCACTTAACTTCTTAAGAGTTTAGCATTATAAATTCAACAAGATGCTAAGACAGACTATAGAAGTTAACCACCGGGGGGAGGGGGTTAAGTATTTTGGCAAAATGCCCACTTAGCAGAGGGTTTTTCCTGGCAACAGGATGAGGGGCAGCTGTACTGGCAGCAGGAATGATGGATACAAAAAAATAAAAAATGGATGCTGAGAACCTGGTAGGTTTGAAGAGCTGAAATAACTGAATATCATTCCTTTCGTGGAAACCCCGGTCTTAAAATAACTAAACAAAATGACCACCAACTAGGACTGAAAAGTACAAAAAGTTTAAACATGTACAGTTTTTACAAACAATACGGGCAAGTCACGACATGTTCAGGGCATGCATCTGGATGATTTGTTTTTGTCAATTCTACTCCCGACTGAGACAAGACTACATAGATTCCTGGAACTCTCTGGAATATTTCACAATTCTCCAACCCCTTGAACCCACACCCCAGTCAACTATAAATTTACGACTATTAACTGCACACATGGTCTAAAAAAGGAGTTTGAGTGATGAAACAAATCTGCAATTTTCAGACAAGTAAGGAGGTCACCAAGTGCATGGAAATAAGCTGACAAACTGCTTGCCAGACTTGGGACTCTGTCATTCTTTACATACCAAATAGATTACATCAATACCAAACAGGAAGAATAATGCGCAATTTAAAATGAAAATCGAATGAAAAGTAACAAAATTGAACAGTTCTTGGTTTGGAGAGAGTTTTCCTCCCGTTATGATTTAATGCATATAAGCTTCATTACTGTCCAGATGGAATGCAACACTGGTCTCTCAAGTAACATTTGCTAATATTGCCTCAGTTAACTCAACATAGCTATGAAATAGTGGCCGACGGATAAATACCTGGAAAAAACCCACACATAGGGAAGGGGCAAATAATAAACAGTGGCTTAGGATGGGAATTAAACTGCAATCCCAAGGCTATAATGATAGCCAATGATCATGTCTTCCAAAGTGAAGAGCTGCAGTAGGAGCTTCACAGGTTAGTTTTCACAAGTAAAAACAATGAATAAAGAGTACAGGTGGAACAAATTTACTTACAGTATTTGGATGACACTTATCCAAAGCAGTTTACGTTTGATAAAATTGGTTACATTTCATTGTTTTGCCAATTGGAGCACAGGCAGGTCAACTGACTTGCTCGAGGTCAAACAGCGTCAACAACGAGACTTGAACCCACAACCTCAGGGTTTGAAGTCCAAAGCCTTAAACACTACACAATACTATAACATTTGTCCAAGAGGGAGTAAACACAGATGTCAGTAGCATTTACTATCTAAATGTAAAGTTGGGCACACCAATGGCCACTAGAACCACAGCACTGATTGTTTTAACTTTAAAACCATCATGATCAATCTCCTGCATTCTGACAGACCACTTTAATGGAACTTGAAGATCCCTGAACTGAAGGACACAACCAAGGATTGTCCACAATTATCAGATATATTAAATACACTTCAGGAAAGAAAAATGACATTTTAACATCCAATGATGTTTTTATAGATAGTTTTCTCATTGCTAATGCCAAACCATCTCTTTAAGGAGCAATCCAATTCCACACATTCGATTCTTGTAAGGAGCAATCCAATTCCACACATTCGATTCTTGTGTGGAAACAGAATGATACACATGCCACAAACCTTCCTTAAAACATCGACCCTTGTCTAAAAGCATGTTTCTACTGTGGGCTCACAAATCTATCCCGTGGGTCAAGGAAGAATGCCTAGTTCAGCTTCGGGTTAACCTACCACAGGAACTAAAGAACAGGGAACACTGAAGGTACGGAACACCAAGAGTCCAAGTCACAACAGTGCAACACCTTTATTAGGCGGCAAACAATATGACAAAACCAAAAAATACTTGGGATACTGACGATCTTAGAATGAATGTTAAAAGGGTCCTGCAAACACTTGACTGTACATTTACAACATGTCAGTATTGGTGTAAGCGAAACATTGGGAATGACTTAATCCACTATGAAAAAACAGATACAAAAAAACACTTTTACACCCTAACGGATCGGGTCAGGCAAATGCGTAACGAATAGTCGCATAATTACATTTTTTGAGGACTGGTATGTCTTCCACTTCACTTTACTCAGGGTGATATAAAACTGCAGGAATCCACTTCTAAAACTCGGCCAACTTAATCATCCACAGTATTTTAAATGGTGGAAAATGGTCTAGTAGTTATTATTAAAGGATTAGCAGGTACTTTTTGACTATTACACTGCTTTAGACTAAGATCTACTCAGTCCTTTCGAATCAAATTCTATACAAGGTCCTCCGTTAAAAAGCTGTTTAACCATCTGTTTGCGTGAAAGACACTACTAACACTTAGTGACTGGGGCTTTCACCCTGGAGTTATTCGGAACCTCTACTGAATTCCCTGCCGTACATGGAAAAGGGGTGCATAGGCCATTACAGTTTGATTATAGAGTTTCTTACCTGAAGTGTCCCAGAGACTCAGCTCAATTCTCTGGGTGTCGATTTCGAAACTCGCTGTGTAATTTTCAAACACCGTCGGAACATAATTCTAAACAGAAAGATAACAAAAAAGGTATATTTTAGCATTTTACAGGGGAAGCGGGCAATGCCCATAACCTGAGAAAGACCACTGGAGCACGCGGGTTATTCAGCAAAACTAATCCCACTCGAAACAAAGCGAGTGACCCGCTCTGTGAACCTGTCAAGTGATCCGAGTCTCAGACAAAAGAGCGACACCACACCACGACCTCGCAATCGCTCACAGACGGCAAAAAACAAAATATTACAAGAAATAAAACAGCAGCGTAACAATTTAAAAAAGTTCACATTTCATTGGAATAAGCCAGCAAGTGCTGAAAACACTTTCCCACGGAAAAGAAAAAAAGGACGTATTTCAACTTTTTTTAATTAAATCCAGGTCGGGGCGCTTCGCTCCCGAATCCAACAACGTACCTCTGGAAAACAGTCTTTTGCAAAAACGTGAAGCAGAGCAGTTTTTCCACACTGACTGTCTCCCACCACGACAATTTTACATTTCACACTCTGATTAGGATCCATTCCCGCTTTACTTGACAGTTTCTGGCTTGTTCTTCTTTCCTTCATTGATTTTTCTTTTAGTGCTTTTTCTCTCGTTTACTTCAGTGTCTTTCGAAAGCAGCTCGGTTATAATTAAAAAAGAAAAATACACGCGCGAAATAAACAAAAGGCAATAGAAAAACTCAATTTGGGATCCGTCCCTGTCTTCTTCTCTCCCGGTGCTGAAAAGATGCGACGGTGTTTCTCCCAAAAATCTAACCTCCCCACACTTTGCCACGCGCTCCAACAATCGATCCCTCGCTGCCAACCATCTACTTTACAGCTTATGCAGCGCTTTAGTGAATTTATATAGGCCCTTCTGAACCAATCGCCTGCTCTGGCTGCACATGTAACGTTACGACCGCGCCTCACTTTCCATAAAAGGAGAAGCAGGCAGGCGCAAACAGAACAACGGCTCTTTCTTAAAGTTCATTGACGCGTCGCCCTCTAGCGGCGACTAAAAATAAAGAGCAATCGAAACGGGGGCTGGTAATGATGTAAGCAGTCTGAAAGTTTGTGACAATGTTAAAACTATTTTGCAAATATCTGCACATGTATTCCAATTCTCTTTCTTGCATGGCCGTCTGCCAACTTAATATTCATAATTAATATTAGGCCATTCATATTAGTATACAATAATAAAGTATTGCAAAAAAAAAAAAAATTGAACAAGCTCTGCAGTAGAGTGGTAACTGGTTAAGAGTCAGTTCTTGACTTGTGCCAGGTTAGGCTCTGTCCCCCTAAAATCTTGAAAGGATAGTAAACAAATTTCAGAATGTTATGCTTTAATTGATAAGGTAACAATATATTGATGGGCTTTTGTAACTTTTAGAATTTTAGAATTCAAAGCTTATTTTAACACTCAAAGTATTGCACAGTATGCTGTATTTTGCTTTACATTACATGTAACATTTAATTTGCAAAAAACATGAATGTATCCTGGCACTGTAATGGATTGAAACTCTGTCCATTGTCTTTCCTTATGGGATAGACACTGGCATCCCACTGCCCTGAACTAGATAAGTAGGTTAGAAAATGGATGAAGAGTTGGATTAATATATCTAACTAAAGAAACAATGGATTTATTTCAAAACAAAAAAGAAGTATATTAGCTGTACATATTTTCAAGCTGTCATGCATCACAAAGTAGTCATTTTCAGTGTTTCATCAATCTGCCTGTTGATCAGACATCAGCTAGCCTTACATCTGTTTACTGCCACAAAAATCTACAAAGTATCTTTCTTTATGAAACTGGAGGTAGACAGAGAGCGGATGGTTGGCACGCACAATGCATATAATGAAGCACTTCAAAGAGGCTTTGGCAGATGTACATCTGTCTACCAGCACTTGTAGTCTACACCTTAATTTCTAAAAAAGGGGCTGATAATTAAAAAAAAAAGATCCTTGGCACCACCATCTTATTAAAACAAAATTAATATTACAAATACCTAAAGATATAGGTAATACATATATACACAGATACATAAATGCTTATTTGTACTATGCTATGCTCTACTATGCTGAATATAATGAATTGTAAACACACATGCAAACATACAGTATATACAGTAAATACATATATTCTGTATAGTGTGTGTGTATATATATACAGTACTACTATATATATATATATATATATAGAGAGAGAGAGAGACAGAGAGAGAGAGTGAGTGTGTATACACACACACACACACACATATATCATAGCCACTAGGGGTGTGAAAGACACAATTACTCATCAATTACTCCAACTTTAGACTCATGTCCAAATAAATACTATTTTTATTTAACAAAGTATGCATACACAGGCTTAATCTAAATCAACACAAACCAAAGCACAATTCTTTCCTCTCCACTGTTACTAGGCAAGCTTTTCCTTCCACCACACCCAACGCTGACTCCTTGGTGTAATGTCTCAGCCAGAGTTTCTCCCTCTAGCTGGGGTTCAAAGTTGTGTTGCTTGTCTGTTTTGTCCATTTTTGGACGATTTATTTATGTTGACGTTTCTTTATTTATTATGTGCGTTATTCTTTGTTTTTGTCTGTGACTGTAAAATGTCTTGATTATGTCCCATGTGTTTTGTAGGTGATTCCCTAAGAGGAAGGGCCACCTGCCATTCACCACCAGGAAGTGTCCTCTTCCCAATTAATCCGAAGGGTCTCCTATAGTTCCCGAATATACTGGGGAGTGGAGTGTTTATGTGTGTTTCTGTTGTGCTTATTTTGATTTCCTGAATTTTTGAACCTGAACCCTGTTTTTGACTTTGCCTTGGGATTCTGTATTGGGACTTTATTTGACATGTATTGCCTTGCCTTCTCAGACAATTCCTTTGGTGCTTTAAGGAGCTTTTTTTTTGTCACAGAGCACTTTTGTTAAAAAATACATTTTTTATTTTGTAATGATTCTTCAAAACCCTTTTGTTTCTAGTCTAGGTTTTCATGGCAATCCCTCCTAGTGGGCAATTTTGGAAGTATTTATGGGATGTTTGTGCTTTTGGGACTCCCAGATGACAACACTTGGGCAGTGTAGAGCACTCTACTTTGAACCTAACATCCAGTGTCCAATCCCTTCCTCCAGGAAGTACTTCCAGATCCACCATCCCAAAAGAGGGAACTCACCTTCCAATAGCTTCCACAGAAACCAGCAGGGCATCTCTGCAGAACATGCTGTCCTGCAGGTATTGAAATAGTGACTTACTCAGGGGAGGGACATGAGATCAGTGGGCACCCTCCCAGCACCCTTCACTCCCCCGGACCTCTCAACCAGTAAAGGGAACTCAACCATCCCGACGTGTGATGCCTCCACAGTGTCCTTCCATTATACTCTCCTCTCAGCCAGGAGAGAAACTCTTAGTCATCCACCCCAGGATGTCATTCCAGCTACATCTTCCAGGTAGGGAACAGGATCAATTGGGACGCATGACAATTCATTACAAGATACACTATACATATATATAGGGAGGCCCCAAGTGGACAGAAACTCATCCCGGCCAAGAGAGGGAAGGATGTCACACCTGGACAAGGCTTCCCTAATGGATGGACAAGAGAAGAAGATTGGCAGAAAGCCACGAACAAAAGGACAGGCATCCCGACCATACATGTACATAGCACCTCTCCTGCTCAGGATAAAAGAGGACGGGGAAGGACTGTCTCTGGGGGTATTTATTCCCCATATTCGCTAGATGGCAGCAGCCCTCGATATCGGCGCCCATTTGGGAACCAGCAGGAAATGCCAGGAGTTGTTTTCCAGCAGCACAGCCCTGATGGGGTCCGTGGGTGCCACAAGATGGCACTCCAGGGAGATGTACTCCCTGTTATATGGGACTTCCATCTGACCAGGAAGTGCTTCCAGCAGACAACAGCCCTGGTACAGAAAGTACTCCCAGGTTTCAATAAAAGTAACTGCGCTCCCTTGTCCAGGCAAGTTAGAGCTGGAAGGAAGGTAACACTCGAGTGGAGGAAGGCAGTGCAGAGAAGAAGGGAGAAGTGACTGTAGAAGAGATAACTCATGTTTTGGTACCTTAAGGAGGTATTTATAGAATAAACAACCCTAACTCGGGACTGTGTTCATGTGGTTGTGTTTGGGGTTTGGGGCTCACTGGCGCCCCCATTCAGTTGCAATGCATATATTGCATATATGTATAAGTTATGTAGCTATCCAGCACAAGAGCTTGGTGAGAACTTTATGGCGGCCAATTTAAAACAGTATGAGGGTTGTTGCACAGTTTCTGACTTGGTCTGTGTTCATGCCCTTAGAGTGCTGAAGGACACCCTAGAAGAAAGCCAGACACTACTCTTCTGCACATATTCTAGCTCCACTCGTTCCTGTGACAATGACACAAAACTGGACCAAGGCAGGAAGTGACAATTATTTATTTGACTACACTCTAATGGGCATTGAATTGAATTGAATTGAATTGGCTCAGAATGAGAGAAAAACAACCACCTCTGTGACCATCCACCAGCACTGCCTTTTTGTCATTTTTACCTATGGCAGTTTTATTTTTCAGATTCTGAGAAAGTAAACACATAAGGGAAGGATCTAATGCAATCCACAGGGGAGCAATCCATACTGAATAAAGGAGGGAGAACAGCTGGATGCTGTGGTGTGGTGTAAACAATATTCGGAGTTGCCAAGGACACCATGAGTTTTAGAAGGATGCCAAGGCTGAATAAAAAAATTACTTATGAATGCTTTTAGTACTAGGGTGTTGTACCGTGTTAGCTATTATGAATGTAGTGAAAAGTCAAGCAAAATGACACCTTTAATTGGCTAAATAAAAAGATTACAATATGCAGGCTTTCGAGGCAACTCACATCTTGCCTGAAGAAGAGGCCTGAGTTGCCTCGAAAGCTTGCATATTGTAATCTTTGTAGTTAGCCAATAAAAGGTGTCATTTTGCTTCACTTTTCTCTACATTATGAATGCTTTGAAATAGATTTTTTTTGACTGCTGCCTCCTGACTATATGATATACCAGTCAACTGTTCTTGAAGAGTAAGCCAATAAAACATACAATAAGAAAAAATGATCAGAAGGACTTAAGTTGTTACAACAACCCCAGAGGTTCACTCCCTATTGGGATATTAGGGGTCAAAGTTACACCTTTTCATACAGCTCTGAGAAAATGGGGTTTTGTAAGATAGGCATGTGGAGTGTCTTTTTAAGCTATTTCAAGATTGCCGATCACAAATATAATATTTTTATATCTATTCTTTATTGGCGGTCCTGGCCCTCTAAGAGCCTCTCCCAGAATGTTAAAAATGACAAAATTTAAACATAAGCATGTTGGGGATCATTTTAGACTATTTCAAGGTTAGTGATTATGAATATGATGTAATTTTTCATTTTTGATCCTTTGGGATCTAGAGCTCTATGGATCTCCATCAGAAGATGAAAAATGACAAATTTTTATTACAGTCAAGAATATTTAGAGTTTAAACTGAAACTCACACTTTAATATATCAAATATATGTTGTTTAATTATGTACTTCAACCTCATGAAGTAACTTACAAACACCCCAATTTAGGGCTGCTTACGGTAATTCAGATTTTTTTTCTTGTTCTTTCCATTATTATCAGTGCACCTGTAGGATTTTAAAACATATGCAACAGAAATATGTGATTAGCAGAGAGTCCATTTACAGCTCATTGTGACTTGTGTGATTGCCATTTCCTTTTTCTCAAGAATTTCTGTTTCTTGAGTTAATTACAAAAATCACCAGAATATGTAACAATGTAATTAATGCATCTTATATGTATATAATCTGGTTTGTTACTTGAAAGTCTTGCATAGATTTTCTTATTAGTTTAGTTTGCATCTTGTCAGCCAGGCTTTGCACCATTCATGTTATCACAATTTCTTCTGATGTTAAAACAATGGTTTCCTTGATGTTCATACATTTTATTATAAACCCCAGTTATTTCAAGTGACTCTGAATTTCATGTGATATATAGATTGGTCAATGAAAGGACTGAACTTATCTTAGATTTTAACCCTTTGCAGAAAAATGTGACATGCAAATTTGACATGTTTAATGTGACAATCTTGTCATACTTAAAGAGAAAATACTTAAATCATAATTTACATGTGCTATTTTTATAATGTCTTTACCTGTATTATTTCTAAACATAAATTTCCAACTGTCTCTTCCTATTTTTCATTCTGTCCCCACATATTTTCCCATTTCTGTCTCGAGCACAATCTGATAAAAAGGTTGATCTGTCAGCTCTCTCTGACACATTTTGATTCCCTTTCATTTGACACCAACAGCAAAAAGACAAAAAAGCCCCATCACTGATAACAATGCCAAATTTTTCATGTGTTCATTAATTTTTTTTCATTTGTTCATTAATTTGTTTGTTCACTCATTCATTCACCTTTTAAACCTGCTCAGAAAGTTTTTTTTTATAATTAAATATTTTCTCATATATTTATAAATAATTATTCCTAACTTTGAAGAAACAATAAATAAAACGATCCCTCAATCAAACCCCCAACCCAACTATGAGAGGAAGATGTTAACAAAGAGAATAAATAAGGGCAGTGTTTGGACAGCTAAGAGAAGAGAGGACTGAACCCCCACACCACATTCAAAAATAAAAGGTTTAAAGATTAGAACCTACAATGAAATGAAATGATTTCTTTGTCACTGATCATTGGCAGTTCACCCCATCTGAATGTCAGACGCCAAGTTCTAAATATTGAAGTTGGATGACCCATTAATCCATGAGGATAAAGCACTGAAAATACTTTTAAAAGAACATTTCCAGAAAGAGAGTAAAAGATATTCCAGTGAGAGATCAGTGCTAACTTAGCAGCAATGGTGCCCAAGGAAATTAATGCTCCTTGTACAGAGAAAGAACCAAAAGATCTAGGAGATGAGATACATGGGGTGAAAGAGGAATGTCAATACAAATGATCAAAGAAAGAGACCTAAAAATGATGGACCAAGAGAAGGAAATGAAAGACAGTTCCAAAATATAGCAGTGTGGCCCAAAGACGATACCCAAAGCAAAACACTTACAAGGTGTAAGATAAAAGCAATGCACACCTCAGGGGCAGTGCCAGTGTTGGCCCCACCCACATTCTTCATTATATATCTTATCTTTCCTCATCAATATCTTAGATTTTTAATTTTTTTTCCTCAAATGAAAATTAGCTCATACTGCATACATGCATTTTAATACACATTACTCTTGATTAAAAGATCCATTGATTATAAACTTAGCAAAATCACCAGTGTTAACTTTATTATCAACTCTTAAACAGTATTTTGAAAGCGCATACTGTATATGGATGGAAATGATACATCGTATGTCTGCATAACCATCCATCCATCCATTTTCCAACCCGTTGAATCCGAACACAGGATCACGAAGGCTGCTGGAGCCAATCCCAGGGCACAAGGCAGGAGCCAATCCCGGGCAGGGTGCCAACCCACCACAGGACACACACTAGGGACAATTTAGAATCGCCAATCCACCTAACCTGCATGTCTTTGGACTGTGGGAGGAAACCGGAGTACCCAGAGTAAACCCACGCAGACATGGGGAGAACATGCAAACTCCACGCAGGGAGGACCCGGGAAGCAAACCCGGGGTCTCCTAACTGCGAGGTGGCAGCACTACCACTGTGCCACCGTGCCACTGTCTGCATAACAAGGTTTAGAAAACAAGATTGGCTTAAAATGTTGCTACTCAAAACACATGACGTTAACAGGAACCTAATCAACTAGCACTCCCGCTGAGCTCCACTGAATCGATTCATATGACTCACTGAAAAGAGTCGTTCAAAAATACTCGTATCTAATCATTTGCGAGTCGCCCATCACTAGACTTACTGTTCGACTAGGTCTTGTCGAGGAAAATGTGAACAATGTCTCGACTGACACTCGTTTTAGGCTTAATTAACAAAAGGAAACAAGCAGAAGTGAAAAATGTGCCAAGGTCTGATGTCAGCAATGAAAACTGATTTCCTCAATGTTGAATGTAAGCTCTGCTGCTAGCTGTGATCATTTTAGTGATGGGTTTGCTTCTAGTGATATTACTGAGTGTGCTGGAAAATCTACAGCCTTGCAGCCGCCAAATGCCAAAGGACCTGCCAGATCACAGATTTGTGAGATATTCACAAGCCACTATCTCAAGTTTCCAACTTTGACTAGCCATTCAGGTACGCAACATTGCTGCTCATTGATACAACAGATGTACGTGAGTGGAATACAGGATATTGAAAGATGTGATTTTGGTATTTTTGTAATCATCTAGTTGAAGACAGATTCACTTGTGTATTCGAAGATTGGAAACACATGTATCAGATATGCATACGCAAGTTACAAGGAATGGCGAAATGGGAATCCGACTGTTTGCTGTTATATAACATTGGTCAAAATTCTAACAGATATTATTTGGCCGTTTGTGCCTTGTGATGGACTGGTATGTCATACATATCAATGAAAAGTAGGCAGTCAATTTATCTTCACCATTTGTAAGTGGATTTCAATTAGTGTTAACAGAAACCATTCAAACTCAACATGCAAAAAAAAAATGCTGTTTACGTTAGTATGACTGGACTTGTATATATTTCAATGAATGTATATTTAACAGTAATAAAATTAACATTAGGCCCACCTGTTTTCTGAGATCCTGGCGCCACTACTAGCACACATGTGAACTGAATATGCTGATGAGTGGGGTTTAATGGAAAGAGTGATATATTCAAAATGGAGGTGGGTGGCTGGAGATCACACTGCCAAATTGAGTGAGGAGGTAAAGGCTTGTAGGCAGCTAAACAGAATGCAACATATTACGTGGAGGCTGACTTTGTATGAAGGGAAAGAAATTTGAAAAAAGAAAAAAAAGTGGGTGGCATTCAAAGGGAAAAATAATGGATATCAAAATGTCCAATGGACTGACCTTAGAACTAAAAAAGAAAGTAAAGGAAGGGATAGGAAATCTGGATTTTAGTTGCTGGACTATCCAAAACCCTGAGTTCTCAAAAATATCTAGGAGGGCTAACACACAGGGGAGTTCAGCATGAAAAAGAGATGGAATATTTGGGATTTCAAATGAGCTCTTCATGAAAGATGTGAATGTTAGGAAGTTTTGTTACTATATATGGTCCAGTATTCTGACTGAGTCACTCAGTCAGACAGAAGGTGAACCAGCAACCTTAGGAGGTGAAGTTGAGTGCCTTGACCACCACATCATACTGTCTGTCTGGATTGGCTGGATATAACAAACTCCAGATAAAATATATCTTTTCTTTATCAAAACATTTTCAATTTAAAATATAAAGTAATCTATCACAGGTAAAATTCCATTTAAAAAACACCCATGAAAATTAAATGAGCTGTCAATGTCCCCAGAAACATAATATTGACTTATTGTAAATTTTCTCTCTGTTGTCAACTGAAGGACACATCAGAGAGATCAATAATGAAAAAGAAGTTGTATTTTCTGAATAATATCATCGCAAGAACAAAAGATAACAGTGTATTTTAGAATTATTCTGGAGCTAATTTTGTAAGGACTATTTCTTTTTATTCATTTTTTTACTTACCTTGTTTTACTACATTTTCCATCCTAAAGAAGAAAGGCACTTATACTACGTATATAAAATGAATAATAGCAAGTCGTAAAGTCCGCCTACATCTTTCAGTCGGAACATAAAAAGCATATCTTAAATATAATAATCAGATCTGCCAGGTTTATTTACTTCTTCTTCAATCTGCCATTGTTGCAAAACTTTCCAAAAGCAGAACAATTAAAATAAAGACCACCCATCATATTATATTTACTCAATGACCTGTGCTTAAATCTATCGCAGACAAAGCAATGGCTAATTTTAAATTCTACACTGAGTGAAAGCAGATGTTAAGTGCCTATTAAAAAATCCATTTGCATGTGTCTGGAGTTTTCTGTTCCTTTGGTTATTTCTATTTATTTTTCAAACCACATCAAAGTGAGCCTGCCCCTTAATTTAGCAGGTGTGCAATTCTAAGCTTAATAGGAAACGGTAACCCTTACCACACAACAAAATTGTAATAAATAAGATGTCTGGCATTTACTACCGTCATGTGTTTGGGTATTCAAACTACTTCTGGTCTTGTAGACTTTTTTCTTTTTTTCTGAGGGGTGGCTAAAATATTTGTGGATTTAAAAGTATTTTCTTCTTCAAAGGAGACACTCCTTTTCATTTACTCTTTTTATATTATGTCTAAATACAAATAAGAGGAAACAAAGAAGATTATCGAAATGAAAACAAAACTGCTTATCAAATAAATACATTTTCATTGCAATGGTTCAATAAGTTACCAGTTTTACTTTGTTGTTAAAAGTATTATTCAAATCTCAGACATGGCACTGCATGTTTATTTTGTGTATGCTCTCATTGTGTCTGCACCAGTTTTTCTTTTGACGTTCTAGTTTTCCTTACCCAAGGTGTGCATTTTATGTTAATTTGTACGACTACATTAGCCGTGTATGAGCAGAAGTATGTACTGTATCTGCCTTGTGTATCCCATCTACAGTTGGTTTCCTTCCTTGTGCCTACTGTTTACTGGCTCACTATGATCTTAAACTGGTTAAATAGCTTAGAAATGCTTGAAAGAAAGAATGACAAATGCATGAATCATTGAATTCATAACAAATTTGATTGTTCTATCAGCGGTGCAGCAGGTACGGTACACGGCCACATCACAGCACTTGGTCTATGTGTTGATTCATGTAAATCATGAGAGCTCATAGTGTTTGTCCATTGTGTTGACATTGGTAGTTTGGGTGATGAAATGCAACACTGTGCGGAGATTCAGCCCCGAACACAGACAGACAGACACCAGGGGCCTCATGTATAAACGGTGCATATGCACAGAAATGTTGTGTAAGAAGGTTTCCACGTTCAAATCGCGATGTATGAAGCCTAAACTTGGCGTAAAGCCACGCACATTTCCACGGTAGCTCATACCCTGTCGTATGCAAGTTCTCCGCTCGGTTTTGCAGACTGGCAGCACCCAGCGTCAAAGCAGTGCTACTGTTCCTGTGTGGTTTATCTTTCTTTTTCAGATCCACATCCCTGACGTGGCTTTATAAATACACTAAAATTAACCGCATGTTGTTTATTAGTATAATGCATCTGATTGTAATTAACCTGTAACAATATAATGGTCCGCAGAATGGTCAAACTATTCTAAATACAATAGCTGCTTTAGCATTGTTACCGTCACTGCACCTTTTTCTTCTTCTTTCAGCTGCTCCCGTTAGGGGTTGCCACATCGGATCTCCACTCGGAGTATTTATATCACTGTATCTGAGTGTAAATCACAGGAGTACAACAGCTGATCGGAAAGAGAATTATCGGTATACAGCATCAAGCACACGGTGCCTCAGCCATTCTCTATTTGAACTGGTCTCATCCGACAAACGCTTCAGAGTCTTTCCTGTTCACGGTTCACAAACAGTTTCATCCCAATCAGTCCATCAAGTGCTCCTTGTAGAACTGTTTGTACTTGCAAGTTTACAGTGAGGTAATTGTACTTATGATACAGTTATAATATTGCACAACCTGAGCCACTTTATAAAACACGTATTTAAATATGATGATGATATTTTTAAGATGAAATGCAGCAAAATATATTTATTATACAGATAAAACTTAACTTTAACTACATGGTGCCACAGCGCTAGCAAGTAATTTGAGCTTCGTTCACGGTTTATTCCTGCCACGCGCTGTATTCTTGCAGTGGCTGGTGCGACACTGGAAGGATAGATGGATAGAATAATTAAACATTACGAAGATATTTCAATGTTCCTTAAAAGTTTTGAAGAATCTGCGTTCTAAGCTTACAGATGGCTTAACGTCTCTTACAGAGCTGATTGTGTGGCGATTGGGTATTTGGAGAAAGAAAAGGAAGGACAGAAATTGGGGGTTAGTACATTTGAAAATGACAGTACTGCTGCAGTAAATTATTTCATCGAAGGTCGCGCATAGCGCAGCAAGCATCTTGTGTAAGACATGAACAAACACTATGCCACCGTGTTCCCATGTTTAATAACATGCTTTAACTCCTATCATCATGAAAATTATATCAAGTATACTTCTCAGTATTTAAATTTTTCAGAGAACTGTAATATCACGAATGTAATGGATTCTGTGTCCTGTTGGAGGAAGAGAAAGAACGGAAGCACGTAGTGATTCACGCAAATAGAGCACATAGAAGATCAAATACAAAACAAAGCATTTAACGTGCTACTTTAATTAAGATGTGATTTGAGAAACTAGTAAATTAAGCAATTTTAAGATGAAGTTTATGACGTTCTACTTTAATTACAAAATCAACCACATGATTAAAGTGGAAATTTAGAGATAAAGTTGACATTTTGTGCTTTTTTCCCACTGTGTGCCTTTTTTTTTTTCTCTGTACCCTAATAAGCTTTCATATGACACTCTGACGGTGGGCTACGACTCGCCTTTTCACGGCGACTTTGATATCTGACAACTTCTTTTTTATTATTACTTACTGTGCGACTTTGTGAACTTGAGCTTTCAAGTTTCTCCGACGTGCTATGTCACTCAATCAACTTCCTTTTGTTGTTTATACCACTGTTTAAACCAACAAATAATACGTTTTTCTTTGCCTCCACTTTGCTGAAATTCTTCTATTTTTCCTCATACTTTTGCCATTGTGTTTTCACAGAACACTGAGCTTAAGGGCTATTTATATTGATTGTCATATTCAAAGAGGCGTAATTCCGGGAGGAGTTGGGGCGGGACAGCAGGCGCGTGCACGTGCGTTAATTTCCACACTGACCGGAATTTGTTTAGCAGAAGAACGTGGAAGTTGGCGAACGCACAGATTTATGCATCTGGATTTTTTTCTGCGTAAGTACATTTCCGCTTTTGTGCTTATGTAATGTTATAGTGCGAATTCTATGCATGCTATTATGCATGAGGCCCCAGATATCCAAAAAACACACACGTTTAATATTTCTGCAGTATATACAGCACCTCACAATGCCCTTCTAGACAAACACTCAGTCCCTTTCTTTCTCTTTCTTCTTCTTCTCTGTCGCCCTCACTCCTCCTCCCACAAACTCTGTCTTCTTCCAACTCCGGTTAGACTAATGGAGTGAGGTGGCTCTTTTTATAATAACCCGGATATGCTCCAGGTGCTTCGCAATGATCTTCCGGCAGCACTTCCATTTTTGGGGGAAGTGCTACAGTCCAGGGCTCCATAATTCTCTGGGCACCCCCTGGCAGTGGCCACGGGCTCCAACAGGGTTGAATTCTAAGCTCTGATCCCATGGCCCCGATGCAGAACAGGGCAGCTGCCCTCTCGTGGTCCAGGAGAGGTATTGTCCCTCTCCCAGTCCTTCCAGGCATCCCAGCTGGGCAGGATTCCCAGCCGTCCACTACAACTGTTAACGTTAAAATACAGTACTTAATCAGCCTAATAAATATATTGATTCAGTTTTGTTTACATGTATACTCTGTGCAATACAATTGTGTTGTAATTTTCGCAATCTCAACTGATTCGCCTTTGTCTCCATTGCCTCATTCCTGTTCCTATTACCTCTAAGCCACCATGTCAGTATCCATATCTGTTGCACTGGACTACCTCTTTTTTTTAACTACACTTGCACTAATCTGTTGATTTATTTTCAATTTTTACAATTTCCATTGGGTTTGGGCACTTTTTTCTCACATAAAAGATCTAAAAAGAGATTAATTAAAGGTTAATTAGGCTCTTTTATAAACTTTAGATCAGACTGTGTAATAAACTTTGTTTATCAGTCATTTTCTAGCCCTCTTGCTCCTGACCAGGGTCGTGGGGGATCCTGGAGCCTATCCCAGCTAGCCATAGGGTGCAAAGCAGAAAGAAACTCTGGACAGTACACCAGTCCATCACAGTGCAAGCACACACACACACACACACACAGCCCAGCCACACACTATGGCCAACTTAGGATCACCAATTCACCTACCCTGCAGGTATTTGGACTGTGCGAGGAAACCGCAGCACCCGGAAGAAACCTACACAGACACGTGGAGAACATGCAAACTACATGCAAAGAGGACCCAGGGCATGGACCCTGGTCTCCTTACAGCAAGGCAGCAGCGCTACTACTGTAAATATTTTATGATTTTGAGGTCCCAGAGTGCATCTGAGGTTAGAGGGTTAAAAATCAAAGGTACCAGATCTGAGCTCTGGTCAGCTCAAGCTCACATTAAC
This sequence comes from Polypterus bichir lapradei, assembly GCA_026402145.1. Lineage (NCBI taxonomy): Eukaryota > Metazoa > Chordata > Cladistia > Polypteriformes > Polypteridae > Polypterus > Polypterus bichir. The sequence goes on from JANRMT010062814.1 coordinate 56,663,964, forward strand.
TGCTGGTTTGATTCCTGTAAAAAGTTTTAGAATACTAACAAATGGACACATGACTGGTCATAGTAATATGGTAAACCCATCAGTTACACATGTCATCAATTAGCAAGGTTACATTCTAAGGCAATATACGTGGTCTAGCTTGTTTGCCCAGTCTTCAGTCATGATGGTGCCCTCAGTTTCAATTTTGTTCTTAACTTTAGTCCATGCTGCAAAGAAATGCATTTGGTTTTACAATTTTGAAGTATCTAGTCCATATACACAAAGATATACAGAAAGTCACTGTGTCCTCCATGTCTATAGCATTTTACAAATAAGCTTAAGCTTTCCTTCAATAAGACCAATGAAGACTATCTAATGAAGTTGGTTTCTTCATCTTAAATTCTGGTAAACAGAGCTGTAAAAATGTCTGTGTTTTAAATAACCAACAGCAGGCAAATAAACCCAGATAATCATCCATTCATTTTCTGCTCTTTCTTTATGTTAGTTAGGGCTGGAGGAAATCAGAGGTTATCTTATGATTAACAAGGACAAGGCAGAAAGCCACACTCGTTGATACAACCACAATCACACCAGAGCTGGATCAGTTTCACAGCATGCCTTTGGTCATGTACAATGAAATATAAATTCACCAGAGCAAATGATCAGGGATATGACAAGTACATGCAAACACTCCACAGAAAGGCAACTTGTCCTTAAAACTAACTGAAGTGCAAAGGTCTTTGAGATAGTAAGAACTGCTCTACCGCGGTGCCGCTGGACACAATCAGTCGTTTCCAATTTATAAAAACTTTAATCATATGTTTGCTCTTACATATATACAGTTAAAAAAATGCCATCTCTAATCAAACAACAAATAAATTGTCATCCAGATTTATACGTTTGACCATGTATTTATAATTTATGGATGAGGTTGTTTACATTGATTCAGAAGCACCTTTTTATCATGACTACCAAGGTGAAAAATTGTACAGATCAATGTATGTTTATCCTACTCACAAGTATTTTCCTCCATGTTTCTCACTTAGTAATAGCTTATAGCAGTCACTCTGTTTGCCACAAATATAATGAAAACTGCTCCAGCTGTAAGGATTCTTAACTGAATATTTAGGCTTTAAATTTAACATACACATTCATTGGAATTGCTGTTTTGCACTGCTACTGCTAACACTGAATAAATCAGCATATGACATACAAAGCTTAACAGTGTAGTTTGGCTTAATAGCACTCATTTTTTATTATTTTTGCCATAAGCAAAATGTGGAACATCCTGTCGAATTTGGGTCTTCTGCACTTGAACCAACTCAGCACTTATACTTCTCCCAGTGAGTTACTGCATGTATAAATTAAAAGTTGAATAAAGATCAAATTCTGAGTTAATTCCATGAGTATCACTGTATTTGGCTTTTAGATTGACTGTAATTATGTCATTTTCAAGTATTTAAATTAATAAGATATTACTTTTCATTGCTTGATTTGATAACAATATCTTTTTATTATAATACAAGGTGCTTTTTATAAAAAAGAAAGTATGAGGTCTAGCAAAGTTTAGAGATGTGGTGGTGACAAAAAGTGCATTAATCTGGACAAGTAGGAGGATAGGATCATAATATAAAGAGACAACATTACTTAAATTGCCAGTAATTCATTTTTTCCCTATTAATGTGTGATTCGTGCTGTCCATATGTGTTTGTGTGTGCCACATTCTGAAAAAAGTGCCTGTTTTATCATACTTTGGGGTTAAAATGCAGTTTCCCTGGGACAGAACTAAGAAGTCACTTGGATATGTAGATTAAAACAGAGCCTTCACAGCTGTAAAAACTCATGTAGGGGTAAAAGGCTGAAAATATAACTATGTATCAAATAACAAGGAACAATGCAAGAGACATACATTTAAAAGAGAGTGTTGCTGCATCTAAACCTGATTTATGGGCTGTTTGTTTTATGGTCACATCACACATTTAGCAGTAAAAGCAATCTAAATTGAATACGAATGTTAAAAATAGACAAGGATGTGGGCACACAAATAAAATTAAAAAAAGGTAAACAAGTGCTGCTAGCCGTCAAACTGTACAGCCCCTCTACAAGACTCTTCTCTGAGCAAAATAACTCTAGTTGGCTTACACACAGCAGTATTAACTTTGTTAACTCACTATTCTCAAAGGCTGATATTTTTGCATAGGTTCTAATTCTTTCGATTGCAAGTAACACATGTCTACAACATGCTGCTCAGTGCCAGTCTACAACTGAAACAAGTTTAAGTAAAAAATAACCTCCTGTAACATCACATTCTCAAACCCACCTAATCCATTTCAGTATTGTAGGGGCTGGAGTCTATCCTGGCAGGAATTGCCAATTAATCTTAACATAATCTATCTATCTATCTATCTATCTATCTATCTATCTATCTATCTATC
>JANRMT010062814.1:56666387-56691032 GCA_026402145.1 Polypterus bichir lapradei
ATCTATCTATCTATCTATCTATCTATCTATCTATCTATCTATCTATCTATCTATCTATCTATCTATCTATCTATCTATCTATCTATCTATCTATGAGTAGACTGTGGCAGAGTGGTTGCTCCGAGGTTAAGGATCTGCACTGGTATCTGGAAGGTTGGCAGTTCAGATCCCGTTACTGCCAGAAGTGATCCTACTCTGTTGGGACCTTGAGAAAGGCTCTTAACCTGAAATTTGCTACTGGGGTGTTGTACAATGGCTGACTCTGCGCTCTGACCTCCAAAACATCAAGTGAAAAGACAGTTTTCCCTTGGGGATCAAGAAAGTATATCAAATTATATACTGCATATACTTTTTAAACTCTGTTTATTAAGAATTTCACAAACAAATTACATCACTTTTCTACATAGTCACCTCTCCTTGCGATGCAATTTTCCCAGCGTCGTTCCAACTTTTTAATGCTATAGCAGGATGTCCGGAGCTCTTTGCACCAATCACACTAGTACAGCCATTTTCGAACATTTCAATCCACTCATAGATGACTCTACAAGAGAGAACTTTATCCCCTTACTGAGCACACATGTGGAGATGAATTTGTGCTCCTGGCACACCTTCTGTCCACAAAAAGCGTTTGACAGAACGCTATTCCTCTTTGGTGCAATTTAAAAGTTTTGCAGCCATCTTTACCACAGGGTGACAACTCTTATATTAAACTGCTAGGGCAGCTGGCTTGCCAGATAGAAGTAGTCACATGATTCTCTCAGACATGACCAATTACTACTCCTCCAGCCTTCACCGTTTCCAATGAAAATATAAAAGTGTGGAAACTTTTTGAACGACCCTTGTATATATATGTGCCCCCTACTCGCCCACCTAGCTACTTCGCATCTCTGCCACTTGCGTTGTGAAGGGGTGGGGGCTGAACGCATGCTAAAGACAGATCAGCTGCTGGCTTGCTACTAGCTGCTACTGAACTATGAGATCTGCATGTCGTGATGCGCGGCAATCATTCAAAAGCCTGTACAGCAGCTGCTGCTGCCTTGCTGCATGATCTGCATGTTGCGCAGCGTGACGATCATTTAAAAACCTGTACAGCAGCTGTCCTTTGGTCTCACTTCCTTGTCTTGGTTGTAAGTAGGGTGTGACTTGCAAGAAGCCTTGCAGAACTTTAAAGTTTCTCTCTGAGATGTCAAGCGTCTCCTTGTCGCCAGTTATCAGGTCTGCAGAAGAAAGGAAAGAAGAGGTATTAGGCAACAGAGTCAACCCTTGAATGGGGGGGAAGAGGGTGGTTGTTACCATTAGATGAGCCCTGAAGTTGTCTGTCAAGCATGATATATACATATACTGAGAGAGAGAGATAAATAAATAAATATATAATGTATATACAGGGTATTGATTTTTGCTTTTTTTAGTTCAATTATTAATTATCAATTATTAAAGGTCAACCGACTGACCCTGGGTTCTTTTATTTCTCATCAGATGGAAGTATTACTGCAGGTCAAAGTGATATCAAAGGTTCTCCTCAGTGGTATTCTCTTCCATGTTAGGGGCCAGGTGGATACATGAGTTAGTGACTGTCTATCACCCTCTCCCTTCCCTCATGTAATGTGAATTTCCCCTTGGGATTAATAAAGTATCTATCTATCTATCTATCTATCTATCTATCTATCTATCTATCTATGTAAGTATGAATGGGGACCCAGTAAGAGCTCATGAATGTAACAATACATAGGAGTCAACTGTAGAGAGAAAGGCAGCGCAGAGGCTGGGACCAGGTCAGAGACAATCCACACAGGACAACAGGTGAGTGAACTGGGTTTAAAGACTCAAAGTAACATGCGATGAGTGCTTTAAATGGTATCACATCTGCTGAACCGACAACTGACAATCTTAGGTTGTATTTCCTTTACATTAGAATGTTGTATAAAAGAGTGTTTTCCCTGTGGCTGATGCTGTACCAGGAGACAGCACGAAGCATGAACAGTCACAATATATAGTAATAGCATTTAAATATTACATATAAAGAAACTCTACAAAAGGAGGTAAGAGAAAAGTGAAGTGACAAGAATAAAGATACAATAATATCTCTATGGTGTTATGACAGGGATTGATCAAAAAGGCTATGCAAAAAGAGCAACAAAATAGGTTTTGCTTAAAAGCAAAAAAATCCAATAAATTACAAAACAGAAACAGTAAAGACCAGTAAACCCAAATAATGAAAAACTAAAGCACAAAAACAACAATCCACAAAACACAATGCCCTGCCTCCTTTGGTTATATGTAAAGGAGACAGGGATAATTACAAATAGTAGTACATACAGTATTTTCTCAATATAATACAAAACAGCAAAACAATAAATAGCATAATATTTGATAAACACAGCACAGACAAAACATCACCAAAACCATAATTGATAACATGAAAAATAATAGTTAAAAAGCAATACAAAGATTAAATAGACAATTATCATACTGCCTGAAACATACCAGGTGGGATTTTACATTGGCATTTAAGTGCTTGTCTTCTAACTGGAAAGAAAGAGGCTGCCCAGAGCACAAGTTCATTTATTTGCCACAAAAGATGCAACTCATTAATACATTTGAATAGGATTGAAGTTCATCTTAAATAATCTTATATTTCTGAGCCACCAAAATTGACTTTATGTTTTAGTTGCAGCTGAATAAAGACAAAAAGAGTAAAGTGAGATTTGACAGAATGGACTTCATTATTAGTTATAAAGTATTAAATCACTGATTAGTGCCTTAGGTATGGGCAGACTTGGGGGAAACAGCATAATTTAACAAGACTTATCCCACGATTTGAATATTTTTATTCTTTTTTCTTACAAATAAGAACAAAAATGACTTCATCCATGAAATGACGTGCTCTAAAGCAATGCAATTCTCTGTGTTTGAGTTTTGCTCAGTGCATGAATGCCATCAGGAGTGAATGTGCATCCTTTATATCACTGCAACTCATCAACCAGCCACCTTATGTGACAGTCATTATTTAGCTTTGCAGTGTGACCCCGTAGGAACTATTCGGCTCCTTTTCTAAATGGGACATGCAGTACTTTTCATTTACACAGATTCTTTTAAAATCATTTAAATGACATTTAAAAGATAGCCTTGAAACTGTTGCCAAACAAACACAGATCCAGCAGACTTCAGGGTCTTATACAACAAAGATACATTTTCAAAAATCTTCCTGCCAATGTCCCTTCCTTCTCTGTCACCAGAAGCCATAGGAAGACAGCAAAAACTTCAATACACTAGTTATTTATTAGCATAATATTTATTGTATTATATGTTGTAATCTATTGTCTTATGTGGTACTTAAGTCAGTATCTTTGTATTGTATGTTTTCGTTGTGACATGCATTTGAATTGCCCCTTGCTGATTAATAAAATATATCTATATAATTTAATCTAAAACAGACACAAAGTACAACAAATTGAAAGGTATTTACTTTACATTCAGGTACAACTGACATGGATTACAGAATGTGCAAGTTTGTCAGATAAAAGCGCCCTTGAGGTGTCTTTCCACACCTAGAAAATTGCCAGCAAAGTGTCCTCAATAGTGTGTTTGTTGGTACACACAGATGTCAGGGTCACAGAAAAGAAGGAAATAAAGTACAAAAGAACAACAAAACAAGATTAAAGCCTTTGTCAACAGGCTAAAAATCCTGTTCATCTAATGGAGTGGCTTGTCCAGTTTCCCACCTCTAAATTATCTCAATAAGCAGACACATCTCTCTCTCTCTCTCTCTCTGTTTCTTTATAAATTTTTCACAAAAAAACATTTTCTGTTTGTTGAAACCTCTATGAGCCTAAACAAGATTATATGTCTTTCAGAATGTATGTATTTATTTGTATTTTTTTTATAATTAATGTCAAGTGATTTTTTTATACTTTTGGGTTGTTGAGCTATTTGTTGAATAAGCAGTTATCATTGCCAAGTCAATTCTGAACCTGAGTCAGATACATTCACAGTATAAGCTGGGGTAGACCTGTTCCTGCTCTAAACATAAAATAAAAATAAAAGAAAGACTCACTCTCACAAAAAAAGAAAAGTAACTGTTTAATAATTTCAGGATTTTTGAAAAAATCAAATTTTTCACTTAGAGGATCTGTACAAAATGTTTTCAAAACCTGGCAGAATCTAATCAATAACACTCTAGAATAAGCATTTAAATTGAGGAAGCTGGTTCTCTCCCCTTTTTTACTCCATTTATCTTTATTCATTTATAATTATATCTATTCATTTGTCTTTACTAGCATAAAGTTTTACACTGCTGGCCTAGCTCTCTTTCTCAGGGGTGGGGGTTGATTTGTTTCGAACCTCCTTCTTCTTTTTTTCTTTTTTTAACACTCGAGTTATGTGTATGGAGTGTTATTTGATTTTAAAAAATTCAATAAAATTAATAAAAAATAATTTCAAGTTTTTGACTATTAACCTTGACTACGATTCTTGTTTTTCCCCATAATTAATGTTTTTTTAATTATTCTTCCTCCCAGTTGTCTTTTGTTTTAGTTCCTAGTTTAATGATTTCAAACTCTGCTATTTGTTAGAAAATATGCCTTCATTCACAGCAATACTCTCTTTTAACAAAATCTGCATGCAGACCTTCACAAGTCCCTGTAAGGTGCCATGCTAATTGTTCCTCACCTGAGTAACGTTTTGAAGATGTTTGTCTGTTTGTGAATTTCTCACTGTAGTAAAACTCTTAATAGTCTTAGGAGAATTTCTGTGTCTTTTGTAAACTCACCCACAAAACTAAATTAAAAAATAAATAGACCATGTAACCAGGGCAGTTACGTCTTTCCTAGGTTCCCAAAGTTGAGCTCCCAAGGTAAGTCAAAAGTGTGCCAAAGAAAATCTACAGTCCTATAAATTAAATTTTTTAAAAACCTTTGTGTAAATTTAAAGAAGACAAAAATACAAAAAATATCACACAAGCAAAATAAAGAGAAAAAAATGTTTTTTTAATGTTGTTACAATCTTACCTTTGTTGTGTTAAGCTACAGTTATATTCTGAGGGTAAAATGGTGCTATATTTCTATAGTGTACTCAAATAAACATACAGTTACAAGGTACAGCACTGGTTATGAGTTATAAGTTGTGTTTTAAAACTGTTTGTACTCAATTCCTTACCAGCTGCAAGACAGGACAAGAACTTAGCTTGAAGCGTCCATTTTAAATGTAAGGTTTAAAGTAAAGCCTTCCATTTTCTCTTTAACTAAGTGTTTAGTATAGTAATATAAAACTAAACATTTACCCAAAGTAGGTAAATGCTTGTATCAATTTCAGATAACATCTGCTTGCTAAAAATGGCTTTTACAACCAGATTTTTTTGAGGGTAAGGTGAGAAGACATGTTTACTCCAAAAATGGTGAACAGCAAACAATTTTGCTACAACAGAAGGGAGCTGGCTGATTATGGTTTCATATAGAGGAAAAAAGATATGAATATTTTAGAAATAAAGGTTATTGTGATGAAATAATGGAGGGGAAGATAAGAGATATGACGTTTCAGCCTCACACTTTTATCACCAACTGACCCTATTTAAGTTTTTGTCTTTTTTTTCACATTAATGAGAGTATCGAAACAGTAAGGAGTACCTCAGGTAGGCTGATTTCGGTTTTCTATGAATTAAAATGATGTTAAGGATTTACTATGTTCTTGTTGATTATGGTCAGACATGCAAGCAAGACTTTTACTGTATTCTGTTCATGTGACATTACTATATTACCACTAAAAACACAAGGAAGAAGAAGTAAAAAGGGGCATCCTTGTACAGCCATGTGAAAAAGTGTACACCCCTTGAAATGTTCTTTTTTAACATATGTGAATATTTCTGGATTTGAACTTCATTTAAACAGTATCTTCTGATAAAAGTGATTTCATTGAAAAATAAGACAATTTGAATTTGTAACAATGCACTCAATAAAAAATGGACAAATGCTCTATTTGCATCTGTGGGAAAAGTAAGCACACTCTTGGCTGTAATAGATTGTGTTGCCCAATTTAAATCAACCTTCTTTTAACACATTCTTTGGTGTATGTACTGGTATGTTTAGGGTCATTGTCATGTTGCAAGGCCCACTTTTGATTTAGCTTCAATCTTCTGACAGATGGTCTCACATTATCCTCAAGTACCCACTTCTATAATGAAGAATTCATCGTGGATTCTATGTTAGTGAGCTGCCCAGGTCCTGATTCACCAAAACAGCTCCAAAACATAACATTTCCACCACCATGCTTTACAGGTAATATCAGTTTTTTCTAGTCAAATGCTGTCATTGGTTTTCAAAAATACATGTCTTCTGGTACTGTGACCAGATAAGCTTGTCTTTGCCTCATGATCTGAGAAATGATTTCAAAAACCCCAATCTTTCCTTAGGTGTTCATGGACAGAGTTTAGTTTAGCCATGATGTTCTTTTGATTTCTCTTGGCACACCTCCTATGTACTATAGATATAATTTGTGCAGCCTCTTAATAATTGTAGATTCATGCAGTTTGACAACAACAGTGGCCACAGCTACCTGTAAGTCTCATGAAAAAATTCTGTAGTTCTTAGAGACTTCTTTTAGCATCTTGTGTTATGCTTTTGGGCTAAACGTGGTGGGGCTGCCTGGCCTGAATATGATGGCAGTCATTTGAATTCTTTCCCACTTGTAGATGATCTTCTGGACAGTGGAATAGTTGGCTTCCAATTGTTTGGAGATCTTTTTACATCCCTTCAGACACTCATAGGCATCTATAACATTCTTTGTGAAGGTCTCAGAGAGCTCGCTTAATGTAGACAGGGGGATAACACACAATTCCACAATAAAGAGCAAACCAAACTAAATGTCTGAGGTATACATAAGACTGCTTCATCCAAGATCCAACCTAATGATGTTCTAATTATTTTCTCCTGATGTTAATATTAAATATTTGAGGTAATGATAAAGATAGAGATGTATTCCCTTTTTCCTCTTGCAAAAAATGCATTTATATTTATTTAAAATATACATTGGACTACAAAATGTAAACATGGTATGCTATTTGTTATAACACCTTTATTTATAAGTACTGTTTTAATATTAATATTAAACCTTGATATGCCAACATATATTAAAAAAGAAAAAACATTTCATGGAATGCACTTACTTCTTCACATGATTGTCAGTAACACACCAAGACAGTCTACATACTATATACAAACCATTTGTGTATTACGGGGCAGGATGTAATGCAGTGATTAGTGTCCTGGGTTCAAATCCCGTACCTGCTTGTTGTGTGTTACCCCCGGTCTATGAGAGTTTATCTGCAGGTAGTCTGTTTTCCTCTCATATTCCACAGATTTACATATTAGGTCATTGGGCATTTCTAAATTGTAACCCCCGGGATGAGTGTGAATGAAGGCATGTTTGTGAATGTACCCTGTGTTGGACTGACATTACATCCAGAGTTGGTTTCTATCTTGAACTCAAAGCTGAGAAGGAGGCTCCAGGCCCCTATGACCCTGGACTGGATTAAACCAACTCTAGTTTCTGAAAACCTATGATTAAAAAATGGTCATTATATTTATAGTAAGCAATACTAAAGATTATTACTTGACAATTATTATGAGAATTTACACTACTATAAAGACAATGCATCGGTCAGCCTGCTTTTTCTTCTGAAGTACGTACTGTATCTAAGGGAGCTGGACAGTACTTCAGCAGCATCCAGTGCAAGCCAGCCAATCCGTTACAGGGCACACACTCATATATACAGGGACAGTTAACCAGATATGTGTTACAGGGGAATGAACCCCAGTCTACTCTGAATTGAACCCAAGTCTGTGGAGATGTGAGTCACACATTATATTCATTTGTGCCTCCATAATAAGGCAGGCATGAGGGCCTAATAAATAAAAGGCAGAAGGTTTGAACAATCCTATTTATTGAGAGACATTATGAACATTTAGCCTTCAGTGAATACTGCCAGGGGAAATATCAGATATAACGAATTTTCTATAAATACTGGCTTAATAAAACATTAAGGAATTGGAAGCAGCAGCTTGAAAAAAAGATAGGATGGATTGGCCTGCTATTGCTCTCTAGGATATCACTTATTAATAATAAGGTATTAAATAATTCCATATGTTGCCCTAAAGCAGTCCATACAAAGACAGCAATAAACCAAGAGAGAAAAGACCTTAGTATTTTATATTCAGAGAGTGAAAGAAAAACACCAGCGCAAAGAAACAGTGCTAAAGGCATTATACGTTCTGTGCTTTTATTAAAATTCAAATGACCCACCTTAAAAATAAGCATACTGTTGAGTAGGGCTCCACTGAAATTTAACAAACACCATTGGACACATGAAACTATTCTCTGAGGGTTTCCACAAGGTGAATGCTCTACATCCTGAGCATAACAAATTAAAGAAAACAGAAATGCCAAGGTCAGGCTATTCAAAACATCTGGCCGTGGAAAGATGTAATAATTAAATTTGATGCCGGCCAATAAATTACCCGAAAAGGATGGATAGAATCCCAGACACGTATGTAAAAGTAAATAATATATATCAATAACCTAATAAGAACTTAAGAAAAGTTTTGACGAGAGCAAGTCATCCAGCCCAACACAGTACAGCAATAGCATCCAGTCAAGCTCTGAAGAGGTCCAAAGACCTACTATCTACTACACTCTTTAGTAAGTTATTCCACATGTCCATGGTTCTTGGGTTGTAGAAATGTTTTTTAACATTTGTGTGAAACGTACCCTTATCCACTTACTCTTAAATACTTTGAGCTGTAATATTTGTATAAAAATATACAATTAAAAATAAATGTTATGCATCTAGGTTTACTTATATCAAAACATTTGTCGCTTCATCAGTAAGTTTTTTGGGTTTTGATTTCCAGTGGTGTCCAGTGCCCCATTAGGCTCTATGTTAAAGTACCAGTGCATTTTCGAAGATATTTTTAAATCTATAAAAACTGCTTAACATTAAAACACAATATTGTTTGGAAAATGCACATATGCCATGTCTATGAAGAAATTACTTCAATTTGAAAAAAAAATATCCTTTACATGAACAACTGAAATCCTTTCTCTAGCATTCCATTTTTTGTTTTCTTTTTTGTACTATGGAAACCAGAATAGCACATAGCATTCCATCGGAGGCCTTCTTAAGCTATATAATCTGACATCCTATTAGCCTTCTAATTGCTTCTGTGCTTTGTCTGGATATGGACAGTGGCAAGTCTTTTACACACACTTCACTAGTGGAGTTCACCTTTTTGACATATGCACTCATTATAAACATTACCAGCACCAACATTAAAAACTTGAAATTGTGGTTATCTTTGTTATTTGGATTTTTTTTAAATGTAGAATTTTTCTTCCAAAATGTTTGTTTTTACAGTGTTCTAAAATCCATTCAAGATGTCATTGTATACTGTTCTAATTATGATGTACTAGCAAAATACCCGCGCTTCGCTGCGGCAAAGTACTGCCTTAAAATCTTTATTAAGAAGAAAATTAAACCTTTTTAAACTGAGGGAAAATATACCAATAGGATCTCTTTGTATACCACATTGTGAGATCGGCCCTCCGGTTGTAATATGACCAAGCTGTGCGCTGAGCTTACTCTTGAGCATGCAACGTACAGTTGGCCATGTGAACAGTAATCTTGTTTCAAATCTCACAGCTTGGATTGCTGCTGTCATAATCGGTTTGAGTTTCATGGTTTGTTTCAATTACGTTAGTATTTGCAGGACTTGTGTTGAAGTGACATTCGGCATCTGTCAAGCGTTGTAAGCATACAACCGGTTTCATCGATAACTTCACATCCAGCTTTTGAGAGTTTAAACATTCATAAACATCAAAGTGTCCACTACTGAAATCGTCACCTGTGAATCTAAGATGTTTAAGAGGCATTGGCGGTTGTCGAAAGGTGTAAAATATTTGGCCATGTCGGTAAACTTGAAAGCGACAATCGAACAATTCAGAGGCAGCCATCAACTCACATGCAGAACCATAGGTGAAGGGCTTAAGCATTTCACTCTTCTAGTGCTCCTTTGTAGTATAATTATCTCCTGTCCCAGTCATTCAAAACATAAGACACAATGTTCCTCCGGATATCAAGAGTGAGCCTGATATGGCCGTGCTATATGTAACAAAGAGAATGGAAAAGGTAGGTGCCATCTGTGGGCATGGAAACCACTCAGTAAGTGACAGTTCTTTGATAGATGGTGATCACCTCGATAGACATGTTAATGGGGGTACGGTTGGAATGATAAAGGAAATTAACAATGTAAAGTAAGTCTAAAATACCTACACAATAACTATAATCGTAATAAACTAACAATAAAACAGAGGAGAAGCCATGGATTAAATAAAAAGGCTGTAGTTATCAGCAGGAGACGTGAATCCCGTGGCAAAGCAAGGATGGGAATGTAGAGACCAGAGCGACGGACGGCCTTATATAGGCAGGCAGCCAACAACGTGGGAGGTTTTGAGATGGGGGACCCAACGCTGCCTCACACGGTGACCGTGCTGCAGGCTATGGACGTATATATGTACGTAAGTAGGATTCAGTTAACGTTGGGAACCCGCGTACCAAATTTCTTGAAGATGGGCCCATAAGTAACAAAGACCATTGAAAAGTTCAATATGGCGGCCGACAGTGGCATCATACCACCGAAATAAGTACATACATCGGTTTTGATTAGCGCAGGGAAGCCACCTACCAAATTTCGTGAAGATGGGGCCATAAATAAGAAAGTTCAACATGGCGAACGTTGTCAACCGTTATGACCGTTACGCATAGAATTTTGAAATGAAACCTGCTTAACTTTTGTAAGTAAGCTGTAAGGAATGAGCCTGCCAAATTTCAGCCTTCTACCTACACGGGAAGTTGGAGAATTAGTGACGTTGGAAAGTTCAATATGGCGGCTGACAGTGGCGTCATACCACCAAAATCAGTACGTACATTGGTTTCGGTTAGCGCAGGGAAGCCGCCTACCAAATTTCGTGAAGATGGGGCCATAAATAAGAAAATTCAACATGGCGGACGTTGTTGATCGTTATGACCGTTACGTGTAGAATTTCGAAATGAAACCTGCTTAACTTTTGTAAGTAAGCTGTAAGGAATGAGCCTGCCAAATTTCAGCCTTCTACCTACACGGGAAGTTGGAGAATTAGTGACGCTGGAAAGTTCAATATGGCAGCTGACAGTGGCATCATACCACCAAAATAAGTACGTACACTGGTTTCGGTTATCGCAGGGAAGCCGCCTACCAAATTTCGTGAAGATGGGGTCAGCCTTCTACCTACACGGGAAGTTGGAGAATTAGTGACGTTGGAAAGTTCAATATGGCAGCTGACAGTGGCGTCATACAATCGAAATAAGTACGTACATCAGTTTCGGTTAGCGCAGGGAAGCCGCCTACTAAATTTCGTGAAGATGGGGCCATAAATAAGAAAGTTCAACATGGTGGACGTTGTCGACCATTATCGACCGTTATGACCGTTACGTGTAGAATTTCGAAATGAAACCTGCTTAACTTTTGTAAGTAAGCTGTAAGGAATAAGCCTGCCAAATTTCAGCTTTCTACCTACACGGGAAGTTGGAGAATTAGTGATGAGTGAGTGAGTGAGTGAGTGAGTGAGTGAGTGAGGGCTTTGCCTTTTATTAGTATAGATGAAAAGCCAGTAATTATTTTTGAAAAAACATTTATTAGCTTTATGGTGGTAAAGATGCAAAAACATTTCTTACCAATCTGTTTATACCTTTTTAGCAGTTTTCTGTTTCCGTTCTTTTTTACCCTTCAGTTAACATTCAGTTTAACATTGCACACTTACATTGAATTCTTCTTACTTTTCAAAATATGAAAAAAATGTATTTTGATGCTGGGGGTTTTTGTATGGGGTATCCAAAGTATTTTTGTGAAAAGAGAAAATACCTTTTTAGAGAGTTATATACTTGCAGATTTTGGTTTACTATAAACTGTTGCCCAGTTCTAATATCCGTTTATATATCTGTTTTCTTAAACTGGATTTCTGTTCATACATTTCCTTTAACTTTTGTTCTTCTTTACCCGGGGAGAGTCGTGATGGCAACATGCCAAGCTGAACAGATCAGGCTATGCTATACCAACGAGTCCCAGCACACTCCCTAGCCAATAAAGTCTTGAATTGTTTCTGCTACAAAATGGAAAATTTGCAGGACAGTGAAAAGAATACAAAATCTACAGACTAGTGGGGGTCATAACCAAAACACTGACAAACCATGTGACAAATCCAATGCGAAAGCCAAAATTCAAAGCCAATGAAATCCTGTCCAAATGTCTGAAAGCCAATTAACTAGCAGACAGCACATAGAAAGTATGGAAGATCAACACATTATGGATGACATCCAATATGAAGTGTAAGCTTGTAAACATCTGTGCAGGAATAAATTGACATAATACAAACAAATCTAGACGGTGTGCTGGGTCTTATTCTTGTTTTTTTTCCTGCTAAGCCTGGTACACCTCTAGGGGGAGGCATACGGGGGTAGCATAATTTCATGCCATTCCTTTAGATATGGAGAGACTTCTGTTCTGCCATATTGCTGTGCTATTGATCCTACCACAGAATGTGGGCCTAGCAACCCTGTGCAGAAGTCTCATTGTGGAGGTTTGCATTAACTCGTTCTCCTGGGCAACTACCCAAAGCTCAGTCTATAAGGGAGGAGGGGATGTTGACTGATCAGTAAATTTTTTTTTTTTTTTTTGAGATCTTAGCTGTATCCCCACTAGGGTTTGTTACAATGTCCACAAAATTGTTTCCACTGCATCAGTTCATTGGATCACCTGCACTGTCCTTTGTGAGCAAGACCTCAAGGTATTGGAACTTCTTAACTTGGTGTGGCTATTCACCCCTTAACAATGGGAAACAAGACACTATTTTGGGTTGAAATCCATGAACTGCAATTTGGAAGTGCTTATTCTCACACCAACCACATCAACCTCAGCTGCATGCCAGTGCAGGCTGGAGATCACAGTCTGAGGAAGCAAAGAAACTAATTTTATCTGCAAACAACACAGATGCATATTGGACTGAGCAGGTTCAGGAATTGATGATATAAATCATTTTTTATCCTGAACATTCTGAAAATAACTGAAGGATCACAGAGAGCCAGAAGCCACTTTAGCAGAAACCAGTCCTGGATGGGGTGTATTATCCATCAGCAACCATTTCTTATGTAGAGTTTTAGAATTATGCCACCCTTTTTATCCTTTCAGTATTCTATATACAGTTTTTGAGAACAGCTTTATGATAAATTTCTACTTATAAATATTGACAGGTTATTTGATTCCTCTACAAATGACTTGATTTCCATCTGTAGCTTATTTCATCTTTCCTTCTGAATCTGATGGGACAGGTTCCAGCTCTCAGTGTCTTTGTAACTGAAAAATGACTTTAACATTTAATTAAAAGATGATACCAATGGATCACTATTGTAAAAACCTACGTGTTTCTTCACAGGCTGTTATTGTAACAGATTTTTATGAAGTACCTTAAACATTCAAGTTCTTGTTCCAGCATCTCCTGACATATGTTGGAAAGCACAGGGAAAAAAACAAACTCTTTTCAAGAGAAGCTGCACGCAAGACACAGGCGGCTGTAGGGTTAGGCTCTTGTTCTGGTTGTCATAGCAATTCAATGTTGTTGTTAATGCCAGGCGTGGAGAGCTGACATCTGCAGGCATTTGGCCTTGCGCGCACCCCCACCAGCAGTCTCTGATCAGAGAAGGATAGGGAAAGGTGTGAACATCTGTGGATAAATGTGCATCTGCTCCCCTGGGGATCATGCCTGTAAGACACTAATTAGGCTAAATCGGCAGGCTTCAATGGCTTAAAGCTTTACACTTTGCAATTTGCATGAACATGGTAATCCTCATCAGAAAGCGCTAATTGACTTTAGGCTGAGCAAATGCTCTTCTAGTGGTTACAATGTTGTGCCATTTCTTATGTTTTTTTAGGAATCGCCAATGACTAAACAGCACAATGGTTATCACTTCTAAGACATCTTTCATTTACTGTTAACATGCTGTCAATGATAGTTGGACTGGCTTTTATCTGACACTAATAATGAATATTTTCAGAGGCATTTGCAGCTTCAGTTTAAAGATTGCAAATGATCTCTGCTTTGCTCCATCTTGAAAATGAAAGGCAAAACATAATATATATTAATAAATAAATGTATGCAACGATGTACACAAGAAAAAATACAAGAATGGGATAAAATCATCTTTTTCAAATGATAGCAATATTTTTCTGCACCCACCACACATTAAAGGAGTCTACTCCAGTGGTGAGGGATACAACAGAGTTATCCACATTTTAAAAAAGAAATTCCACGACTTTGGAGATTAAGTGGCACAATTTCTACATACGCATTTCAAAATCTGACATAAAGAGCTCTTCTATGGTAGATGACATCCTCCTTTAACTCTGTGGCACTCTGTGTGTGAATATCATCCATTCATTGTCTGTAAATATTTCATTCATTATAGCATCATCACCCTTGCCACACTGCTTTCCTCCTTTGCCATGTTTGGACAGCTTCACTTATCTCATAGATATGTCTAGATAGATAGTACTTTATTTGTTCCCAGGGGAAATTAGGCTTTGTACAGAATCTCATTAAAAATTAGACTAACATGTATGATTTTTGAATGATGTATACTCTATAAAGACAGTAATTTCACTGGAAACTGAAAATGGAGCTGGAGAAAAAAAAGTTAACCATTGAGATACATTTGCCTTAAACAAATCTTTAGATATTTATCTATAGTGTAATGTGTCCATTTATTACAGAAAATCATATTTATACAGTAAAAGAGGCACGCTAAGTGGCTCACAGTAATTAAATTTCCAGTTCTTCCATGTACTCTTGTGACTACACAAAAATAATGAAATAATTGAATATACCTTTAACATCCCCTATACCCCTGTCTTTGTGCTTTTAGCCCTATTGCACATTGCACATGTTAGCAATTTAATCAACTAAGATAAGTAAGAACTTCCCTAGCTCATATTTCTTGAGTTTTTTCTCTCTTCAATAAGGCAGTCAATGTGGAACAGACAATGGAAAATTCATGGCAGACATGAAGTTTAAAGCAAATTTCAGTTATAGTCTTATGAGACATTGTGTACCATTTTTTAGGTAAGGCAAATACATCATGATTTTGTCTTTTTGTCTACATTTACATGTGTTTTTATTTCTAGGAGTCATTTGTGCAATTTTTCCACTGTCACGAATGCACATCAGAGTATCACCTTTCAGGATCATTCAATGTAAATAATACTGGCCTGGGGAAAGAGGGGATGCTGTCACTCATTATGTCCATTGCTTTTCCCTTAACAGTGCTGAGAAGATGTCCATTGAAGGCAACTGATCCCACCCTTCCAGTCTAAGCCCTATAAATCCCTGGGGCCTCATGCATAACACTGTGTGTAGAATTCACACTAAAACATGGCGTACGGGCAGAAGTGAAAATGTGCGGATGCACAAAAATATTTAGATGCACAAAACCGTGTGTAAGCCAACTTCTATGCTGTTCAGCTCAATCAGCATATAAAGTAACACTCGACTCCTCCTATTTTAATATATAAATCAATATAAATATCACCTGCTGTTCAGTGTTTGGTTGAAAGACAATGGTAAAAGCGCATGAAAAAAAGAATTTCAGTGAATGTGAAGTGGAGGCAAGGAAAAATGTACTATTTGTTGGCTTAAGATGTGGTATAAACAACAAAAGGAAGTTGATCGAGTGATAGAGAGTGGCAGAGACACTCGAAAGTTCAAGTTCAGAAACTCGTACAGTGCCCAAAATAAAAAGTCAGATAGCAAAGTCGCCATGAAAAGGCGAGTCGTAGCCCACCGTCTGAGTGTCATACATTATTAGGATACAGAAAAAAGAAAAAAAATTGTGACACAGTGAAAAAAAAGGTCAAAATATCCACTTTAATCTCATACTTTATTTTGTCATTAAAGTAGAACATTGTAAACTTCATCTTAAAATCAATGCTTAATTTACTAGAGTTTCTCAGATCCCATCTATATCCTTCTATGTGCTCCCTGTGTGTGAATCACTACGTGCAGACGGGCTTTCTCTTACGCCGACAGGAGACAGATTCTTGCAGGGATATGTGCGACCCTTAATGAAATAATTTATTACAGCAGTCCTTCCTTTTCTTTATTCACATAACCAATCGCCACACAATAAGCTCTGTAATAAATGTCAAGTCATCTGTAAGCTTAGAACACAGATTCTCCAAAACTTTTAAGGAACATTGAAATATCTTCATAGTTTACACATGTTTAGTTATTCCATCCATCTATTCATCCAGGGTTGTGCCAGTCCCAGCAAGCATGCAGCGCGAGGCAGAAACAATCTCTGGACAGAGCACCAACTCATCGCTACCGCTGCGCCACCGTGCCTGCATGTTTAATTATTAACAGTTTATATTATTTAAATTAAGTTAAAAATTTATCTGTATAATGTAATATACATACTTTTATGTATTTCATCTTTAAAGTTATATCAAGAGCTCCATGAACATAACTCTTTGTCGTGCTCTCTTTTATTGAATTGAATTGAATTATTTTATTGTTATTGTGTGGTACAATGAGATTCAATATGCAAATTCTCCATAAATAATAACGGAGCATTAATAATAATAATAATATGGTAAAAACTATGAAAAATATACAATATGAAAGCATAAGTACAATATACATGTACATATAGTGCAGATAGTGCAAATGGTTCCTAATGTGGCTCAGGTTGTGCAATATTACAACTGTAGTGCAAGTTTACACTGAGGTAATTGTAATTATAAGTACAAACAGTTCTACCAGGAGCACTTGATGGATTGATTGAGTGCATTTATATCTCATGGGATGAAACTGTTTCTGAACCATGAGGTCCCTACAGGAAAGGCTGTGAAGCATTTGCCGAATGGTTATGCGCATGGCTGAGGCAGCGTGTTCTATAAATGTTCTCCAGGGCTAGATGCTGTATCCCGATAATCCTCTTTCCGATCAGCTGCTGTACAGCTGTGATTCCACACTCAGATACATTGGGTTAAAATACAAAAGTAACAACGCTAAAGCAGCTATGGTATTTGGAATAATTTGGCCATTCTGTGGACCATTATATTGTTACAGTTTGATTACAATCAGATGCCTTAAATTTATAAATGATATATGGTTAATTTCAGTGTATTTGATGAAGCCAAGTCAGGGATGTAAATCTAAAAAAAAAATTGGAAACCACACAGGAACAGTAGCACTGCTTTGATGCTGGGTGACTCCAGTTTGCAAAACCGAGCAGAAAACATGCATATACAATGAATTGTGTCACTGTGAGAATGTGTGTAACTTTACGGCAAGTTTAGTTTTTATACATTGTGATGTGAGCATGGAATCTAGCGTACACAACATTTTTGTGTATGTACCACCATTTATACGAGGCCCTTGATGTTTCTGGAAGGTGGCATCTCTTTTCGGAACAAGCAATCTGCCATACTGAGCTCCTCCAAAATTAGATCCCTTCAAGAACAACCACTGAATACACTAAGACCCAAAGACTACTCTTTGTCTTGTTTACTTTGTTTCTCTTGACACACCATCAAGCACATGTTTTGTTTTGAACCAACAATATATTGTTGGGATGACCTGGTTTTTGCCCCAAAATTTCTTCTGTGGACTCTGTCCTTCTCTCACCTGACAACACCACATTTTTGTTTTTGTTAGTGTTGATAATTTTTTTACTTTTGATACTAACCTAACAATGTTGCTATTTTGGGTTTCTGTTTTTTCCACAGATAATGCCATTTTGTGTAGTCTTGTCACAGGCATAGCCATGTTGTATATCACTGATATGGCTGCTGACACTCATATAACACAATGATGCAATGTTGTTATGTTAGTTTCATTTTCCTATATAAGATGGTGAAAACCAGCTAATAGCATAATATTTTTGAACGGCAACTGCTTACAAGTAACAGTTCAGTATTTTAGAATAGTTTGGGCAAGAAATCCAGGGTTGTATTAGTACTTTCATTAATATTTTTCTGACTTTGTCGTATGTTTGGTCTGCTTCCCTGGTATTCTGTCCTCTGCCCCTTTTCAACTATGGATTTTCCCTTTCTTTTGTTAATTCATCTTCTAGTCTAGTCCTTTGGCCTGGGGACAGTTGTGTCCTACCAAGATCTTTACAGTGAGAAGGTAATGTATGAAACATGCAAGCTTGTCACAATGCTTTGATGGCATTTGTCCTCACTAATAATAACAATGCTATGTTTCTAGGCTACAGAAAATATTCTTTAAATAAAGTACTGTAGGCTAGGTCATTTGTGTATTCAGGTTTCTAAGGATAACTGTGAGAGTGAGGACTAGAGTTTGAATGCATTGAGGATTACTACCAAATTTGTTATTCTTTCTCAAGGATGAAATTAACCACAGTGAAATAATGTGTGTTTGAACCCACTGTAGCACAGCAATACAACTTTGTATGTAATTGATACTTGCACTACAGCATGTCTTCTTAGCTCAGTATGTTAGGACGTCTGTGGGACTGAAGTGCTGTGAGTATAAGGGATCATGTTTACTCCTCAGAGATAAGCAAGACACAGCATGTGCCATGGGTGAATCTGATCTTGGTTATTATGCTATAAATATCTCAACACAATATACTTTGGCAGCTCATGGTTCTTCTTCACTCCTGAGTCCTTTCATATATTTTATGGGTCAGGTGTCTGTAAGAGCAGGACCCCAACAATCCAACATAGGGCTCACCTTTTTTTATCTGTAAACCTTGATGAACTAAAATAGCCTCCTACAATAACCGAACAACCTTTTCATTAGTTGGTGTTCTTATGGTAACTCCTTCTAAGACACAGTCTACACAGACTAATGTAACTGCCTCACTGAAACACCAGTTGCTCTACTGCATTTCAGAGGTGTTCACAAATTCATAATCACTACTGTGGATTCTTTTTTAAATAGAACACCTTTCAAAGTGCTTCCCCTGTGGCATAAGAATTTATGCTCCAGCATTATTTTGCCAGTTAGGCAATCTTTAAATGTGTAGATATTAGGCTGTTGCCTAGGATGGCAAGTTAATGGCCCATGTAGATTTAAAGTAAATGAGTAAAAAGAGGAAGATATTTCAAAATTGCTTCTGTAACCCCAATATTAAAGAAGTCTGGTCTTGATGCTGACAGTCTCAACAATTTTCAGCTCATCTCTCACTTACCTTTTCTGTCTAAATTTTTTGAAAATGTTGCGGCCTTCAAACTCACCAGTTATTTAACTTGTAATAATGAGCTGTCTGATTGTAGAGCTCGGCACAGCTGTGAAACTGCTCTGCTTAAAGTAACTAATGATTTGCTTATAAAAGTAGACTCTTGGCAAAAAACAGCATATTAATTCTATTAGACCTTAGTGCAGCATTTGATATTGTCAAACATGATGTTTTACAATCTCTAGTACTGACTTCAAGTGGTTTAAGTCCTATCTGACTGATGGGCAAGAGTTTGTTAGTCTTGGCAACAGCAGATCCAGCTCAGTGCCAATCACACGAGGAGTCTCACAAGGCGCTGTGCTCAACCCTCTACTCTTCTGTATCTACACGCTGTACTTTGGCAGAATTGTTATTAGCTTTGGACTGGGTTATCATTTATATGCGGATGATACTCAGATCTATATCAGTGTAAAAAGTGATAGTTCATTAGTGCTTTCTGAGCTCATAACTTGCCTCAGTGAAATTAAAACCTGGATGGAATATAACTCCTTAAAATTTAAACTCTAACAAAACTGAAGTCATGCTAATTTTCACTACAGCTCGAACTTGAGCTCCTTCTCAATCATTCTAAGTGATGATGTTAGCAGACCTTTTTTTCTGTTAGGAATCTTGTTGTCATTTTTGATTCCTCCCTTTCTTATTCTACCCACATTCATCATATTAAGAAACTTTCTTACTTCCACCTTCATAACATATCTCGTTCCTCTCTTTTTCTAATGATGAGAAACTTGTCCATGCTTTTATTACATTCTGCATTGACTACTGAAACTCCCTACTGGCAGATGCCACTTTTAATCTGTTATTACAGA
Source organism: Polypterus bichir lapradei (assembly GCA_026402145.1). Taxonomy (NCBI): domain Eukaryota; kingdom Metazoa; phylum Chordata; class Cladistia; order Polypteriformes; family Polypteridae; genus Polypterus; species Polypterus bichir. The sequence goes on from JANRMT010062814.1 coordinate 56,686,539, forward strand.
TTCAGTTGGTTCAGAACTCTGCTGCAAGAGTCCTTACTGAGACCTGCAACTGTGAGCACATAACAGCCATCCAACTCCACTTTCACTGGTTCTCTGTGTCTTAGAGGGCTGAATATTAAATTCTACTAATAACCTAGGGTGTTGTACCATGATAGCCATTATGAATGTAGTAAGAAGTCAAGCAAAATGACACTTTTCATTGGGCTAACTAAAAAGAGCTTTCAAGGCAACTCAGGCCCCTTCTTCAGGCATCTATACTATTAACCTATAAAGCTTTAAATGGCGTTGCACTGAACCACATCAGTAATCTGCTCCATCACTAAATGGCGTTGCACTGAACCACATCAGTAATCTGCTCCATCACTATGCTCCTGTCCACCCACTATGGTCCATCGCTTCTGGCAATCTTGTTGTACCCCAAACTCACCTGTGCTCTATGGGTGACAGGGCCTTCAGGTGTATAGCGTCCAGATTTTGGAATGACCTCAGCCAAAAATAATTTAAAACTCATTTGTTTATTTAACTTACCTTGACTTTCTGACCCTACTTTCAGTTTAACCACTCTGTCCAGATGCACAGGAAGATTTGTATTTGTATCACAAATTAGGTTATTTGTTCTGCATTTGTATTTTTATATTTTATTCTGGTTTATTATCACTTACTCTGCATTCATCTTTATTTAGTATTTACACTGATACTATTTGTATACAATGTTGAACAGTATATGCTCTTTTGTTCTTTCTGTATTTATGTGAAGCACTTTGAGCATTGGAATGGTGCTATATAAATCATATGTATTATTATTTACTTATTATTTATTTATTTTAAAGTGAGCTCCTTGCTAAATTGGCACCGTTTTTGTCAGAGAGAATCATGACTCCCTTTCTCCTGGGCAAGTGTTTGTGCTTCGGTAATCTCTGGATCTAGGATCATTTTTAGTTAGAGACCTCATTTGTGTGGGAACTGATTGTATGGCTTAATGGGGAAAGCAGCTACTGGAACTATTTCTGGGTCACCCCATTGTCTAATGTCAATACATCAAGTCAATATTTAATCAACATATTGAGTTAATGTGTTTAGCACACTGTTATCCTTCACATTCTCAAATAAGCCATCAAGTTTTGGTTGAGTCTGCCATGCTGAAATATAAATACAGTGTCTTGATATCAGGAAGCTGTCTTCATTCTATTCGAGTCTTACTACAGCTCTGTCAGGTTATGCTTCCTTTGGTAAACGCTTAATATGTCTCTTTTAATGAAAATGCCAGACTGTTTTTGTTACTTTTTTGGAAAACTTCAAACAGTTGAGCCTTACATATTACAGATTCTATCATTGTAGTAACAGGCTGCCACTAAAGTGTTAAAATGCTCTTGGCGATTTGTGAACTGAGGTAATGTTTGCTGCCTGCAAGGTTTTAAGGGTAGCCATCATTTTCAGCACCACTCATGCACAAATTAATATTTTATAAATTTTTTATTTTTCCTCTTATTTGTGTTGAAAGAAATCTGTGGTATTGCCTTGAGACTTGCTGTTACCTTCAGATAATTGGCAGAATATTAAAAATTCAAAAAAGCAAGTTATTTCAGTTTTTCTCTTTCATTTTCCATACCTGTTTAATATTTTTGTCATGTGATACTGAAGCCATTTCACCTGCTAGTGAACAGATGGTGCAGAACAGATTAACACATTTTATACCTACATTTCATTTTGTTTTATGTTTTTTAGATTCTGGATTACTAATTCGAAGTCTGTTTTTGATTTTAACTGATTTTGTTGATCATTTCGTTTATGAATTTCTGACTTCACAGAAAGGGGCTTTATAAATATGGCTTTATATTCTCTATGGATATACTGTCAGTTCTTTGAAACCTCTGAGAGATAGTAAGCTTCAAATCTTACCAAGGTCATACCCAGCAAACTTTCACAAATGTGGCCCTCTGTGGACAAACTATGGGCAGTGTGGGCTTGGGAAAACCTCATTCAATGCTGCACTGGCCCAATGTGTGGCCCCTTTGCAAAGTTCCCCTAGTGGCCCAAAATGGCTGCCAGTGCAAGTTCATTAAGTCTCTCATTGGCCCAGTGATGGTTTGGTAACTTTTTAATGTTGTTGCAGAGTAAGCAATGCAGTAAATTTGTATTTTCAGAGTTTTTAGATTTTGATTGTAGAAATGCAAATAACAATCTGAATTCAAAAATATTTATATTGGCTGAAATTTCAGTTTCTTATATATATATATATTATTGGTAATGTTTTCATGCTCAGCAATGTAACACTGCAAAAAAAATGGGCTATACTAATACCAGTACAAGCAAAGGCATTTTGTGTTTTGTAAGAATAAATAGTTAAAGCCACATTACTATTTTGTGTTTAATTCCTTTACTTTTTAATTATTAGCTTGTAAAATTACACTTAATTTAGTGGGTAAAAAATAACTAAATTTAAAAAACGTTTTAATCAAAGGAGCAGCAAGGGATGGAGATGTAGTGGCCCTGCTGTCTCACACCAAGGACATCAGAGTTCGCATTACTTAGATCATGTGCCTTTTCTTCTCTTTGAGACTCCATATTATTTGATCAGTGACAGTTTGATGTTGCATTATGTGCCGACAGATGTTGTTATATTAATTCTACTCCATAAATTCAGGTCAAAGGCTGTAGTAGGAAAATGGAAATTAGCATGTTGACCTCAAGTGAAGAATGACAAGGGGCAAGCTGGTCGGGTCTGTCTGATGCATTTCTGTTAGAATACAAACTCTAGAAATAACTACTACCTTCTTTAAATTATATCACATATTAAATACATGGTACAGTTCAAATGAATGAGACATTATTCTGCTAAAATTGGATTACATCATAGGAAGACATTGATACATACTTTTCATCTATGAAAATGTGTACATATCATATAACATTATCCAAATGTGTGTGACCGAGAGTCAAACTTTCATTTAAGTTTCTGGTTTGTTCATCCTATTATGTCACTTAGTCTTAGCTAAATGTTCTGCACTGTGAACAATTGTCCTCTGTTTTGTGTAACAAAGGTGAATTTTTAACTGCTAACCTAGTGCAGTGGCATGATTTCAACTCTTTGATGTTCCTTTTCTTCTTCTGTATGCCATACTAGTTCAGGAGTTTGACAATAAGCCGGTCTGTGCATAAAACCTGCTTTTCTTTCCAGTACACCATCTGGGGTCACAAAGTGCACAACCTATAAGAAAAATGCCTCAAAATCATTTGAAAACAAGGGGTGCAAGTGTTCAACACTTTTAAATGAAAAGAGTGAAAGAAAGAACACTCCACCAGAGTGAAATCATTTTCATACTAAAAGAAATCTGATTTCGTGGAGAATGCATACTTCTCTAATACAGACCCTCTGATCTCTTTGTTCAAGAATGACCCTTCATTGTTCTAAATAACCATAATAGAAGATTTTTATGCAATCTAGCAGCAGTATAAATTTCCTGTGACTAGAAAATATGTTTATTCAAGTCAGACAAACTTCATTACTTGCTATATTAAATAAAATAACTTTTATTCAGAAAATAACCTGCAAAACTATACAAGTAAACATTCATAATCAAATTTATCAGTAAATTTAGCAAAAGGGCTAAAATTTGTTAATTACCAGCTGCTTCTGTTTATAATAAGGCACCAATATATTTTATGCACAGTAAAAATTTATTATGCTGATTTTGTAATTATGCAATTTATGAACATTGCAATAAAACATTGAATTAATGGAATAACAGTATAATTATGCTACAGACCATTAGTAATAGATTATACTCTTGGTTACAGGATAATCTGTGTTGCAAAGCCCTTGAGTCTTAGTTTATAGTCCAGATTATATTCCATCCATCCATCTGTGTGTGTTCTTACTCTGTTAACTAGTTTAATTTATTGCCTGGTCAATACTGGCAATGGGCAGTTATATTACAAGAAGCACATGAGCTTGGTAATCACAGGTACATTCAACAACAACAACCACAACATTTATGTATATAGCAAGTTTTCATACAATTGTTGCTTTACAAGATGAATAAAGAAAAGTTTATAAAAAATATAAAAATAAGTTTAGGCAATACTAAGTAACAAAGAATAAAGTAAGGTCCGATGGCCAGGAGGACAGGAAAAAAACAAAAAGAAAACCTGCAGGGATTCTGAGGCCACAAGACCACCCAGCCCCCACTGGGCATTCTACCTAACATAAATGACCTAAATCAGTCCTTATGGTTTTCATGATTCACATGGAAGAATAATTTTGATGATTGTCATGTGGACCTCTGGCCTTCATTCCATCAATGTAGGGACTGCATGGTGCCTTGATCAGGTGGTGGTGGCAACCACCACAGAAAACCAGAAAAAGAACAGCAAAGAAAGTAGGGGTTAGTACTGATTTATTCTTGTCAAGTAATAGCCCTTCATCTACTCACTACTCTGCTGTTACATCTATCTATCTATCTATCTATCTATCTATCTATCTATCTATCTATC
>JANRMT010062814.1:56691042-56701498 GCA_026402145.1 Polypterus bichir lapradei
ATCTATCTATCTATCTATCTATCTATCTATCTATCTATCTATCTATCTATCTATCTATCTATCTATCTATCTATCTATCTATCCTACATCCTACCTGACAGTTTAAATATGTAGGTGTATTTGGCCAGATATCTGCCAAGAGAATGCCTGGTTGGAATGACCACTAGTAAGTCACAGTGCAGTGAATTCCAGATAGGGGCCGTTTAAAGAGGGATGCCTCATCCTTGGTGAGTGATTGTTGTCTTCCTAGTGCGTTATGATAACATACTAGACTCTAACAGCCTCAGAATATGACTTGAAATAACTTTACTCAGGTAATGGACGTAATGGATAATTGAAGAAATTGTTTTTGAATTCAATACATCAAAATCATCAATGTACTGAACTGTCCAGTCCTTTTACTATTAAAATCTAATGGAATGTGCATGTGTGTCTGGGAGTCATCTGCTTAGCTAGGTCAAGGTAAGCAGTACAACCCCCACTACAAGAGGGGGCACTATTGCTAGCACTTTCTTCTTTCTCATCCACTGTTCTGACAGACTGATTCAGGAGGACGCCTAGTGGCCATCTTCAGCTTTAAGATGACTACGCTCTTTCTGGTCCGGATGCAATAAAAGTGGCCTGTCCCTGCAAGAAGGTGGCTCATTCTGGAGCCCACCAGTGAAGCAGACAGAGCTCTCACTAATGAAGCCTTGTGTGATACCTTTAGTTGACCTCTTTGGCTGTACTTACGACTAATTCCTGCGCACACAAAGCACTAAAAGAGTTTTTTGTATATTTTTCAGGGTAGCCCGATTGATGCTGGCTCTTTCATGGTCTGTCAACCAGTCACAAGAAAAAATTTTATTAAATTAGTATTATTAACATTTTATTTAAATTTTGTGTTAGTCCTCTTTAATGCTCGCTAATGCAATTTAGGAACTGGTTCACTCAAAGTGTTATCATTTTTAAATTCACATTTGACACTGGGTATTTATGGCCTTAATATAGTTACCACGACTGTATCACAGCTTTAGGAACCTGGATTTTGATTCCCAATTCTACAACTAGCTGTGTGGAGTCTGAATGTTATCACCATATCCACATGAATTTTTTTCTATGTACTTCTTCCAAGCACATGTAAGCAAGGTTGATTGTTGACTCTAAATTGACCCGATATGAGTGTGTGCAGGTGTGGGTGACTGTAATGGACTGGCAGCCTGTCCAGGTCTGGTTACTGTCACGTGCTGATGGGCTTTAGCTTCAGTGAACCCCAAACTTTAGAAAATTGGTGAATGAGTTAATAAATGGTTGTGTGAATGGATGTACTGTACTGTAGGTGTATTCATGAAATAAGATTAACTTTGATTATTCTGTGTTTATAAAGTTTCCACCACATTCACATTATATCGTGCAAAAAGCAGCCATGAAGAATGACTGTTATATTCGTTGTTGTTGTTGTTGTTCTTCTTCTTCTTCTTCTTTCGGCTGCTCCCATTAGGAGCATATTTATATTTATAATTACTTATTATTTGGCTGACACCTTTATCCAAGGTGATTTACAACATTTAAGAAATATACAATTGGATACATTTCTTTTGTACTTCCAGTTGTCACATAGGCAGGTGCAATAACTTCACGTAGTGAGTTTACGTGAGTTCTACTGTCCAATATAGGAAAGTTTCAGAAGAAGTGATCCAGAGTACAATCACTTCAATCCATTCCCTGAATCTGCTGATTTTTTTCGGGTTGTAAAAGAGCCTGTTCTAGCAGCACAGGGTGCAAAGCAGGATTGCACTCAGGATGGACACATCCATACTCACTGACACAGGGACAAATACAAGTTTTCAAACAACCTAAGTTGTATATTCTTGGTATGTGTTTACCAGGAAAAAAACTAATATAAATAAGAAGAGAACAGGCAAACTGCACATACATAAAAGAAGATGTATCAGTGCAACAACCTGACTGCATACTAATGACATGTAATTTACACAAATAGGATATTTTTTCTTCACATTGCAGAAAACTGAAATGCTATTACCATGGTCATACATCTAAAACATTCTAATTAGTGTTGAAATGGAGCTGTTGTAATTACATTCTTTTACTGTATATATCCATTTTTATTCATAATTGTTGACTTCAGAGTTGCAAGGCAACAACCTACCTGGGATGCAGAGCCTTGGGCAATACAGAAAATAACTACAGTCATGAGAATGAGAGAAGATTACAAATATAGTTTTTACTCATTACTTGATCCTCCCTATGTGAGGTCAGGATCACAATTGTGTGCAACCCAAATGCAGAAGGTGTAAGGAAGGTAATGATACCAGCATCTTGGTTAGGCCAATCAGACTGACCTGCACCTCTTTGACATATTGGAGCAAAACAGAGAAATCCCATCTGGATACAGGAAGCATGTGCAAACCACAGAGTACAAGGTCATCTACTCTGTAGAGTTCATAGCATGACACTCCCGAGACTCTTACCATTTCTCCTTTGTCGTTGTGCCAAGGAAGGAGCACACAGAAATAAATGTTGGGATGCCAACCCAGTCATTCACTTTTGCTTCTTCAGTCCAAACAAAAATTAAAAACAATAAACTGTAAACAAAATATAGCACTTATGACTTAGAATCAAATGATTAATCATAATTAAACAAAAATATAGCACTTCTGGCTTTGCATTCACAGGATGCACAGAGTTCCGTCCTGCGGGTTTCTTGAAAATTTACAGATTGACTCTTCTTCTTATATAGTCGAATCTTTTGGTGCCCTTGCCGGAATGATGTTGTCAGTGACCCTAAATGAGCATCTTCTCTGGACTATGGAGAAAGAAGAAGATGACACAGTTAGTGATAGCGCCCCCTCTCACCTCGGAGTGGTATTATGTACCCCAGGTGATCCTTCAATGTGCAGACATGACAACCTGCACATCCTACACATATAATGATCCAGGAGTATACAGTTTACCCCTTGCCAGAGATGTTCTTCTCCAACATATGCAGAATCTTCACTTTCTTTTGGGCATCCACAGTCAGATGTTGGTACCTCTACAAACACAAAGCATTCAATTTAATATGCGAGAACAAATGTGGCTGTATATGGAATTAAAAATGAGTGTTGATGGTATAAGGTTGATGACCAGTGATTGCAGAGAGGCAGCTAAGAAAGATTAGATCGATCACCAGTCAAATAAAATACAAGGAGCACAAGAATACCAAGGGAAGATATACAGCATTGAATACTTTAAAGGTCCCAGTTCTCAATGAGACCTCCCTAGATATATTGGATGGATGGATAAACAATTTTACTGAATTGCTTGAATATGTATGATTTTTGCTTATCCTAAGAAACAAGTTTTACTTTCATATGTGTGAATTTTCCCTGCGGTGGGCTGGTGCCCTGCACAGGGTTTGTTTCCTGCCTTGTGCCCTGTGTTGGCTGGGATTGGCTCCAGCAGACCCCCATGACCCTGTAGTTAGGATATAGCGGGTTGGAAAATAGATGGATGGATGAATTTTCCGAACATACTTCATCTATCTTAAATAGGAGGAAGACTTGACATCATGATGTCACATGACCACCAACTGCGATGGCAACTGTAAACAACATGACAGTGCCCATAAAAAAATCATAATGTAACTATGAGAAATAATCTGGCAAAAGACAATTGAAAAACAAATAAAAGTAACACAGTGAATAGTGGAAGAATCATAGGCACGTGGAATAAATTATCAAGAAGAATGGAAGATAATGGAACCTTCGGGCACTTCAAAGAATTTGCCGGGTTTTTTTTTTTTTCCCTGTCAAAATTGTTGTGATTTTCTAAAATTCAGAGCACCTTCAACCATATCACGACTGCATTGGGTATGAGACAGAATGGCAGATCATTGCAGAACACTTTCTCATACACACCCCACCCACTCCTGCAGAAGAAAATATGTAGACAAAATTGTCAAGGACAGTAAATGAGTTGTTACTTGTGATCAGGTCTCTAGGGCATTGTAATTTCACTGCAATGAGTACTGCAATTTAGAAATTATAAAAAATTTTTGTCTAAATTAAATTTAAAAAACTGCCCCATCCATCAAATCTTCCTTCAGGTGGCTGCTGGTTAGGCTACAGCACTAGCAAAGCTGGATAAGGCAAAATGGGAACAAATAATGCATGAATGTCTAAACTCAAAAAAAAGATGTTTTATGTTCATAGCTATAAAGCTTTGCTTTAAATTACAAATAAAAGAGTATCAATATTTGCACATACCAATACATTTTGCAGAAAACACCAACACACAATGCTTAAACAAGTAGAGAAAAATTACAACACAATATAGTTCTGCAACATTAAGAGGTACAGCAAATGTCAGCCATAGTGAAAATATCATAATGCCATCTAAGACGGATTGAAATCCAAATAATCAACATAGACCTTATGTTTTTTAAATGATACCCGTGTTGGCCGTTTGGTCTTGTATAATAATACACACCTAATCCCTTTCCCTTGCAGCTGCCTTTTCTTCTTCAGACGGAGCAGCCCATTTTCATCACATCTTCTTGGTGTTGCTTGTCAAACTGATCTCTCTTATAGTCAAAGTGCTTTGCTTGGAAAATGTGGTGGTGGTCACTACTGCATTGGCCTGGATTAATGACTCTAATCATGTCGGGTCTTGGTTTCCCAATGAGAATGTTGATTTATCATTATTTTACCTCATCCATTGCCCACCACACAAAGTGATCAGTCATTAACATAACAGCTATAAACTTAGTTCCCGGGGCCCAAGAAGGTACGATAAAGTCACTACCACGGTGCTGTTGTTGGCATATAACACCAGCCAACAAAAATAGGCCCATAAGACTAATTTTCTTATTTTTAGACCCTTAGTTGATATTTTTATTATCATTTTTATAATCATATTATGATTTTTGCTCCTTCTTCTAAGTGCTTTGCCTATTTTTAAATGTCTTCCTAACTTTAAAAAACAGATGAACACACAGACACTTGTCTTTTTATTAAGGTGGATATGAATAAAAGAAACAATTAAATTCAAGAGAATATAAATAAAATACCAAAAAACTTAGAAGCAATGTAGATCAGAAGAAAATACTAGGTTTCATTTGTTATTCATGTGCACAGGAGGATTTTATATCAAAAGTGTATCTAAAACACTTTTTATAAAATGTTGGTAATCATGATCTTTGTTTCTTTCTCTACCATAAAATTAATTTTAAAACTACTCTATAATGCACATTGCCATTTTCCTAACCTGTTAAATTATAGGGTCACTGGTGGGCTAGAACCAATCCCAACAGCACTGAACACCTGGTATCTGGGTTGTAAGCCCACTGTAGGGTACCCTCACACAAACACCCACAATCATTCACACAGGTCAGTTTAAAGTTGCAGATCCATCCAACATGCAAGTCTTTAGAATGAGAGAGAAGTGCCTGGAGGAAAACCCCCACAGAGAGGGAGGGAATAAGTAAACACCACACAATCGACAAGAGGGCCGGAGAGAGGCCAAGGAGCCTGGAGCTCTCAGGCAGTGGGTGTGTGTAGTACAAATAAAATGAAGACACACACTTTTTTCACTCTATCATTTAAGTCTATAGTTTATTTTTACAAAACAGTTATGGAAAAATAAATCTTCAATGATTTATTCATTTTATCTTAAATTAAAATAATAACTGCTTTTAAAGGTGATGGTTTACCAACTGTACGGCAACCGTCTCATTTAATTCTCAAACCCACTTAATCCAATTCAGGCACTTATGTTGACTAAGACTGTTTTTTCATTGACAAGTTATAAATGATGCCTTTTTAGAGCCACAAATAATTACTAACAGTGATAAATTCTGTGAGTTCATTTTATAGAAGAGAGTTTGCACTTCAAGGTAGCATTGATTCTTATTTGCTCTCATCAGCACGCAGGAGAGATTCTTTAAAGTCACTCTACACCTCATGACTTCTCGGTGTACAAGGGTCATCATCCCTGAAAGTTTTGCCTACAGGGATTTTGAGTGATCAGATTTCCTAGACCTTCATGATCTGAATGCTCCCAAGTGTCCTAACTGACCTTACATAACTACACATTATACTCAATTTCCATATGTCTCACACCAACTGTTAGAAATCAATGAAGGCTTTTTTTTTATATTGCTGAGCTGTGATGTACCATAAATGAGCACATGATTAGGTCACTTTAACTTTATGCAGGGATACCACAGCTCTAAAATGTAGCCGGATGTATGAGCAGCGAGTGGCAGTTTTGGAATGGGGATCGGCACAGAGTATGCACCTTTAAATATAACCATGTCCGGCTGCCATTTAAACCACGTGTACACTCTTTCCTAAACCTATACAGTTTCACTGACTGAGTGTTGGTGTGTCAGTGTGTGCGTGAGTCTGATCAGCATGGGGGTGTCATCCCACCCAAGGTGAGGCCAGCCTTGTACTTGATGCTGCTGGCATAGGTGCCTTCTACCTGTGACCCTGCACTGGACACAGAAGTTAAAAATGGAGTTTAAAATTACTGTTAAGCAAAACTGAAAAAAACATCAAACAGCCTGAAAGAACAGGAGACAAAAGAACGACAAGAGAATTGACTTCTTCAGTGGCTAGAAACAAACAGACTATCCAAAATGAAGGACCAGTGATGTGGTAAGAACATTCCCTGTTAGTTCAGTTGAGCTATATACATTTAGTCAATTTTTAAAAACACACACTATTAGAAGCACTCATTGGGACAGCGCTTCATTTTCTGCCACTGTCAGTTCTTTTGTCTTCTTTTACTATTTCTGTTGCTGTCAATGTTTGGGACAGATTAATCAGTTCTTTATGTTTTTTTATGATAATTTTAAGCTTCTATTTTAGTAGCATCTAGGACTAATCAAGATATTGCAGGTAAATGGATACTATCAAACTTAGAGAACCATGCTATGTCATATAAAGAAACTTCATGAGTACAAACACACAGATATCTACAAAACTTTGATTAATGAGGCCCTCCGGGTGCTGACATCCAGTCTGAATCTACAACAGTGCAGTTAGAGGAATAAGAGTGGCCTGTCGGTAAAAGTTTGACTGACAGTTCTGTAGAGTCAGTATTATGAAGTGAGAGGCCTATAGTAAAAAATGCAGTATATATATATGGTATAAATAATACAGTAGAGAAAGAAAAAGTGTAAACCTCAAGGCCCACAACTGCTAACAACACACGTCTCACTCACACTCCTCAGTTCACGTTTTAATTCCACCTGATAATTATTATGTTACAGGATTCTTACTTACAGCATATTTTTAACACCAGATAAAGTCACATCAATGTTAATGAATTCTCTTTCCAGATTTTGGGTCCTTCTGTCCAAATTCCACTAATTGTAATTTTACAAACTTTGTATGAAGGGGAATGATGGGCAGGGCCCTAATATATTGTCAGTCAGTCAATCATCGTCCAACCCACTGTATCCTAACACAGGGTCATGGGGATCTGCTGGAGCCATTCTCAGCCAGCACAGGGCACAATGCAGGAACAAATCCTGGGCAGGGCACCAGCCCACCACAGGACATACACACACACACACACACACACCAAACACACACTAGGGACAATTTAGGACCGCCAATGCACCTAACCTGCATGTCTTTGGACTGTGGGAGGAAACCCACGCAGACACGGGGAGAACATGCGAACCCAGGTCTCCTTACTGCGGGGCAGCAGCGCTACTTTATTTAAAGAAACCCCATGGATGGACCCCCCAATTCAACTGGTGCTGAGCGCCCCCTACTCTTTTCAACCTGCAAAGAATTCCACGAGAGGCCCTAGAACCCTGCTATCGTCCTGCTGCAAAACCACAAAGAGGTTAAAATCTTTTCCCGGGCCCAGCATTGCCTCTTGATTCCCCTTACTTATACAGCTCAGTAGCCCAGTAGTCAATTCTTCACAGCTTCAATGACCTGGCCATGGTCTGTGCGGATCTCTGATGTTCTCCCTTTTACGTATGTGGGCATTTTCTGAATTCTCTGGTTCTTTCACTAGCCCAAAAGCACATGCGTTAGGTTGACTGATGAGTCCAAAGTGCTTGTCAGTATGGCTGGTGTTCTTAACTGTGCTGTCCATTCCAGTGTTGGTTTCTACATTGTTCCTAAACCTGCTGGTGTAGGCTCAGCAATGGAAGTAGCATTCAAGTAGCTATATGGATTTAATTTAAATCTGGAGAATTAAATCTATTTCAAGTATGAATTCACAGAATTTTGAATGTCTTTCTACTGAAATATAATTAATATTGTAAATTAATACAGTTTCTGTCCAGATTTTGTTTATGACTTGCAACTTGGTGCTGGTTGGATAAATTCCAGGTGCCAGTGACCCTTAATGGATTATGCACGTTCAAAAATTGGATGACTAGATGAGACTCCTTTTCATTATATTTGCATTAATAATACTTTATATTAGTCTCAAGTTGCATCATATTTAATTCTGGTAGATAACAGCTAAAAGCCTTCTTTTTAAAAACTGTCAGAAGGAATACAATTTAGTAAAGGTATTTTTCAAAAACAGTCTAATTTGTGTTTATAAAACTTACATTTTCAATATAAACTTATACTCCAACACGTCATTAAAGTAGCATGCTTATTTATTGCTTGATCATCTGTGGAACAGCAATATATAGACATTGAGCTGAAAATCATCATATCTATAATGACTTTACTCATCTTCAGTGAATCTTCTTTCTCTTCATCTTTTCTCAACTCTATGTGGGGTCGATCTTTGAAAACCAATACTATAAGGGATGATTTATACAGTATATTCAACAATTGGGATTTCTAATGTTAAAATGAACCTTAAAAAGAACTAAAATATATTAACTAGATCAAATTAAATGAACAAAATTGTACACATATTATGTATAATTGTGGTGCTTTCTGCAGTACCTCAATTTCTGCTATTCATTTGTGTACTGAATATGTGATGTGATGGATGGCCGGGGATCGTGCCCTACCAGGAGACCTGGAGGAGCAGGGGACCAGGTGAATGGCAATTTATACCCTGGAACATGAGAGGGTAGCCCCCCTGAGTTGCATCAGGGTCACAGGCTTGGGGCTCTAAAGCTCATCTACAGCACTTCCATCACACCCGGAAGTGCTGCCTGAACAGGAGCTGGATTAAAGAGCAGCGCTTCCGCCATACCTGGAAGTGCTGCCAGAGGTTAATCGGGAAGCACCTGGAGCACTACCAGGTGCACTATAAAAGAGGCCACCTCACTCCATTCGAAGAGCTGGAATCGGGTGGCAAAGGACGGAGCTTGCGAGTGGAGGAGGAGGGTGGCAGAGAAGAAGGAAAGAAAAGACTGGGAGCAATAGTGCTGGTGGGTCGTGCACTGTGGGTGAGGTGCAAAGGACTGTTTAGTGAGAAAATAATGAATATAGTGTGCATTTGGACATCGTGTGTCTCAGTGTCTGCCTATGTCCGGGCTCCTTTTACAGTGATTACAATATGGTGTTTACAAAAAGTGCATTATCAATGTGAAGCCAGTAGGATTACATTTGATTTTACAGTATAGAATTTGTTACTTATTATTTGACTGACACATTTATTTGGGGCACTTACAACATTTGACATAAAACTGGTTTGATTTCCTTTGTTTTTTCAATTAGCGCATAGGCAAGTGAACAGTATCAGCAGCAAAATTTGAGCCCAAAACCTCAAGTAATCAAGTCCAAAGCCTTAACCACTACGTCACAGATTTAGTAACATGCACGTTGTTGGGGATTATTGTGGGTCTGAATAATGACCAGATGATAAGAGGAAAGATTTGTAGTGATGGGGCAAAGCATAGTCAGGACCAGAAATTCAAACCAACAGGCTCCTCAATAAAAAGGTAAAGCTGGAATCAGAAGTCGAAGATGAAAAGGAAAATGAAACCTGACACTAGGGTCTATCACTAAGTTTTTAGTATTCAAAATGAATATCCACTTTGGGATAATGCCCAACGGTTCCTTAGTCATATCTATGCAGCCATATCAGTGATGTAATTGATGTGACAATCGTGGTCACGTGATGCATTCAAATATGTTGTGTAAACAAAATGGGAACAAAGTAACATTTGCTAAATCAATACAATCATAAACCTCAGAAACTACACATTATTATTACAAGTATGTAGTAGGTATGATCACCGAAAGAACACGAACTGACGTGAAATGCTAGTGTTTTACAAATACTGCCTTGAGGTTTTTATCTACTCCTGCAGTTTTTACACAAGTGACGCAGCATGCTTAAACTGAAAATGTGTTTATCACATGTTAAAAGCGTGATTTCAAAGCAGAGAATGTGCACTGATCAATAATTAAATTAAAATAAAAGCTGAAAAAGACCAACATCCTGTCGATAATTGCCTTCTCTTTATACATTCAATTTCAATTTATTTTCATTAGACATGCTTTCATTTAAAAGCTCAACATACAATACAACA
>JANRMT010062814.1:56731498-56758857 GCA_026402145.1 Polypterus bichir lapradei
ATATCTGAGTTCTGTTAGAGAGCACAATGAGCAGCACTGTTGTTTCGCAACTCTACAGAGAATGCGCAGCTTGCTTATTCACCCAGTGTGTGTGTATGTGTTGTGGTGAGTCGCTGGGGCTGCGACCCGGCCGGGACACCTGGAAGGACCGGAAGGTGGCATGTACATCCTCCAGGCAACGAGGGTGCAACCGCCCTGGATCAGAGAAGGACCACGGGAGAAGAGCAACGAGGCTTATGCCTATTGGGACCCGTGGCCAACGCCAGGGGGCGCCCTGAGTCTCAGAGGGCCGGGGACTGATGTACTTCCACCACACCTGAGAAGATGGAGGAGGATCCCTCGAGGGACGCCCGGAGTGCTTCCGAGTGCTCTTCCGCCACACCAGGAAGTAACGTCGGAAGGGGGCACCTGGAGCACATCCTGGTGAGAATAATAGGGCCCGTCTTCCTACAGTCTGAGAGCTGGAGTCGGGAGTGAGAGCGGGACAAGGCTCCCGTGGAGAGAGGCGATCCAGGGACAGTGAGAGAAAGGCTCAGGGAAAAGGTGATTGGGACAAGAAGCACTGTGTGTTGTGCGGGACTTACAGTGTCATCCTCTGGATTCTTCCACATCCAAAAGCAATGAGTATCAAGTTAGTTGGCCAGGCGTGCTCAATGTGAGAGACTGGCATCTCATCCTGTGTTGGTTCCCTCCTTCTGTCCAGTGCCCTTGACACTGATTCCACATTACCTCACTGGATAAGCAGATTACTGAATAGGGTGAATTAAATTTAGAGTTTCAAAAATAAAATTTTGTTCTATATGCCTCTTGCTCAAACATTCCCAAAATTATCAGTCTTTATGTCCACTGGTAGGAAATATTTGTGTGTCTTAAATGAAACCCAAAACATTAGCATCACTTTAGCACTGAAAAATCTCCAAACCTCAAGATAATGGTCAGGTGCTAGATTTGACTTCTCACAGCCTGTGTGCCAGTGTGCCATATTATGAAACCTTAAAGTACAACTTAGATAGCAATCTAAGAAAAAAGCTTTCCCCCATCCACTAATACATCTTTATCTGATATGAATGGCTTTCATTTTTGGAGCCCTCTTTTTTACTGCATGGTTGCAGAATGAGAGTCTAGTGTTACAGGGTGTAAGGTAGGAACCAACTTTGACTGGGAAACCAGTCCATCCTGAGGCACAGTAGCATATGTCTGCACTCAATCGATACTAATACTGGATATTGATGTTAATTAATCCGAAATACACATCTTTAGGATGCAGGGGGAAAACAGAATACTTGGAGAAGTTCCAGATATACACAGAGGAAAGCTGCACACTTAGCATTGTCATGCAATGGTGCAAAGTAATACAATTCCGGGGCACGAGGCACACTGTTGCACAGTTATGATAAAATTTCTGGTGATAGCACATGACATTTTCAAGGAAGGCCCTGCTCCTTTCCTGTCTTATAAAAGCTGATTGTTATTTCTTGGACCCAAGCCTATGAGGACGAATCTCCCAATTGTTGACCCGCTTTAAATTGTAAAGATTACCTTAAGAGGCGTTGAGAGCAAACCAAAGATGGTATTTTTGTTTAACGTTTATGCAGTCCCATTGTGCACTTGTTTACTTGAGTTCACAAATTTAACAAGGTAGGCTCCCCAACTATTCTTTGGAACTTTGTGAAATTACTGCAATTACAACATATACAGGGAAATAAACCAAGATCCCTTACATTGTTAGGAAAACAGTGCTGATCACTGCACCACTGTGCCACCCTGCTCTAAAGCAGCCAAGTTAAAAAGTCTATAGAGACATCTGAGGTTTTCTCAAGGTTGTTTTTTGCTATAAATATTCAATATTGTAAAGTTGCATAAATAATGCAAGCAGTTTCTTTGAAGATCTTACCAATCTTTTTTGTTGAAATATAATGTAATTTTGCTACCTGCCATAGATGTTGCAGCTGTGCCGAACCTCTTTCCAAGTAATTTGAGTTACTGTGCAGGTGTAGAGAGATGCTTTTCTAAATTACAGCTTATCAAAAACCTCAGATGCATGTGGCATGCAGAATACTGACAGTAGCTGATGTTTTGAGCAATGAAAGTGAATGAGCCCTCTTGTTTGAGGTGAAAGGCATCATCAAGGACTTCCATCATGCTTTTAAATGAAGTGGGAATGTGAACAGTGATTGTCGAGCAGCTCAGGTGGCAGCTTTTACTTGTTCAAAGAGAGGAATGAAGACTGTGACATTTGGAGCAAGACAACAGCACGAGTCACAATTTCTTGTGTGTTTATGGTGTCATAGCTGAGCAGGATTTAGCACTTCACATTCATAGTGCTCGGACTTTGGTGGGGCCTTTAATATAGAGTTTGCATCTTTTTCTTGTTGTCAGTATGTCACCAAGAAGGCTGTTTAATGATGTGGGCGGTATCAATTGACCTGCTGTTTTTTTTTTTTTAATTAACATTGACCATTTTACCCTAAGATGGCAGAAGAGAGCAGCAGGAGGCCCTCACATAAAACAGGGTCATTAGTTTTTATTAATCAGACTTGCTGTCAGAAGGTCAGAGGTCACCTTATGAGGAAGGACTGCCCCAATGATTATATCTTTCTGACCGTTGAGGTGTCAACTAATTAGGAAATGTTGGGAATCCACATCAAATGTAGTCACGAGTAATCGAATACCCACTGGCTTCATCAGTATTGTTCATTTTGATACATCTTCAGCTTTACTGAGTATGGGACTCCCCAACATATTTGTCTGATGACTTACACTTATGAAAACACATTTCACAAACATGCAGTTATCTCAGTTGCTCTAGTGCGATGGTTTTGAATGCATTCTCCAATTAACTGGTTTAACCTCTGCTGCTCTGTGTCTGTTCATATTGCAATGTACATTTTAACCAAAGTGATACATTTAAAAATCAGTTAATGGTATTCACAGGGTTAAATAAGTCAATCTTGTTCATGTTATTATCTACTTTCAGTCTATTAGTGATGAGCGAAACAGGTTTTGACTCATATACGGTTCGGTAAAACTGACCCTATAATTTGTTTAACAGGCAGTTTCACAATTGTGAAACTCATTAAAAGGAGGTTTTTTTTTGAGATATTAAGATTTTTCGGGGGCTGGAAAACAAAGTGTACTGCTGCCTAAAGCCTTGTTCACACTTCTGTGTTTATTACCTGTGTTCTTTTCTACAGCTGCTTAATGTATGTGATCTGTCACATAATAATAACAGCAATTCTACTTACAGTATGCCTTTATTTATTTACATGACCGTGGAGGAGCACAGTGTGTTTTTTTTAAATGTGATTTGCTGTATATTTTCCACACAAAGACAAGCTAAAACCCACTATTGTGCAGATTGCTGTGTTTTCTCCACAGGAAAATCACACTTCTCTACCCCTGCCCTTGCTATTACCAAGTAATTGCTCTTTCCTGTTCCTTAATTCCTGCTGAAGTTGAGGATATGCACTCTTTAATGGTTGTGAAGTTTCAAATTTCATTTCTGTCTCTAATGCATCTTTATTATTGCAATCTTCAAGGCTGTCATTATAACTGACAAATTGGGGATTGCACTACCAGAACTTGTCTGACAGCTCAACAAAATGTTTATACATGACAGGAAAGATCTGGGGCCTCATGTATAAATGTTGCGTACGCACAAACATATTGCGTACTCCTGTTTCCACACTCACATTGCGATGTATAAAAACTAAACTTGGCGTAAAGTCACGCACATTTTCAAGTTAGCTCAATGCCTTGTGTACGCAAGTTCTCCGCTTGGTTTTGTAAACTGGCGACACCCAGCATCAAAGCAGTGCTACTGTTCCTGTGTGGTTTCCTTTCAGTTTTTAGATTCACATCCCTGATGCGGCTTTATCAAACGCACTGAAATTAACCACATATTGTTTATTAGTTTAAGGCATCTGATTGTAATTAACCTGTAACCATATATTGGTCCACGGAATGGCCAAACTATTCTAAATACCATCACTGCTTTAGTGTTGTTATTCCTAGTGCACCACTGAGTATTTAACCCACTGTATCTGAGTGTGCAATCACAGCTGTATAGCAGCTGATTGGATTATCAGTATACAGCAGCTTGCACACACTGTCTCAGCCATGCATGCAATCTATTTGAACTGTGCCCATACAGCAAACGCTTCAGAGCCTTTCCTGTAGGGATCTTGCGGTTCAGAAACAGTTTCATCCCAAGTGCCCTAAACGCACTCAATCAGTCCATCAATTGTTTCTGGTAGAACTGTTTGTAGTTATAAGTACAATCACCTCACTGTAAACTTGCAATACAGTTATAATATTGCACAACCTGAGTCACTTTATAAAGTGTGTATTTACATACAATGAAGACTGTTTTCTAAGTCAATTTAGATTTCCAAGCGCTATTTTCTTGGAGCTTTTGATATCATTTTTAAGATGAAATAAAGCAAAGCATGTTTATTACATTATACAAATAAGTTTCAAACTCCATTAAAATAATGTATATTTATAATAATTAAGCATGTGAGGAGACAGTGGCGCAGCGCTAGCGACGACCTGGCGCCCTGTTCAGGGATTGTTCCTGCCTTGCGCTGTATGCTTTCTGGGATTGGCCTGACCCTGGGTGGATATATAGATGGCATAATTAAACATGTACTACAAAGATATTTCAATGTTTCATAAAAGTTTTGAAGAATCTAAGCTTACAGATGTCTTGGCATTTATTGTGGTGCTGATGATGTGATGATTGGTTACTTGGAGAAAGAAATGTAAGAACAGGAATTGGAGGTTAGTACGTTTGAAAGAGACAGTACTGCTGCAATAAATTATTTCACCGAAGGTCACGCACAGCGCAGCAAGCATCTTGCGGGAGGCAGTAACAGTCTCTAGACAGGGTGCCAGCTCATCGCTAATACTGCACCACCATGTCCCCATGTTTAATACATGCAAAATTCCTATCATTAAGAAAATGATATAAAATCTACATATTAATATTCAAATTGTTCAGAGAGCTGTAATATCATGAATGTAATGTATTTTGTGTCCTGTCGGCGGAAGAGAAAGCCCATGAAGCACATAGTCATTCACACACATAGAGCACAAAAAAGAACACATAGAAAGAATAATTTATCGTGCTATTTTAGTTACAATGGGATTTGAGAAACTGGTAAATGAAACAATTTTAAGATGACGTTTATGACGTTCTACTTTTATAACAAAATAAACCACATGATTAAAGTGGAAATTTCAAGATTAAAGCTGACATATGGACAATTTTTTCAACTGTGTCCCTATTTTGTTTTTCTTTTCTCTGTACGCTAATGCACTTCCATATGACACTCAGACAGTGGGCTACGATGCACCTTTTCAAGGTGACTTTGATATCTGACCGCTTCTTACTTATTTTGGACACTTTACGACTTGAGCTTTTGAGTTTCTCGACCACTCTGTTACTCAATCAGCTTCCTTTTGTTGTTTATATCACTGCTTAAACCAACAAATAGTACGTTTTTCCTTGCCTCAACTTGGTATTCGCTGAAATTCTTCTATTTCCCCCGTACTTTTGCCATTGTCTTTTCACAGAACGCTGAGCTTAAGGGCTATTTATATTGATTTGCATATTCAAAGAAGCGTAATTCTGGGAGGGGTTGGGGAGTGGCGGCAGGGACGTGCAATTGCGTTACTTTTCACGCTGACCAGGATTTATGTAGCGGAAGAACATGGAAGTTGGAGTACACACATATTTATGCATCTGGATTTTTTTGTGTGTACACACATTTCCGCTTTTGTCCGTATGCCATGTTTTAGTGTGAATTCTATGCACGGCGTTATGCATGAGGCCCCTGGTGATTTTTGCTTTTCACTACAGACCTTTATTTAAATACTAAATGAAACTCAGACAGATGCGGAAATAATGCATGTAATTTCTTGCAGAAAGTAGTAAATATCTTCTTGTTAGAATTTGGTTGTTTTCCTGATTTTTATAGGTTTTCTGTAATTATTTTTTGTAAGTTTCCTGTAATTTTACACTAATTTCTGTGTTCTTTAAAGTCAGTAAAGTTAATTCTGATATCCATTTTTGGCAGTTCCTTTTCATTTTGATTGTGATTATTTTTTTTCATGGTTTAGACCACCATTTTGTGTTTTTACGATTGCGGACATTTTGGTCTCCAGTCTTGGGAGAAAAACAAAGTTGCTCTTGATTTGCTGCTCTATGCACAACAAATAAAGTTCAAGATTAGCTATATTTTTTGTAAAGATAAAAATCAAAGGAAAGTCTTTATATGATATCATAAAATATTCCCTACCATTGATTAATCCGTTCATTCTTGTGAAGTGCAATACTTTAACTTAACAGCTCAGTGCCTTATACAATAATTACAAGCACAGTATGAATAAAAGAAATGCAACATTTACACAAAAGAAAACACTGAAACATAAATAAAGAAACATTACACATACATACAAAAATATGCATGTAATCTTTTGGGTGCTCTTTACCCTACATAGATGACCCCTACAAGGGCCTTTAGCTTCTACTATTTTTACAGACACCTGTTGGGCTTCCTCTGTTTTCTCCAGCCCTGCATTTAAAAGGAACTCACCCACTGGTGTGCACTCTGACTCTAATTAGCCCTTGTTAACATCACGTCTGTTATCACATTGCAATTAACTGACAACTAACGGACATTTTCAACATTGTTAGCAGAATGTGTAAATGGCAGCTGTACTCTCTGTGGGTCTTCATTAAACGTCCCAGAGGACAAAGTCTAACCTGTTTTCAGGCCATTGACAGGTGTTTGTCAGCTCTGATCTCAAGGTGTTGTAGACAAGAGTCCTGTCTCAGGTCACTAAAGATCCTGAGGGACCAGTAAGGTACACTTTGAAATTTCACTTGCTAGTGTTTCTCTAATGTTATGCATGGATACAATTGCTTCAAGCAATTTCTCATTGGTCATTAAATTGTGTAATACACTGCCACCCTGTCCAGGAATGGTTCCTGCCTTGTACTTGATGCTGCCAGGGCAGGTTCTGCCTTTCTTTCAGAATAGGAATTAGTAGATCTGAGAATGTTGTTGTTTTTGTTAAATTATCCACTTATGCCTAAGTCACTTTTTTCACTAACAGAGTTTTCATTTGAAATCAAATTAGCTCTAAAAAACTGTCAGATGGTAACAGAGAAGACAAGGCATTAGATGAATTTGATTATTCCTCCAATTCAAGGTAAAGCAAAGGAAGACCCTTCTGTTTGAGAATGTCTTTGATGCCTTGTTACTTGACAGCTGTTGCCTAGAGCTCCATCCTGCTGCGAGGAATCTCCGTTGTTTGATCCTGGGCTGGCCTTTCTGATAGCTACTTATCACACTTACAGGTCTTTGATCCATATATGCATTAAAAAATAAGATGTGAACTCTAAAATGTGTGTTTAGATATAAAGCTTTGAATTGTAAATGCCAAGTGAATTGATTTTCCTGATGCCTGAGACTTTGGCATTCAAAAAGCCTTTTTAAATATCCCATCCAAACAGCTTTATACAAATAGAATCAGTTCTACACTGCTTTGCTCATTGCTGATGGTAACATGAATGGTATTTATGTTTCTGAGCCTATTGATTTTTTTACCATTCCACTCCATTTAGGAGTTTATTCTGCCAATGCAGTTTCATCTAATGCTGGTTCCATTGTCAAGTGATCTTGTTCATGAGTGAGGGTTAAGATGATCATGAGTCTGATCTACAAGACAGTGCTGGAGTAGTAGTTTTATGAATAACATACCATATTCTGATGGCGACCTTGTTGGGTAAAACTTATGATTTGCTAGTCAATCTACATATCCATCATCACCCATTTTGGGAAGTAGTACCCAGAGGAATGAAATCACAAGTGGAAGTGGCTGAAAAGAGCTTCCCACAGTGCTCACAGTTACTGAGCAAATTGTCTCTAATAGGTTTGGAGTAAATTAACTGCTTCTCCAGATTGAGAGAAAATAGTTGAGGTAGTTTGGGAATATACCAAAGGTGCTCCATTGGTGAATCTCACATAGGATTTATGAGGTATGGCCAACTGGGAGAACACCCAAGGCACAATGGAGGCCTGGGAACATTAGAGAAATTCCTGTACAGAGCTAGAGGCTGTTGATAAGAATAGGGTAGCCTGTGACATTAAACTTCTGAAAATTATTGTGCTTAGTCTTTCTGCTCTTAGTGAAAATTACTCTGTAAGTCTGAGTGAAAGTAGCCATATGCTGGTGTCCTGTTCCAGGCTGTTTGCAGGGTAGACATTGACTATGTGTGTCCCTGAGATAGATTAAATGGAACTGAGCATGCATATGTTTATTTAAGTATACAGTCAATTCATTTGACTCTTGTCTGCTTTTTTAACACTTCTGGCCATTATGAGATATCAAATGGATGTCATTATCACAAAAATAATACTTTTAATGCACAAAATGGTTCCTCTTACAGTCCTGCCTGAAAATGGCAAAGGCA
The DNA here is from genome assembly GCA_026402145.1 of Polypterus bichir lapradei. Lineage (NCBI taxonomy): Eukaryota > Metazoa > Chordata > Cladistia > Polypteriformes > Polypteridae > Polypterus > Polypterus bichir. Next base: position 56,739,981 of record JANRMT010062814.1, read on the forward strand.
ATAAAATAACCACAACAACAACAAAAGCCAATCATGACAAAAATAACAATTTTGTACATAGCTTGTATTAAAGGTTTGCTTGGTGCACAGTTCAGAACTGGCTCTGGCTCTGTCACAGCAGTGTATATGTTGCTGTAGCAGTCAGAACACTCAATTTCTCTTTGTCTATCTTTCTTTCTGTTAGCAGAGGGGCTTTTATCACCATAGCCATTGTTTTGAACCAGTGTTCCAGTGTGTCTGGGGTTCGGCTGGTCCTAAATATTAGGATGTAGTACCACTTTTTATAATGTTAAGAAAATATTATCTTGGTATAACAGACCAATCAGTGTTTAACTAGATGCTACGCACCCTACCCCACTTCCTCAATGTCTCTCCTGGTAGAGCCCGTGAAATGCTTCTGCACTTACCTATATATATATATATATATATATATATATATATATATATATATATATATATATATATATATATATGTGTGTGTGTGTGTGTGTGTGTGTACGGCATATGAAAGAGTAATATTTCATAATCAACTTATATGACTGCAAAGCTTAATGAATTCACAGACCACGGTAATGTATTGAATTCTAATCAGACTTTACAACTGTCCTCAGAGGGTTATGATCCTTCCAGAGAATATTTTTGAGTTTTAGAAATTCTTAGCTTGTATTTTATTTAGTGTTTTAATTTTATCAATTTTCACAGGGTTTGCCATTTTCTTGTTTTTGGAACATTGGAGTGGCCATATTGTTTACAGTTGCCATGGCCAATTTTGGTCATATGACCCACATATTACAATAGGTGACCTCATCATGATAGTTCTGTATAGTGAGTGCCCTCCTTTTGGGATATTCTAAATTAACTTTTGCTTGGGGATTAGTTACTGATCAGGGACTGCTTCTATTTGTTTTGTCAAAGTACCTTGATTAGTATTTTTGACTTTGATTTTTCTATTTTCTGTTTTAGGTTTTGACGGTCACTACCTTTTGGTTACATATCCCTAATAACCCTATGACTACTCTCTTGCCTTTTCCAAATCAGTTTCTTCATTTCCTGGTACATCTACCTGGTTATGGTTTTTAGGACAGCCTTACCAAAACGTGTGGAATTGTCCTACCAAACTAAAGATGTTTTTTGTGCAATTCCGAAGTATTAGTATAATTATATAAACCAAAATATGTTCTGCGAGCTTTGATTATAGGCTGTATGGTACATCAGTCAGGTTTTGACTGACTCAAAAATTACATATACAGTAAATCTGAGTCATAAAAATATCTAGACACCATAATTCAAATATTGTATTTTTTTTTTTTTTGCAGAATGTACTATTGTTTGGAAACAAAACTGTTCTAGTGAATCAAAAAGTCTGTGTAACGACTGAAATTTGACTTAGAGAGAGAGGCATCATTCCTTCAATCAACACATTTCTGGTGGTTTTACCAATCATAGTTTTGATTGTATTTTGGCTTTTTTTCCCCAGGCTCTACACTATTTCCACTGAATAGATTCCACTGTGTTGACAATATTCAAGCATCTCTGTTGTGTTTTCTTACATGCTTTAATATTATTTAGCTAGAACTGAACTCCCCAATTTTCTTCTCTTTTTTTTGGCAGAAAGCCTAAAAAGCCCATCAAAGTGGTATGCTACACTTTTGAAGAACAGCAGTATGTGATTTCTCTACTCATAAATAAATAGTGTTTTTGTTGCTTTTATACCCTAAATTAAAATTGGTGTAACCATAGGTATCATAGAGTGTACAAGAACACTCATCAGACTGGCACAATGAAGCTTTGTATTTTAACACATTATCACAGCACCAGAGACTGGTGACCTGCTGCATGATGTTTGGACAAGTAAGAAATCGTATTATGCGATATCATCTCCTGTTGAATTCTGCTCTGTACTTGTAATATTTCTATTGCACTATTATATTGTACTGAGGATTACTTGTGTTCTGTTCTATATATTGTATTGTATTGTATTGACCCCCTTCTTTTTGACATCCAATGCACCGCCCAACCTATCTGGAAAGGTGTCTCTCATTGAACTGTCTTTCCCAAGGTTTCTTCCATTTTTTTTCCCTACAAGGGTTTTTTGTAAGTTTTTCCTTGTCTTCTTAGAGAGTTAATAAACTGTATTGCATACAGTTAATAAACTGTATTGCATTTTAATTCAATTGCACTCTTTACACTTGACAATATTACTGCTACTACTGCTGCTGTGGAGAAATTTTTGCTGCTGCTAAGATAAAGTATTTCTAATAGAAGTAAGGAGTCAGTTAATCAGAGTTTTCTTAAAGACTATCAGCAAAAAAAAAACTTTCCACACATGACAAGGTGGGTTTCCAGAACTGGAGCTGTCTTTGGGTATTTCTGAAGGAAGCCTGCTTCCTTTTTATCTTTCTGAATTTAGGAAGGCAGAAAGCTGATTAAAAGGACAATTTTAAAAACAGCTGTCACAATTTTACATTGAGTCACAGAAACTTAGAGGAAGACAAGTATGACAGATGGGTCAGACAAGACAAATTGATCTGATAATAGCCTCTCATATAGACATTTCAATACGCCATCAAACAGAAGATAAATGGTGTCTTCAAGGCAGACAGCAAAAACCTACTGTTTAAATATAACCCTGCTTTTCTGGATAATCATCATTATATCCCACAATAGGACAAACTGCAGTTGAATATGTATTTTATTTAAATGCTGTTGACAACCTCTCCTAGGCAAAATGCTAGGATTCAAATGTCATTTCCCATTACATTGTTTATGACATCCACTGCCTGACTCTCATTGGGAGTTTTGGCTTTCTCTTTTAAAAACATAAAAGGCAGCAGGAGGAAAATCCATCAATCAGCCATTCAAAACCTTGTACTTCATTAGGTAATGGATTTTGCAGGACTTCCCAGAATGCAGGAATATAAAGTAGATGAATCCCACAAGAGTACTGTATAAAGCTAGGAAGCAAGTCTTAGTGCCAGCTGCCGGCTAGACAGCTGTTCTGGTCCACTGACTTTGTGTATTTCAAACTAACCCTCGGCACACCCTTCACCTCAGCCCTGCCAATGCAAGCCATATTATATAAGCTTTCTGAAATAAAACCTTTGAACCCAATTCTGGGTCTGTTTACTCCTTAATTAACATTTGTGTAGTTCTCAAGTGTGTTTGACAGACTGACTTACTAGTCGGCTCATTCGTTACAGTCCTTGAAAGCATTAGACCTTAGCTAAAAGCATTGTAAATCAAAAGAGTGAGTCGTTCCCACATTTTTGCAAATATTATTTTTTCATAACTCATAATAAATAAGGAGCAAACAAAAATCAACTTGAAATTAAAAGAATCAAAATTAAAAGATGCATAGCACAGTGGGCGTCACCCCTGCCTTACACAGCCAACATTCTCATATGGAGTTTGTACATTCTACCACTGTTTGCATGGGTTTTCTTCTCCTCATCACAAAACATCTTCTCTCTGTCAATTTAAGTTAATTGGGGACTCAAAACTCGTGAGTAGTGATGAGTGCACTCTCCTGTGAAACTGGTGGTATCACAGAAATGTTTGTGAATTTCACTAAACTCTGTGAAATGTTTTCAAGTCCATGGAGAAGGAGGAACAGAACTAGTTTTGAGTGGATTATAATGGTGCAATAGTCTGCCAACTACGCTGGACTGAATTAATGTGGCCAAAACTGTGGTCTGAGCTGTGGGGCGGCAGTGCTAACCACTGCATCACTGGGCCTTAACAACAAAAGATGCAAACGGAAACCCCAACCACAAACATAAAACAACAAATGGCCACAAACTAGCAATAAGTAAATGAAATTTATAAAGATATATATTGTTGCACTAACAGAGTTTGAATCTTGGGGAACTCATTAGCCATGTAACAAAGCAGAGTCTCGTTTCAATGTTTGCTTTTTTTCTTCCATGAAGAAGACAGAAACATCTTGTAAATCGTTTGTCATTTTTGTTATTTCGCATGTGTTTTCTTTCTTTGGGATGGTTAAGGGTAGCACTCCTTTAAAACTTGCTTTGTGATCATAGCTGGTCACATGGCTAGTTATAGATGCAAATTAGCCATGCAGGACAGCCAGCACACAGCAGTATTGCCATATATCCTCGCCCAGTTGGACTATTTTTGATCATCATCATAAGGTTTTTTTTTTGGGGGGGCTACTTATTTTTAAAAAATGTGGTGTTTTGGGCTATTTATCAACCCTCCATCGCATTTTTACCATGTTCTTTATCCATCTGGCACCCCTTCCCCTGTTATCTGTGTATGTTCTTTACCATTATAACCCCCTGTTATGTGATGGTGTATATCCATTCTATCACACTGAAATATCTCTGAGGGAACCCCCCTTTCGGGCTCTGATGGTATGTACCTAACCCTCTCATTCTGACATTGACCTCGCTTTCTGGGGTCTTATTTTGTCTACCTCAGGCGTTAGGCTGTTTTTTTGGCGAATTCAATACTTTTAAGTTGTACTTGGGCTAAAAATTAAAACACTGGAACACAGAAATCAGTGTTATATGTCCAGTGACACTGCTCATAGCATCAGCTTCATAAGGGTCAGCCAATTCACCCCTCAAATTAAAATACTGCTTTTTTTAATTTTTTTAATTCTTGCAGGGTAGAAGTTTGGCGTACTGATCGGGTGATGATATCACACATGCCCAAAGCAGCTCAGCAATGATCTTACAGTACACATGCACGAAAGTTCAACGCATGGCTTTTTCAGCTCTGCAAAGCATCATGGGACACTGGGGGAAAAATGTTCACCTAAGCTGGTGAATTTCCATGAAAATATTCAGCAAACAAGATCACCAGTAAATGCAGCATATTTGCTGTGAAAGTGCTTTGGCAAAGGTTTCGTTTAGGGTGGGTATATATTGGACTGTGCCCTGATTTGGATTTCATCAAGAGCTGGTTCCTGCTTTGAACCTCATGTTCAACAGATAGTCTTGGGGTTTTGGCTACTCTGATTTAGGCTAAACAGATTTAAATATGGGTTAATGGTGGGGTAACTGATTGTCTCAGGCCAGGGATGTACTTAACACTATGCGATATGAGAACTTGAGGACGCAGCTGCTACATAAACAGTGTACAGACTATATTTGCATGTGTATTTTAAGTAAATCATCACGGTGAGAAAACAATGTTTTGTTGTGTTGTGAGTTGAGGGTTGATACAGAAGATAGTATGTGAGACCTTTAAATGTATTGCAACGTTACAATGGGGAATATGCAATGCTTGTATTGCCTATGCAAGAAATGCATGAAGAAAAACACCATGAAGACATTTGCATATCAGCATTTAAGTCTGCTGATTTACTTCACCACATCGATCCATTCATCAAACAATGTGGCGCACATTGATCGTGTTGGAACTGCAAGCCTCCTGTCACATGTTGATGCTGACATCATCTACCAAAACGTGAACACATACTAAATCCATATTTTTGCTGATACTGCCACTAGTGCAGGTGTTGTATTAATTTTTAACAACATGCTTAGAGGACGCATCAAAAGGACACTGGGGATGCATGGCGGCCATGATGCATGTGTGTTAAGTGCTATGAGTGTGAAGTATAAACTGTCCCTTAGTGGATGTTGTACCACTAGTGAAATAGATGTGGAGACACAAGGCATCCAGAGCCAGTCTTGGAAGTCAGATCAGCACCGCCAGACACACACATATTAAATCAGAGCAATTCAGAAACATGATTTATTTTGAAAGCAAATATAAAAATCTAAAATGGCTTACAATTAACTGGAGGAGTTTTTGTTGCACTCAAAAAACAAGTCAGTTTGATAAAATAGTGTAATAGATGCTGAAACATCATAAACCCTTCACGTACTCCCTTCCTTATGTTACACATGTTGGCAAGTGCACTACACTGAGCATACTTAAATTTACCTCACAAAATACTGAACAGATAGCAGTACCTTGCAAGAAAAGGCCAAACGTAGACATAAAAAGCCATTTTAGCACTTTCAAATATTTCTTCAGGGTGGCACAGTGAAAGGATAAGCAAAACAGCAGCAGAATAGCAAAAGAGGAGTTTCTGTAGTGTCTGTCTGTGTTTAAATTCTAAACAAAAACAACATCCCCACTGATGAAACACTAAAGAAAATTTATCCAAGCCATCAAAAAAGACAAAGGATGAATTTTGTTGTGTGTCATGGCAGCCTGTATGTTGGTAGGTGACACTTCAAGTCTATGCTTTGCCTTAAAATTGATGCTGTTGCTGTGCCTTTACCTCATTGCTTTAACTTTAACTTCAACTTTAGTGTCCTACTGACATTGGAAATCGGTTCTGAAAGTGTAAGTGCTCCTCAAAGAGTTCATATGTTAGAGTCTGTGCTGATGGAAAGCAGGATACCATCTTTAAAACACAACTACAGTATGTGAGGGCATCTGCTACTGGTCATTATACAAAACTTAACTGTGATGTGATTAATTTTTTTCTGACTAACAACATGAACCAAATCTAACTTTGTATGTTACTGCATTTCATGGCAGGAATGTTATAACTTACTAGGGGGTTCACCCCCTGCTCGCTTCTCTTGCCAACCTGGCATTAAAGGCCTGTTCTACGCGCCAGCCACTTCACGTCTTTGCCACTGCTTGCTGCTGCTGCTGTGCTTCGAACATTTAAAAGCCTGTACAGCAGCTGTCCTTTTGTCTCACTGCCTTATATGTACAATGTTTTACTTTGTCATCTACTCTTTGTCTTTTATTTCCAGCCCTGGGTGTGGGTTAAATGTCTCGCGGGATGTGAGTTCTTGATATCTTTTAGCTTATAATTTAAAAACGGAATAAGAATCTGAAAATCTAACAACATCACAATAAGGTTCAATCTATTCTGAAAAGAATGACACCAAACATACTGTATATATGTAGGTTTTAAAATAAGCCCGATTTAAAGCATGACAAAAAAGTCACATAAAATTGTTGCACAAAATCGTTGCACTTTTAGGCTTAGGATTTTATATATAGAGAGTAGATATACAGTGCAATAGATATGGATAAATTGCTAAGTGTTGTGTCCATCTATCCCATGACTACTTGCAAATCACTGGATCTAGGAGGTGATAAAAGGCAACAGGGAATATGGAATTAACATGGGGATCAAAAGGATGCTACCAAAAACAACACCAATGCCTTTAACTTGAAAGCACAGTGGAATAGGAGAGCCAATCTTAGAAATGTGAAAGCTGGCAGATTTTGTAAGTGGGGGAGCTTTTGAGCCTATAAGGAGAATGTCAGATACTGTTTGCTACTGTTAAGTTCAGGAGATTTAGGAGATGGTGTATCATTCAGTTTTAATACCTTGGAGACAACCCAGCAGAGTGGAGCTGCAGATCATTTGGATGAAATATAAATTTGAATTTCATTAGCATAACAATGAAAATAAACACAATGATGACACATAACTGTACTGAGAGAGGGAGAGCGCAACTGTCAAAGAGTAAGGGACGGTAGATTGATTCGCAAAGCATACCATGGGAAGTGCAGTTTTAACATTAATAAATTGAAATCTATTAGTCAAATATGAAACCAGTAAAATCTAAAGAAGGTAGAGATATAACATCAAATGCTACACCAAGATCCAAATGAATCAGAAGGCTTACTGTAGCAATCCAGAACTAGCATTGTGAAAGAGATCATCTCTTACCAAAGCTGTTTGGGTGCTATGCTTTCAATGGGCACCAGATTGAAAATATCCAAAATATTTATTAGTATTCAAATATTCCTGAAGTTGGGAGGCAATGACATAATGTTTTCTTACAAGCTAATTCCATTACAAGGATGTGGCAACACTAAGAACAAAACAGGAAAAGATCTGGACAGGACAATATTAGAGGACTCACTCACACAGAGCTAATATAGTCAGTCAGTCATTTTCCAACCCGCTATTTCCTAACACAGGGTCACGGAGGTCTGCTGGAGCCAATCCCAGCCAACACAGGGTGTAAGGCAGGAAACAAACCCCAGGCAGGGCGCCAGCCCACCACTGGACACAGACACCCACACACCAAGCACACACTAGGGACAATTTAGGATCGCCAATGCACCTAACCTGCATGTCTTTGGACTGTGAGAGGAAACCGGAGCACCTGAAGGAAACCCAAGCAGACACGGGGAGAACATGCAAACTCCACACAGGGAGGACCCGGGAAGCGAACCCAGGTCTCCTAACAGTGAGGCAGCAGCGCTACCATGCAGATGTAACATGAAAACTCCATGTGGATAATAAATAGGCCTGGGATTCAAACCCAGGGTGCTGGAGCTGAGATGCATTAATGTTAACCTTTGTGCTGCTATAATTTTGTCATTATGCAATAACATATTCAAATATTTTGGGGAAATAACGAGAAATAAGACATAGGACAATAGCTGCTTAAATGTTGGTGATTACTACAAGCGTTTTTGATTACAGAAGCAGCAGGAGTAATCCAAAGACAATCTGATATATAAGATATATATGATGTCACACATGCACATCTGAGAAGCACCCCCCTGGCTCATCCTTGGTAGGCAATATTACATTGAGACGAGAGGGGGCGCTGTCACTAACGTTATTGACTCCTTCTGTTCCCACAGCACAGAGATTCCAGTGATTCCACCCCTTCCAGTTGGAGGACTATGCATTCAAGGTGCTCACAGCAGGTTGCATCTCATTGTGGACTGATGCTTGGCGGAACTCTAATCCACACAGGCTTTAAGAGTTTGATAACACGTCTTCATTTTGGTTTATATGTGCCATTGTGGGTTGTTTTTGTTTAAATATGTTCTGTATATTAAATGGGGCGACCCAGTTGGTGCCCCTACATTTATCTGGACACAGTGTTGTACCTCGCACAACCAAAAAGAAATAATATTAGCAGTGAAGAGGGAAATGAAGAAAGGTACACAAGATTTGACTAAAACTTTAGCACTGCTTTCAAGCTGACAACTTGATGAACTGAATTTACTAATCAGCACAGATAAAACTTTACTGTATTCTGTGCATGTAATAATCTACTACTACTACTATACTAATGCACCAATTACTACTAAAATCAGTGACTGAGGAAAACATGAGCATACAGTATTAAACTTAATAGAACTGTAACAATAGTGAGAGGCTGCAAAGTTAATAACCATGTTCAGCTGCTTCAAAATAAAGTACACACAAAATATTGAAGATATTGTGTAAATGATTTTCAGAGGAAAAATAGGAAGTGAAAACAGTGAGTTTTATTTTTAGTCTGTTCTGCAAATAAATACAGTACCACTCCAAAATCCTGATTCATGATCATCACACCAGCATTACTTATAAACATGACATGACTCTTCCTGTATTCTGTTGCTGGATATAAAAATAAAAATTCTTTTTATTTTTCTCTGTCTTTTTAGTGTAGCAGGAAGCTAAATCTGATGCTTCCATAAAACAAATACGTAAGAACCTCTGTTTTGTTTTCTCCGTCTTTGTTTCTGGCTTTACGCTTTGGATTTGGTTTTTCTACTTCATCGATTTCCTGGACTAACTGACTATGACGTTACTTCTGCCTCTCTCTGTTTAAGCTGCTATCTCTCAGTCAACTCGTTTGTTTGCCATGTTCACAACAAAACCTCAACCAAAGTCAAGAAATGGGACACATGTCTAAACCAGATGCGTTTTTCCTAATTGATTTCACTCTTAATGTTGTATAAACGCAAGTCATTAGCAAAATCCTTCCTTCTATTGGCCAAACTTCAAATGTTTGTTTGTAGACTCTATCTGCTATTATAGTGCGACCAGGTGCACACTACATTACCTGACAATACATCATGTCTATTGTACAAATTTCAATGAATCATTGAAAAACAACAAAAAAAAAAATCAAATTAACACAAAATAAAAATTAACAACACATCGTAACAAAGTCAAAGTAACAAATGAAATAACAATGTGTGTCTAACTATGATGATGCAAAAACAACAATGAAAATCAATAAAAAAAACTAGAATAAAAAAATGCATACACACGCATAAAAACACAAACACAAAACTCTGTTTTCCAGACAGCGTGGGCAGGAGGTTTGTTTCAGAGATTATCAGTAATGCATCAGAAATCTTAATCATACAATAGTACATGAGTAAAAATATCTAGCATAAAGAAATATCAAATTACATTTGAAATATTTCTAAGGATAATATGTTGAAAATGATGACTTAGATATTTTATTTTTCAGTTTTAGCATTGACTTATTTGTGAAGTTATCATCAGCAAAAAAAAAATCAGTCAGTCATCCACTGTTTTTATAGCTCTACCCCAAAGTGCTAAACAAAGAATTTCTCATTATATTAGACACAATACACAGGCTATTTATGCACAAGGATAACTGCATAGAGCATTCAGAACTGAAAAAAAAATCTCCGAGCATCTGTGACCTCCTAACGATTCAGCTATCAGAAACTGACCGTGTCTGTCCTTGTGCCGAGTCTTCCACAAAGACAGGCATCCCTCGCTTTCTTTAAGCTTTGCTTTTCAAGATACCTTTTGTGTGGGAGAGCAAGGAGCCTTCAGTCACAAAAAAATGAATGTAGTTGCAGCTAAACAAACAAAAAAAAAATATTTGCACAATGCATGGATTCTTTAGCTATTCTGTGCAGGGTGCTGACTAAACAATTAAGACACATTCCCCAAGGGCAGTTATTAGCAAGCACAGCGGATCTCAACTAGACCTGGCTTGGCTTAGTGGCAGCCAAAACAGAACTGGCATCCCTGCTCTTCTCTGCAAGCCAGGATTAGGGCTGAGGCTTGACAGGATGATGTCACAGAAAGAGCTTCACTAGCTGCCTGGCTGCTTTTTTGCTATACAGTACATTATTAATCCCCAAAGAAAATGACCTTTAGAGGTCAGAGCACAGGTATATCAGTTACTATAATTTGGATTATGACTGTTTCTTACTTTTTTATATTAGAATTTATAGCTATAAATTGCTTATTTCTGCTTTTCTGATTAAAGGATGTTGGAGTCTTTGAATCACTCTGATTCTAAAATGCAATTTAGTGTGACATATTCTTAAATAGGGTGGCACAGTGGTAGCGCTGCTGCCTCGCAGTTAGGAGACCCGGGTTCACTTCCTGGGTCCTCCCTGCGTGGAGTTTGCATGTTCTCCCCGTGTTTGGGTGGGTTTCCTCCGGGTACTCCAGTTTCCTCCCACAGTCCAAAGACATGCAGGTTAGATGCATTGGCGATTCTAAATTGTCCCTAGTGTGTGCTTGGTGTGGGTGTGTGTGTCCTGTGGTGGGTTGGTGCCCTGCCCGGGATTGGTTCCTGCCTTGTGCCCTGGGATTGGCTCCAGCAGACGCCCGTGACCCTGTGTTCGGATTCAACGGTTGGAAAATGGATGGATATTCCTAAATAGTTTTGATTACTAAGTACAAGCTCATAGTTATCATTGGTAACAGTAAAATACTACACTCTTCAAAGTGATACCATAGGGAAACCATTATTGGTTCTCAAAAGAACCATTCATATGAAAAAAAAAACATTTATTTATTTAGATCTGTAACAGTCTCCATAAGTTATGATGAATAAGAATAAAGATTGGTTCCTGATTTTAAAAGGATACTTGCTGCATTAGAATAACACAGGATCAGTTCATATCCTTCTAGGTAATCTGCTCTATATTAAATATTTCTGTTTTCTCCATATATAAGGAACCTTTTAAAAGCCCTAAGGATTAAGTTCAAATGAAATGAACCCTTCCCAAATGGCATTTTATCAAAAAACTTATTTTACAAAAAAGCCCACAACCCAGTGCAGTGCCATCAAAGTATTTATTTTTAAGAGCGTACTTCATAATGCTCCATTTATTTTCTGAGCACACTTTTTCTGTTAAAGGATCTTGGAGAGCCAAACCCAAGGCAGGAGCCAATCTGTGATACACAGGACATCCAGAGGAGTCTGGGACTTCCTGATTAATCTTTGAATCCCCCAAAAGCCTGAAAATCAAAATTATGGGAGTTCTTAAAACTCAGGGCTAGCTCTAGCATTTAGACGAACTAGGCAGTCACCTACAATGGCAGAATTTGGGATGTGGCATTACAAACAATGTTGACTTACAAACACTCAGACACAACACAACAATTATATTGTTTAACACTAGAATTACCAAAGCCTATGAAAAAACTTGTAAACCCGGCCCACCTTAAATGTGTCAATAAGCGCAAGCAGCCTGTTATCCCATCCTCCACCGCTACAGAAACGGCAAAAAGCTGTCCCAACTCAAGCCTTGTTTATCTGGGAGTGAGGTACCGGGAGCTGTATAGTGTAAATAATATATCTTTATTTGGAACACATGCATTTCATGTCTACAAAGACCTATGTAAGTGTAGGATGACAGGAAATGCAAGAAATGTTGAACGCATACCTAAAAGAAAAGCTTTTTTGTGTTTTAGTACTAATGACAAAATTTTGACATGAACTGTATAATGTGTGAAGTCCAAATATCAAATAAGCACTTTCACAAGTATAACAAAACAAGTAGTTTGTGCATACTACTGATTTGAACATTTTTTTTCCTTTATGGCTAGCCTACATGATACTTTAGTAACTTTTTAATTTTTAACTATTATTTTGTATTGAATTACACTAAACTATTATTCATACTATCATTTTTTTAAACCCTACTCATACAGTAGGCACCCAAACTTTTTAAGCATTGTGGACTAAAGTCACTTCTGGGTTCCCTCTGAAATTAGGGGCCCTGAATCTCAAGCTTCATTAGTTTCACAGTAGGTGCGCATCAGGTTGTAGCTGGTACCATGACATGTCTGGACGTGAACAACCCAAAAGAAAGTTTTTGACACCCCACCCCCCCCCCCCACATTTACAGCCCACCCTTAAACAGGACACATATTTCATACCCCCACTGTCTGACTGTTAGGAGTATATATGTAAGCCACACCAGTCCCCAAGTGCTTGCACACCAAACTATTCATCCTCAGAATGAACAGGGATTTTTCCATCTGGAGACCCTAAATTTTTCAGTGTTTCTTTGTCTTTTTTAGACGAATCAATGCATTTTTGGTGAAATAACCATGCAATTAGAAAAGAGTGCATACATCATTAGTGAAATTCCCACAAAATTGGAGAATTTCAGATATATTTAACATATTATAACTTGAAAATATGAATGACTGAATTCATCCAGCCATCCATCCATTCTCCAACCCGTTGAATCCGAACACAGGGGTCTGCTGGAGCCAATCCCAGCCAACACAGGGCACGAACCAATCCCAGGCAGGGCACCAACCAACCGCAGGACACACACCCCAAGCACAATTTAGAATCGCCAATCCACCTAACCTGCATGTCTTTGGACTGTGGGAGGAAACCGGAGTACCCGGGGAGAACACGCAAACTCCACGCAGGGAGGACCCGGGAAGCAAACCCGGGTCTCCTAATTGCAAGGCGGCAGCACTACCACTACGCCACCCTGACTGAATTCATTAATCAATAAATGGCAACAAGTAAGGGTGAAAGAGTTGAACACATTTATCATGTAATAAGCACATAATTAGAAAAAAGTTAATATGTATAATTAGAAAGAAATGTTCTAAATTAGAGTTTTATTTTTTGCTCTGTTTTCTTGATTTATATCATTTTAACAATGCTATTCACCTTTAACGTTACTTTTGATATTTTCACCGCCATTTTGTTTTCAAATTTTAAGTGAGGGTACTGTGAGAGCAGCAGCTTTGTTGCTACCACTTGATTCTTGTAAATACAATGCTTCACTGGTGTTCATAGTTGTTGGATTGATTAAAAAAAATCTTTGCATGCTTTATCTACTCAAATAATCACTGGAAAGAGTTATGTCTTTTTCTATTCCTTTTTCAATTCTGATTATATATATTGCACTTTGGTATTTTGTATCCTGACTTCTGCTTCTGCCATTGGCCCTTTTTGACTTTGTTCTCTCATCTCCTAGTCTTCTGTTTTGTGGTCTGACATTTCTGGCTCTGGCAAAAGAGAAGGGTGAAATGAAGCATGTGTGTGAAATTAGAAAAACAGTTGGATATATTAACAATAAAATGAATAATATGAAATTAGAAAAGATAATCTTTAATTAAGGTTGAATAAAACAACAAACAAGGAAATGGCTATATTTGAATATTTAAAATAAATGAGTGACATGAGATGGAAACAAAAAAGTTCTGCTCCTCTTACAATCAGTTTAAAGGAGAGGAAATTGTCCATTCGTATGGTATTTATTACTGAGATTGTTAACTAATATAAACGTGCAATAGTTTAAATTTCTGGGAAACAGACCATAACTATATAATAGACCTCTTTTGAAATATAATACAACGTTCACCTTTGAAGACAAAACAAAATCACGTTTATCCTGCAGCAGCAATATGATGTCATAGTCTGCACTGCCTGAAGACTCCCACTTAAAACTCTTCTTATTCTGAATGCCTCTCAGAAATCCAAAATGGAATTAGGACAATAATGACGACAATGATGATAATCACGATGACAGATTGGAAAGAGTGGATTACTTGAGATTTTTGAATACACAAAGGAATACTTGCGCTCTCTGAAGAAAATGAAAGGAAACCCCTAAAAACAGGAAATCTTAGAAGGTCATTGCTTTTGGCAAGTTTGGCTCCACAGGCTTATTACTATTTCTGTTCTCCACTGTGCAAATCCCTGTTCACCTAAGAAAGACGTCTTCATAACTCGCAGGAAGGAGAGGAGGAAAACAATGACCTAACATTAAAGAATATATTAACTAAAATAATTAGACATGAGGTCTAAGAAAGCTAGAATGATGTTTATTAAACCATTTACACTCTGTGAACCTTTTACTTAAAAAAAGAAAAAGCAAATTGATAAACAACAAAATCTCCTTTATTTTGTAAATTCAATATAACTGACAATTATTTTCTATAGTTGACTCAAAATATGTTTTTCTTTGTGAAACACAATAAAGGGAACTGACTCACTGATTTTTTTGTGAAAATTTAAAGTTTTACATTAAAATGACACTGCATTCTTTGGGAAATTTGAAAGGTTGGGAGCATGCGCTGATAGCACGTTGCCACACGACGACCCACCTGGATTGACAAAGCTATTCAAAAATTATATAATTAAAATAAATACTGTTTTTCCAATACATATTACATTTGTTTAGTCAAAAGCCCAGGAAAGTCACACTACACATAGGGGTAGGTGCAGCAGTGCTTCTGATTTTTATTAGATTTTTGTTAAAAATGACCTGTCATTAAGAAATGGCAAGAGAACGGCACAGCTAGAAATATTCCAAGAGCAGACCATCCACAAAAAGAGACCACGAACAGACCTATGAGAACTCTGACGGAGCTAAAAGCTACAGTGGCTCAGATTGGAGAGACTGTCAGGTCAGGTCAGGTACATGCACTGGTGCAGCATGTTGCTACACTCACCACACGATGAAACAACTCGGGATACTGAGGGACAACCACCCAGGCAGACACGCGATCAAGTCCCACCCTCTGGAAATTACCCTCTATCTGCCACAGCTAGGTGTTATGTGGGTGCCCCCTTGGCCTGGTCCAGTCACTTGGGTCCTCAACAATGAGGATCCTGTGAGCCGGATCACCCTCTGGGAACTGAGTCACATGGTCGTAGTGCCGTAAATGATGCTCCCACACAATGCAGGTAATTTGCCTTATTCGACTCCATGAGCAACCGCTCAATTGACACAAGGTCAAACCGGAGGTATCCAAGGCTTCTCTGAAGAGACACAGTACCAAAGGACTCCAGTCTTTGTCTCAGGTCACTGGATATCGTCCATGTCTCACAACCATATAGCAAGACAGGAAGCACCAGGACTCTAAAGACTTGGACCTTCGTTCTTTTGCATAGATATCAGGAGTGCCACACACCCCTTTCCAGCGACCTCATGACCCCCCATGCTCTCCCAAT
Source organism: Polypterus bichir lapradei (assembly GCA_026402145.1). Taxonomy (NCBI): domain Eukaryota; kingdom Metazoa; phylum Chordata; class Cladistia; order Polypteriformes; family Polypteridae; genus Polypterus; species Polypterus bichir. The sequence goes on from JANRMT010062814.1 coordinate 56,755,934, forward strand.
CTGTCTACTGACTTCATAGGAAGAATCACCAGAGACATGAATGTCACTGCTAAAGTAAATAAACCTCTCAACAAGGTCAACACTCTCTCTGCAGATGGACACATTGCTGATGGCTGTGGAGAGACCGTGCATACAACAACTTTTGCTCTGTGCTTTACCAGTTGCAGCTTAATGGAAGAGTGACAACTCCCATGATATCTCACTAGAGTTTGCCAGAAGTCTTATGGAAGATTCTGAAGTTAGCTGGAAGGTGGTTGTGTGGTCTGAGGAGAGAAAAAAATAGTTTTTTAGCCATCAGACTAAACAACATGCTTGGTGTAGGCCCAGTGCTGCACATTATCTAAAAAACACTATTCCCATCATGAAGTATGATAGCAGCAACATCGTGCTGTGAGGATGCATTTCTGCAGTAGGCCCTGAAAAGCTTATGAGGGTTTTGGATAAAATGAATGCAGCAACATACAGGGAAATCCTGGAAAAAAACCTGATGAAGTTTGTGAGTTCCTGCACCTTGGGAGAAAATCCACAACTAACCAAGACACTGACCCCAAGAATGAAGCAAAAGCTGCATAAGAATGACTTAACAACAATGTTAATGTCCTGGAGTGACCTAGTCAAAGTCCAGATTTCGATCCAATTGAGAATTTGTGGCTGGACTTGGATAAGGCCATTCACTCATTCTCATGTAACCTGTCAGATATTGAGCAGTTATGCAAAGAAGAATGGGGACAAGTTGCAGTGTCCAGATGTGCAAAGGTGAAGTTGACCTGAGCACATAGACTCAAGACACTCATGGACACCAAAGGCACATCTACTAAATACTGACTTGAAGAGGGAAAATATTTATGTGATAAATTATTTTGTGCTTTATATTTGTAATTACTTTAGACCACTTTGCAGAGATCTGTTTTCACTACATTAAAGAGTCTTTTTTTGCTACAAAAGGCACATGAAATCCATTACAATTCAGTGTCATATAACAATAAAACTTCCAAGCAGGTGAATACTTTTAATAGGCACTGTATATACGTAAATGTAAATTTACACTCATTTAAGTAAACAGCATGTATTATAACAATTTGCTCTGGCTATTCATGTTGAATGTGCAGAAAGAGCATGGGAAGCCAGTAGACAAGGGGTTAGGAACTCTGTATATCCCAGAACCTGCTCTGCTCTCCTTTTGTGGAAGAATCTAGACTACCAGCATCCATAGATGTCACAAGAAAAGATTCCAGAAGCCTTGAACAATGGTAATGCTCCAGAAGAGAAACACGTGGCTTCTTACCCGGGATGTACTCATAAAGGAGAATGGAAACCAAGGGATGCACACAAAACCCCAGAAATTCCCAGAGAAGACAAGAGAACCATCTTTTTGGGTCCCTCCCAATCTGAGAGCTATAAATGTTGAAGAACCCAGAAAGTTTGCATGTGTTTTCTAATGATGGAAGAAGGACAGCTTTTGGCATCCCTGAAAAACTTTAAGATGACTATTAGGCAATCTTCTATCAAAAATGACTTTACAAACATACCTAAAGAAGCCTAATATCATCAGCAGGACTGGGTCTTCTTAGCCCCCTGCCCTTCATGATCACTATTTATGGACAGTAGAAATCTTTTTCCACAGGTGACATGAAGCCAAAGTGATTAGTGGTCCTGCCTCGCAGATCTAATGTTCTGGGTCACGGTGGAGGTTCTCTATATCTCTGTAGGTTTACTTTCATGTGTTTCAAGTTAAAAGAGCCTTATGCTTAAGGTACATACCTGTAATGCTCTGCTGAGGTCTGATTTGGAATACTGTGTGCAGTTTTGTCCATACAAATTAAAGACATAGCGATGCTAGAAAGGGTCCACAGAACCCTTTTAGTGTAAGCAAATATGGAAACCTATTTTGATTGTTTAGATAATTGTATGAGCTTTGAATAATTTTCTTCAGTTTACCAAGTTTGAGTTTTGAATTTTACTTCTTTGTTTTAACTTTTACATTTTTTTTGTTCAGATGTTAACTGTATCACATCACCATTTGAAACGGGCAGATAATGTTTGCTACGGGATCTTCCCTGGTTGCTAAGGACCATCTTCCTTACATGATCTGATAAATCCATGCAAGAGTGTGGGTTCCTTTGTCCAAGATACAGATTCAAATGCTTTTAGAAAGTCTCATCTTCTGTAGTCTGTAGTCTGTAGTCTTGCTTGTTCATTTTCAACTGGCCTTTGTCTTGGCATTTAATCTCTGGTATTGTAGAATTTTAGTGTAATTCTTTCTTGACAATGATTACAGTCCTAAAGTTTAGAACAAATATTTCAGTGTGCTCAGGAAGGTTTACTCTTGGTTTTTATTGTATTTTTAGCTCAAGAAATAATTCTTTTGTCTTATTTCTGAACAAAATTTCCTGGTCTACTACTTTCATCATCAGAGCAGTGCTCCCTAACATATAGTGCCAGTAATCAGCCTGGGGTGTTTGGTTTGGGAAAAAGAAAGGAAGGTTGACTTCTGAGCTGTCAAACTTTCATGCCATTTTGTATGTTAGTAACTGTTTGAAAAATTCTGATTAAGAGAGGATATGTTTGATTTAAAATTATGAAAGGATCAATATGGGAGCTGTTAAAATGAGTTCTTCAAGAAAAAGACAGGAATAAAGATGGAAGCTTGTTAAAGATAGATTCCGTAAATGTTGGAGTGTTCTTCCTCACCCAGAGAATCAAAGACACATGGAATAAGCAGCCAAGCATTGATTGTAAGAGTTAAGGCCATGTCACATTTGATGACTTTCCCAGTAATTATCAGTTGTTGCTTTCCTTTTTATAATCAAGGGCAGTTGGAAGTTGTCTGCAGCATGACCCTATGAAGGTCAGTTACATTCTCTGACATATTTAACAACTCACTCTATTTAAAGTCAAACAGGTTTGATTTTGTCTTTAGTCAT
>JANRMT010062814.1:56763857-56785260 GCA_026402145.1 Polypterus bichir lapradei
CATTGGGCACCCCTGGCCTAGGCTTGTGATGGAGCTGGTATTTTTGGTAAGTTTGTTGAGGTGTTTCCATTGTCTGAACTCAAACTGCTTCTCCAGGAGACCACAACATAGAACAATACACCATGTGCATCAAACTGGTAAAACATCTCCAGCAGCTTTCTACACATATCAAAAGATCTGAGTCCCCTTAGGAAGTACAGCCTTCTCTGGCCCTTCTTATAAAGTGCCACTGTGATGTCGTACCATTTCATTTTTCTGTTCATATGGACACCCCCAAATATTTATAGTTCTGCAACACCTCCATCTTCCTCCTCCTGGATGATGACTGAGCTCTTTAGCATTTCACCACCAAATCTTTTCTCTTGCTGATGCTGGTTGCAAGTAGTTCTCCCTGCACCACAAGACAAACTCCCCCACCATCCTCCCGTACTTTTACTCATTTCCATTATCAATGCAACCTATGTTAGAGGAGTCATCTGAGAACTTCTGTAAATGGTAGAGCTGGATGTTCATTGGGTACAGGGTAAACAAGAAAGGGAAGAGAATTATTCTTGAGGTGCCCTGTTATTACAGAACTTTGGACTTTGTGTAATTATTACTTCTACTTTAGTGATGGCATGAAGACATCAAGGCACAACTATGTGTCACTGTTGCCATAAATAATATGTTGCTAAATGGCTTAGGGTGTACTTACATTAGGCACGTTTGTCCCTTACCGTGCCCAAGCGTGATTGTCCTACCTCCCTACTCCTCTCCTGGCCTGCTCTCACACTGTGTTTAACATTCTGGGTCCGAGCACACTTTCGTCATGACTATGCGATTTGGTGTAAAGCCAAAACATGATCCGAACAATGAGTGACAACATGCATGACAAAATGATTTCACTTAGTGTTTTTTTTTTGGAGTTGTGTAGGCCAGGATAACGCTCTACTCTCTTACAAATTTATTGAGTGTCCAGCGCAGCATTTTGCTATTAATCATGCAGCATGTACAATAATATTTTTAGGAGACAAATGATGTTAAGGGAGGAGTTTGCAGCTTTTTAACCAACTGCAATCCATGTTCATCTATGAGGTGAGAATAAAAAACTTTGGTATCAAATGAAATGAGAATTACACTATCTGACTTGCATCATTGTTTAATGTGTTTGTGCATGTTGAGCGATCACACTGTTCCCTAATCCTATTGAACCATGCCTGGGCACACCTCTTGCAAGCGGGCCAGGACACAGTACAGTTGGTATGGCATAGAGCGATCACACTAGTTGAACAGACTAGACTTTGGTGGGTTACCTGCAGACAAACGTGCTCGAGCACGAAACAAATTGCTAGTGTGAGTATACTCTTAAATGGCTACTGTCATGAAACAAAGATCTCAAAATGGCAATACCCATTGAAGGAGAGCAAGCACAAAATGTCATTGCAATGACATCATGAAAATAATAAATGTTTTTAATAGCAGTAAGAAAAAAATACAAAAATAAAATATGCATGATGCAGAATAAATACTAACACTATCACTACATGTTCACAATGTTTCCAAGCCTTCTCAATTATTACGGAAGACCTGAGAAAATCATAAAATATTTTAGCGAAATAATTTACCTTTCTTAAACTATTATAAATTTCATAATGGTTTCCGCCTTGCATTTCAGTTTCCCAGTGTTTTAAGATGTCAACTAAAGGCAAGCTGAAACTCAAAGTGAGATATCTTCCTGGACAGAAACATTTGAAGCAGCTGCTTAGAATACAAAGATAAGTACTTCTGTTGCCCTTGTGACAGCCACCACCCAGAAGCATTCTAATTCAAAATGTATCATAGCTTTTGGCAGTGAAGATTTTTTTCTTCTTCACCAAGGAATGAAATATTGCATGGGTTGTCTCAGAAGTGACAGAGGTTGAGCAGTACCTTAAGTATGCTGAAAGCACCCCAGGCAATTTTGTGATTGTGTCCCAGGATGGCCAAGGCACTTCTAAATTTGCAATGCTGGCTACCAGATGAAGGACTGGTTACTCTTTCAGGAAAATGTAATGTTATTTTAGAATGATTATTAACACATTTTCCAAAGTAGACTGTATTAAATAGAGTAAACTGTGTAAGTAGTGCAGATTTTCATTTTCTGCAACGGAATGATACCCTGTGTAAGACTGGGTCTTGCTTAGGACCCAATGCCACAGAGATGGGCTATGATTCCAGTGCTAAACTGGATTAAGTTGTGCAGGTAAAGTGTTCATTTAGAAATGAAAGGATATTTTTGAGTTCCTTAATAATTAGTGATATTTACTAACTGCAGCTTGTAAAAGGTTGACTTTGCAAATAATGGTGTAAAAAGAAAGAATGGTTCTAACATTTTGAGAAAACAAAAAACTGTTGGTGGCTGTTTATGGATTACATTCAATTATTCATTCATTTTCAGATTCAGCTGTCAGCTGTGTAGGGTACCTGTAACCACAAGGCTCACTCACATATATACCCACAATTCAGTTTGGTTTAGAGTTTTCAGTCAACCCCAATCAGTCTTTGGGATGTGGTAGAAAAACTAGTTTGCAAATGTAGTTAAAAAAGAAGTTCAGTATTTTTCAAGTCAAAGTTATTTCTTCACAGTGTCATGCACGTGCAAGTGGAGGATATTGTATGGACCAAGTGAAGGCAATTCCACGCCAGGCCAGGGGGTGGCAGGGTGCGCTAAACCTTCTTCTGTTGTCTCTGCAGACCAGATGTGAGAAAACCTTTCTAACTCATCCCTGAAGACACCACTTCCGGTTTCTGGCGCCTAGGATGATGTCACTTCTGGTTCCGGCACCTAGGACGATGACACTTCCAGTTATGAGGTCGGAAGAAGGTCACTTTCAGTTCCTATATGCCACTTCCGGTCTTGGCATATAAAGCTGCCATTTTTACAACCTATACTCAGTTCACTTTTTATCCTCCATTGGAAACACTTCTGTCTACTGTGGACGCTAGAGGCGCTGTTGCCCCGTTTACCCCCGTCAGACATCCCAGACACACATGTAAAAACACCAAGAAGATTTTATTAATATTTTCTTCAATAATAGTGCCCAAAGCACCGCACTCTCCACAATTCTCAATAACAACAATAATTCAATCCTCCACTCCCAGCAGCTCCGTCACACACCCTCCAAACTCCGGCCCATTGGCTCATGGCCGGGAGGTTGGGCTGATGATGGCCCGAGCCCAACCCAGGCCGATTCAAATAATAACATTAATGTACGTGAGCTGGAAAAGTTGATCCAGCCCATACAAAGTTTCTTTCAGATGCTGTCGGGCATGAAGAAACTGGTGGGCCGAGTTGGGAGGAAGGGTGACTGAGCTGCTGGGAGGTGTGGAGGATTGATTATTGTTATTGTATATTGTTTATTGAAGGAATAGTGGAGGTGACGGTGCTTTGTGCACTTTATTGTACCAATAAAATAATTATTTTGACTTTTATCTGGTGTCTAGCGTCTGGTCTGAGGGTTCAAGGGGACAACAGCGTCTTCTATCTGTCACAGTGGCATAGTCGGCAGGATAATCTGGCAGTCTGTTTGGCAGAGGACCTGAAAAAAACAAAATATTTCTGTGGACAGAACCCAAAGACTGCGTCACAACACGCAGAGAAAAAAATCGCCAAACCCAACAGGCAGCGCTGCAACATTGGTCCATGATGGGGAAGGAATCTGGGAAGAAGAATGGGAATGCCCAAAAGATGATGCCATGCGTCTATGGACATACCTGGTGGGAAGCGAGGAAGACAGGGCAGTGACTGACGCCTGAGAGGACCCGAGCATTATGGCAGCGGGATGGCTGTCGGACATCGGACACAAAGGACAACCTCTACGTGCTAGGAGAACACAATCGGAGGCCGGAATGTGCCGAAAAAATGTTCAATTCGCCCATCTGAGCAAGATGGCCATGGTGACGAAGAGTCTTGCCAACCTAGGAGTCTGGACTTTGGGATCCTATTCAATGAGAATAGTCACGTGGGCAGGCTGGGGAAACCAAAAGGACTACAAAAGATCACATGACTATGATGGTTTCCTTCCATTTGCCGAAGCAGGACATGTGATCTCTCCCGAAGGATTATGGGAAGGAGAAGTTCAGCGTCGTTCTGTAGGTGAGGTCGTCGTTTCCCCGACGGAGCCGAGCTCCAGCCACAAATAAAGAGGGCCGGGATATGACTGAACAGTCCGCCGCTAAATTAGAAAAGGTGGATCACAGTCGGCCGGTGGCGGCAACCCGGACCTCTGTCATGCGAAACTCCAAATCCCAAAAGCCCGTGCGAGACCCAACTGCGCAGGAGAAGCCTGTCAGCTCGCAGCTGGAGGGCGGGGTTTTTGAAAGCCCGAGCGTGCCTCCAGCTGATCCAGAAAAAGACTTTAATGTACGGGACATTAAAAAATTAATAGAACCTTTCCAAAGCTTTTTACAGATCGTCATCTCGATTGAAAAAGTAATCGAAGAATTGGGAGCGATGGCCGAGGTACCACTGAGAAGTGTGGAGGAATATTTACACCGCTGCGGACGGAGGCTCCTAGAGATGTCTGATTCTGCAGTATAGGTGAGCATATCTGGTACCGTACATGAAGTCGGGACGCAGATCACAAGGGCAGCGGGAGTTGCCAATATCGGTTGCCAAGTGGTCTCGCGTCCCACAGTTGATCGGGAGATGATGACCTTCGATAGAAGGTGTGGGGCCATTGGAGCAGCAAGATAGTGCTGGCTTGCGAGTGGACCCGAACCTTAAGACGTCGGCCTCAGTCACACTTAAGTCAAAAGGGATGCAGACAGTAAAGGGTCCCTCTCTTATCCATAGAGAGATCCAAACTGTGAGCAAGCCCCAGAATGAAAAGGAGAGCCCGCAGGTAAAACCGGGAGCTCCTGACAAAGAGAGAGTGTGGAGGGGATGCTCTCTGCGTGGGAGGAGAGATAGTCCGCCCCCAGCTGGGCAAAGGGCCACGCAGGAGTTGCCGGCCTGCTTCCAGTCCCTCAGGACAATTCAATATGGGAGGAGGCTGTGTTATGAATGCCATCAGCCAGGCCAACTTTGGCGAAACTGTCCAGGGAGAACCGGGGAGGTTATTAAAGAGAAACAGAAGTGCCATGTCTCCCCGTTGTTCTTCTGCTCTTGTCTTTCAGGAGGAAGCCATGGTCCAGTCAGGGCAGACAGTCCCTCCTGGGGAAGAACTACCCTAGCGGGGCTGGCCGCCTCACATTGTAATGTTTGGCTGGGGGAGGAGTACTGTGGTGAACGGCCGGCATTTCAGCCCAGTCGGGACGTCCCTCCAAGGAAGAAAACAGACTTTTCAGGGCACTACATCTCCTGGAACACTAGATGACAACTCCCCTGGATGGAAATGGCTCCTCGGATTCCCACAGGGCAGCATGGGACATGGAGTCCGTATCCTCAGCCCTGTTGGGTGCTGTTGGTGCCGACAGAGGGAGCTCACCAAGAACCAGGGGGATATTATGATGACATCAACCCAGAAGTACTTCGGGGTCACGAGGACAGGAGCCCACAGTACTTCCGGGACAGTTGATGAATGAAGATGTGATATTGACCCAGAGAAGAAATACTTCCAGGTCATTAAGTACAAAAGGACTATGGGAAACCCCAGCAGACCGAGCTGGAGTTGGGTGGTAGAGTGATAGAGCTGCTGGGAGTGGAGGATCATGGATTATTGCTTATGATTATAGTATTGATTAATTATTGGAAGAATTGTGGAGTGTGTGGTGCTTGGTGCACTTTATTGAAGAATATTATTATTAAAATCTTCTTTGTGCTTCTACAAGTGTGTCTTGGACGTCTGTCTGGTGGGTTCAACGGGGCAGCAGCGCCTCTAGCGTCCACACTACTTTTCAAAGCCCATTGCAGCCAGGGACAATACATGGATGGCTGCCTCAAACCTTTTTGAGTGTGTCGAGTCTGATCATTTTACAACAATCATGATATATATTTATTTGCCAAAAAAATGGTGTTCCAAAGTGAAGCATTTCTTTAAAAATGTTAAAATTTTCTTGTCAGTTCCTGCAGGTTACAATGGAGCTAATGAATACACGGGTCAATAGGTGAATGAAAAAGCCTTTAAACTTTATATGTTCATTTTTCTGGCCAAATATGTTACTGAGTCTTGACCCTGTTTTAAGATTGCACACATATTACAGAACAGGGTATCCATGTTGTTTTAAGAAGGTTATGGTGCATGTGTGCCTGTGGATCATCCCCAGGCCTCCTCTATGGTATGCACTACCATTTCTGAGTGAGAGAGGGCGCAGTCGCTAATCATGTCCTCTCATTTTCCTCCAGCAACACCTGACTGCACCTCATCTGAATGAAGGAGACACATTACACGCAATGTTCCAGTGACCTGGATTCGATTATGACTTAAGCCTCTCTGCAGATATTTTGTTGTTCTGTTTTTTGCCTTTGCACCTAGGAACACCAGTATTTTTGTTATCATTGGAAAAAGTAAATGGAGACGACCGATTTGGAGCCCCAACATTCTTTTGCTTGGGACTTGCAATTCCTCACTTACCCACATGGTTAAGATGTAAAAAGCAAACAATTTCTGTGAGGTTCAGCAACTTTAAAAGGTGACTGTGCACCTTTGCTCATTTTACTCCACAGCATCTTTCAAGACCAGTGACGTGGATTCAGCTTGGAAAGTCATCACCAAGTGCTGCTGTTGACACTGAATGTTGATGCTTTAATGTGAGTTGCTGTCAGTGTTCTGTAGGCAACTATCCTATAATAACTGAAAAAGTCACACTTAACAATTGCTTATATTCTTTGACTACATGGAAGCTTACTTCGTTACTTCAATAGCCACTTCCACCACACAGCGACATGCACATCGCCTCACTCTGCTCACCCAGGCTCAGAGGTAGCTCGTATGTCACACTTTCTCTCAGCTATGCAACACAATCTCAGTTGGCATTTTTCTACCAAATATGCAAACTGTACTAGTAATCTGTAATGCAAGGTACAGTTAATAGTGCCTCCAAACAAGGTGATCTTTTGCAGGCTCAGCAAATGCTGTGTCAGTTGTCTCTGCCTTCACTCCTAACCCTTGATGCTGCCACTGCTGCCGTTAACATTAGAGCTCGTTTCATGGCAGCTTCTACAGATAGCACAGAGCTGCCATTCCTGCCTATCAGCACCAGAACCTGCATGCATTTGCTATGTTCTCCCCATGTATTTACAGATTGATTATTTGTATAAAGAATAATAAAACTCTTACCGTATATACTCGCTGATAAGTTCTCCTGCAGATAAGTAGGGACTTGATTTTACTGTATAATTTCTGGTATTTTATAATGTCGGTCGTATAAGTCGAATGCAATAAACTCACGCTATTGGTCCAAGGGATTATGATATGCTAACTCCCACCTGAGAGAGTAACCATGGAGCACACTGCCTTTTTTTTCTATGTGGGTGTGGCAATGCGCTGTATCAGCATGTGCTCCTAACCTCTCTCTGTCTCTCTATTGTGCCTACATAACCACACGGTAATACCTGAACTATTCCAAAGCAACGTTTGCACTGATTTGTGTTTTTTGTATCTCACACCCTCATACACCTTTATCGTAAGAGCATCCCTTTTCTACGATGGACCGTTCGATCAGAAGAAAATATGAAGCTGGTTTTAAATTAAAAACCGTTGAAGAGGTGAAAGAAATTGGTAACTGCGCTGCTGCAACAAAATTCGATGCGTCAGAGAAACTGATGTGAGATTGGAGGAGGCAAGAAGATGTAAAAAAAAAAAAATTAAGTGTCGCATTTTTGAACAGGCGTATAACTCGGAGTCTGATTTTATGATCGATTTTTCGGGTTTCAAGACCCGACTTATACGTGAGTATATATGGTATATTCTTTTTTCACTATGCTGCCACTCAGAGTGAATCTTGCTCTGTGGGCCATATAAAATTTTATCACGGAATGTAACAGGTGAAAAGAAAGTATCATTTAGGAAAAAATAATCATATGATTTGAGCATACATCTGTCTGTTATAACAAGCCATGGCAGAACATAATTGTTGACAAAACTGAACTGCAGAGGCAAAAGAAGGATAATAAGCAAAATATAACTTGGCACTGGGGACTTGTTAGGTTGTCATAACTTCACCCACGACAGTGGCTGTGAGCAGACAAGCGAAAAAGAAATGTATTCTTACTTCAACAAAAATGGCTCCAAAAATCTGTGATAAAATAATCATTTCTAGTTTCCTTTTGCTATTACAAGGATGTGTCATAAATGCAAAAGGCATATTTAATTAAATTGAAACCTTTGCTGCTTCAAAGTGGACATATTTGGTAAGTTTTAAGGCTTTTTCAGTCACCCATTAGAATCATGTGTCCATTTGTGCTATTGTAAGCTGCATGAACATATAACATATTTTTAAAATTTGTTAAAAAGACAGTTCACTTCAGAACACAATTTTATGGGGCAAATCAATACATACCATGATTGTAAACAAATATCTTTTATAAAATGTATCCTTTAACTCGGTTGTTTGAAGGTTGTGACATTTTGCATGACTGTGCCAAGACTAAGCAAAAGGATTCACGGGTGAGGATTGTGATGGAGACCGGAAACTCATGCATATGTCAGAACGCAATGAATCAGACGAAGAGCCACAACCCATTCACCTCCACCCAATGAGGAACTTCTGCCTTATTGCTTACCATTTTAAAGATCAGTGAAAGATCACAATGGGATGTCCTGACCAGAGTTCTCCAAAGAAGGACATCTACTGTAGTGTTCCACAGGTGTGAGTGCTAGGGTCATGTCTATTTTTAATATATAAATGATTTGGATGGGAATATAAGTAACAAGCTGGTGAAGATTGCAGATGATACCAAGCATGGTGGTTTGGCAGATAATCTAAAATCAGCTGAATTGAGAATACAGCCTTATGCAGATCTGTGGCAGATGAAATTTAATGTCAGTAAATGTAAAGTTTTACACGTAGGGAGTAAAATGTTGAGTTTGACTATACAATGGGATGTCTGAAAATTGAAAGTACACCTTATAAGAAGATCTTAAGAGTCATAATGGACTTTAAAAGAACAAGAGGACACAGTTGGAAACTCCATCACGGTAAATTTCACACAAACATTTAATTACATAGAGAACCATAGACATTTAGAATAAGCTACCAAGTAGTGTGGTAGACAGTAAGACTGTAGGGCCTTTCAAAAGTAGATTTATTTTTTTAGAAGATTAAGTGGATAGGACTGGCAAGCTTTGATGGGCTGAATGGCCCACTGTCTTCTAGATTGTTCTAATGTTCTAAAAGAACTTCAACACTACGCACCTAACCAACCTCATTTTATTAAACTGAGTTTGGTAGTTTCAAATTTCAACCCCATTCTTGTGTTCCTTGTATTTTTTTCACAGAAGTTAAATTGTTTTTCATTGTAGGCGAAGTTTAAATGCTTTACTAACATTTGAGGGATTTTATTTAACCACAACTGCTCTTTCAATTCCTATTGAAAGTTTTATTTGAAGTTTGTTTAAATCTCTCTCTGGAATTGAACTGCACATGACCTAAAGCAGCAAAACAAGCAGATGGGGTTGTTGCAAAACCCGTAGACGTCAGTCTCTCTATACATCATTTACTGTTTTAGATGATTTGAGTGTCTCAGCTGAGGAAATGTATTTCCAGTGTGCAAAATATCTTTCTATTTTGTCCACATGTCCTGCTTAGCTTTAATTTATAAGACAAATAGTGAATCTTCCTCCAAGAATAGCAACATATTTTTCAAGGGCAGCCAAGAAGGATCTCAGCTTCATTTGCCGGCTTATAATTAATTCTGTTTGAGGTCACTAACACAATTTGATATTTGAGGCAGATGGACACTTTATCTAAAGGCTTTTGAAGGTTCCTACATTGTGCAATCAATTCATCTCACATAAAAAGTGTACTGAAGTATTTCTTTTCTGTTGGTCTAAGCTAATATACTAAATAGCATCTGGCATGGGTTTATGAGATTAAGATCTTGTCCAAACAATTTTTTTTAGATTTTTTTGAGCAGGTAATTGCTATAGTTGACAAAAGCTAAGCATATGACAAATCCATGCAGAATTTCAAAAAGGTTTTGATACCGTCTCACACTGAAGATTAGTTCTGAAACTAGAATTTTTAGGCATTAGACATAACCAAACTGGATCTCAAGTTGGTTAACCAGCAGACAACAAAGAGTAGAGATAAGATGAAAATGCTCCGCGTGGAGTGAGGTCATCAGTGGAATCCCTCAAGGGTTACCATTACATTTTTCTGATTTATATTTATATTTAACTTTCAAATAACAAATACCCCCCGGGTACAAATTAAGGACTATCTATCTATCTATCTATCTATCTATCTATCGTATATACTCGCGGATAAGTTCTCCCGCAGAAAAGTCGGAACTTGATTTTATCCTATAATTTCTGGTATTTTATAATGTCGGTTGTGTAAGTTGAATGCGGAAAACTCACACTATTGGTCCAAGAGATTGTAATATGCTAATGCCAACCCGAGAGAGTATCCACGGAGCACACTGTCTTTTTTTTCTATGTGGGTGCGGCAAAGCACTATATCAGCGTGTGCTCCTAACCTCTCTCTCACTCTCTCTCTATTGTGCCTACGTGACCACATGGTAATACCCGAACTATTCCGAAGCAACATTTGCACTGATTTGTGTTTTTTGTATCTCACACCCTTATACACCTTTATCGTAACGACATCCCTTATCTACGATGGAGCGTTCAATCAGAAGAAAATATGAAGTTGATTTTAAATTAAATGTTGTTGAAGTAGCAAAAGTAATTACACTATTGCAACAAAATTCGATGCGTCTGAGAAACTGATGTGATATTGATTGAGGTAAGAAGATGAAAAAAAATTAAGTGTCGCATTTTTGAACAGGCGTATGATTTTATGATCGATTTTTCGGGTTTCAAGACCTGACTTATACATCAGTATCTATCTATCTATCTATCTATCTATCTATCTATCTATCTATCTTCTAGTATAGTTAGCAAACTTACATTTGCAGATGACACTTAAATTGGACGAACAGTGGACACTGAGGAGACAATTCAAAAGCTTCTGAGCTTGATGAGCACTTAGACAATGCAATATAACATAGAAAAGTGCAAAATGTTACACAATTAGAATTATCCATTACAAATACAAAGATGGGAGACATTGTCCTTAAGGAAGCAACTTCTGAAAAGGACTTAGGGGTTTATGTTGACACATTTTCATCATCTAAGCAATGTACAGATGATATGAAAAAGGCAAATAAAATGTTAGGTAATATTGTAAAAACAGGTGAATTTAAGTCAATGGGTGTTACGCACTGACTGTATAATGCATTAGTGAGACCACATCTGGAGTATCATGTGCAGTTCTGGTCACCACTGTACAAGAAAGAGCAAGCAGCAGTTGAGGCTGTGCAGAGGGAAGCAACCATGTATATCCCAGGAGTTAAGAACATGTCCTGCTCTGACAGAATCAGACAACTAAGCTTGTTTAGTCTCAAGCAGAGGAGACTTATACTGTAGATCTTCAAAATTCTCAAAGGCATTGATGAAGTCTATCCAGCAGAATTCCTTCAACTTAACAGTGAATCACATACTCAAGAATATCAGTAGAAATTAAGGGGGAGTGCATTAAGGACTGAGGCAAGGAATCACTTCTTTATGCAAAGAATTTTGGGAATCTGGAGCATATTACCGACTTATGTAGATGAAGAAGGAACCTTGACAACCTTTAAGAGGTCTCTGCATGAGATATTTGGGCAGCTTACATGTTATTTAAACAAACAAACTTCATGGACTGAATAGTTTTCTCTCATTTGTGAAATTTCTTAAGTTTTTAAAAGCTGCAAAATTACAGTAGCAAAAAGCAGCACAACTAACAGTAGTAGTAGTGATGTCACATATTCAGGGTACCATGAAATGCTTACTTGTACTGTATGTCTGACCAGCATGCAACATGTAGCCACTCTTGGGTGCCATTATTAAGAAGAATGCATTAAAGTTCATAACTTTATTTTATTTAGCAGAAAATGCAATTAAACTTACTATGCACTTTTTCAAGAGCTCTCCGTTGGTCTAAGTCCTGTTCACTACCTGGCATTTCCAAGCCATTGGCACCAAGCGTTCATTTTTCTTCAGTGTTAGTAGTGATAACACATAACTACCTGTTGAACTTTAAGCCTGCATGTTTTATGAAGTTTTATTACACTTACTATAGGCATACAGCATATTTAAGTTCGGGTTGTTTCTTCAAGGATAACAATTGCTTATCTCTCCACATTCACTAATTGTGACCCAGTATACAGGTCACTAGGTAGTTTTCTAAGTAGCAATGCAAATGCATCAGGGTTTACAAAATGGTGAAAATAGTCATCCGCTATGAAGGCTTTCACTTTTGTTGCCTTGGGTGATTGCTGTCTTAGTATATCGATTCAGGAAATCAGTGACATTTTCAGTTGGGTTAAGTGGGGACAATTTTTTTTCCATTTGTCATTATTTCTAGAAGATTTCAGCTGAAATGATTTCAAAATACACAACACTTCTCAGTAGCAGTTATTTCTTTGATACTGAAATTTTACTTTGATTTTCAAAACATATCTTTCTTCCATGGACACATTTTCTAAAGTGTCTGTTTCCATTAATCCTGTCAGTTATTTATCTACACTGAAAATGTGGCAGTTATCATGACTGCCTATTTTTAACCCTTTTCTCTTAGTCTTTCTCTTCTTGGTGTCCTGTTTTAGCAGCAGTAGTAATAAAAATGTAGTCATGTGTAAAGATGGGACAGAAATTCTTAGTTGGATCTCTGACCAACATGCAACACATTGCCACTCCTCACTCCTTTAAACTGTGTAACTTAATTTAATTTGATAGACAACAACATTAGAACAATTGTGATGAGAACAGAGCATAAAGCAAGATATGAAGGTTCTGAATGTCCTACACTTCACCACACTACTTGGTAGTTTAGTATAAATGTCTGTTGTTCTTTGCTTTAAAAAACTCTGCCTTTAACAAGTTTTCATTAATGTCCTTATGTTCTTATTGAACTAATTTTAAATTCAGAGCCACGATCCACTGTTCTAATTCCTTTCATAAACACATCAATCATGTCCCCTCTTAATCTCTGTTTGCTTAATCTGAAAAGCTTCAACTCCTTCCAGGAATCAGCCATATTATTCTCCTTTGGACTTTATCTAGTGCTACTATGTCTTTTTTTAAAATGGAGAACAAAACTAAGCACTGTATTCCAGGTGAAGGCTCAACTAGAGTTTTATTTAAGTTAAGTATAGCTTCATTTGACTTGGACTCTGCACATCATGCAATATAAGCTAACATTCTTTTAGTCCTCTTAATGGCTTCATACCCTGCCTTAATTTTAACAGTGATGAGTCCACTAGGACTCTAAGATCCATTAGGAATCCTAGATTCTTCTCATAAAGTGTACTTTTGAAGTTTCAAACCTCCAATTGTGTATTTTTATCTAAAAATTTTATATGTAATACTTTACATTCACTTATACTTAAGTTCATTTGTCAGAAATCTGTATTCTGTAATTATTTAGCGGATTCAACATTATCTGATTTTCCACCTAGTTTAGCGTCATCTGTAAATTTGACCAGCTTATTGTATATTCATATCCAGATTATTTAAATATTAAAAGTAGCAGCATTCCCAGTATTTACCCCAAAGATACACCACTTTTAACATCACCTAATTCTGAAAAAGTCCTCCTCACCATCACCCTTTACTTCTAAATCAGCTTACCTGAATTATTATGTTTTCAAGTGCATTCTTTTGGTCACAGCCTTTGTCACTACTTGCTGTACTATTACAGTGACATATCCAAATTATCAGCACCAAGTTATAATACATTGTTGTTTCAGAATGCTGAATTGCTAATTGCTTTGGTTCACCTAATGTAAAACCAGTTAGAGACAATATAAAACAAAAATGATCTCAACAGGATTACAGTATAATGCTGTTCTGAATTTTAAGTCTTAATGAAGGAATTGATGTTGGATACTCTATAACAACACAGTCGGAAACACCCCAACAGTGGCCCTAATCTCTGGTGTGATGAGCTTTGCTTGTTTAGTAACATTAAATGTAATTAGCGCCATTTTCACAAATCATGAAGAGGATGATCTGCAAAAGTTGGAAACACAGGAGCGTTCACACACTCTAATTGAACTGACACAATTTCTTTACAGCAGCAGATTAAGACAGCTGATAACTTATTGGGAGTGAAAAAGTAACCAAATTTGCCAGTAAAACAAAAAATGGCAGTTGGAATAAAGGCTTGCAAGTGATGATGAAAAGAAAGCAATGGCCCAAAGTTGTGAATCCCACCGCCAGTTGAAGCTTGATTGCGAGTGTCTCGTAGCGAACCAACTGAACTGAAGGCACAGGAGTAACTAAATACACCTAGACCAGGGGTGCCCACTAGTGATGACCAAGCATGTTTCTGTCACTTTCTGACCTTTTCCAATGGACCAGACATCCTCCCCTCTTCAGAGCAGACGGTGCCTAGTTGTCTCCCATTGACTTACATTATACTCGGGCACTCGGTAGAGCACACGAACATCGCGATGTGTTCGGACGAACACCTGAACACTTTGGTGCTCGCTCATCACTAGTGCCCACACTTTTTCAGCTTGTGAGCTACTTTTAAAATGACCAGGTCGAAATAATATCTACCTACATTTAAAAATTATATATATATATATATATATATATATATATATATATATATATAGTGGTAGAATAAATCCTTCACAAAGACAAAAACAAAGTTTTGGGGACCGTCCCCGTATATTGTCGTCCAGACAATAAGAAAAAAAAAGCGATTCAAAGTTTGGAATTACAATGAATATTTTTACTGTGACAAAATGGCGGTTATATAGCAGAGAAAAACATGTGACAGGAAATGGTTGGCATGTTGTGACGCTGCAGCAGGAAGTGAGGTGATTTGTGGGTGCCGGAAGTGCCGTCATCAAGGGTGGCCGGAAGTGATGTCATCCCGGCCATTTTGGAACTCGGAAGTTGCAGGATTATTTTTCTTCTTGGTTTCTGTTGATAAAAGAGAGTTCAGGTAAGCACCACGTGACAACCCCTTATCTCGCGATGTTTCATTCACCTTTAGGCTCTTTGACTGCCTCCTAATCGCACATGTGTGACAATATATATATACTGAGTACACTTTATACATAAAATATATGTTGTCGTACCTTGCATAACTGAATAACCTTTATGAGACAATAACAATTCAAGACATTTATGGTCACTACAGTATTTGGATTTAATAATCTTCATGTGGGAAAAGGCTGACTCGCATAAATAAGTAGAGCCGAATAATGCAGTCAAGGAGGTAGCTCCTGGAAGGAATTCTTATGTTTAATGATCGAGTGACTCATCTGGAACGATGCTTTGGTGTGTCTGTCTTTGCTTTTGAATTCAGCTGAGTGAAAAATGACGGCTGTCCGATTAACTGCAACTTTAGTTCCTTCTCCTTTCTCTTTCTCAGATCGCTTTTCGGAAGGAAGTCAGTTTCGTAGTTTTTATGAACAGTTCGAAAGTGCCTTTCCACATTTTCCTTCTTTGGAATAGCATTGATAGATTGACAGATCAGACAAATGTACTTTGATTGTGACATTGTGAGAGAAAAAAAATCCTCTTCCGATTCCACATCCAGCCCATACCTTCCCCAAACATTTTTTTTAAATCCCTTCTTTAGTCGATATAAATTGGAAGGCTAACTAGATCACTTAGATCGGCGGAGTTTTGCAGTAGCTTACGCGTTTGATCGTGCGTGCAGAATGACCAGTGTGTTAGAAGAAAAGAGATCTCAGACTGGTCACCCTGTATGTCAATCAAGTGGCAAATGCCATAGGGAGGATATATGATAGACTAAAGTTTAAAAACATTTTTTTTAATGCAACGCGATCTACCTGCACTACCTTTGCAATCTACTGGTCAATCGTGATCGACGTCTTGGGCACCCCTGACCTAGACAATGATGAACTCATCACTAAATATTAGTGACTTATTATTACATTAATATTTTAAAAATTTACTTTATTCTATTATTATTGTTTTTCCAATATCTATACAAATGCATTCATTGTATAGTTTTATTTCTATTCTCTGTTTTTCACAGAAATAAAATGAAGGATATGTGCTAATATATTAGTAATTAATATTAGTAATGCGTTTTACCATGTTGAAACTCAGAGGAGGGTGATTTGCTGGGTCCCAGGGTGTTTTTTGACTAAGGCCCCCAGAGTCCCTAGAATCGCCTCTGCTACAATTACAGTGACAGACCACGATTCCCCTCTAAATGACAAAGACCTTTGAATTTAAAGGTGTCATCTGCTTCTTTCTGAACTATGAGACAGCCTCTCTAAAGAGAGCACCAACTTTCATTCCAAGTACGTGTTCACGCCACACTGCTCATAGAACTCCTATTTTTCAGATCATGGATTTATTTTCTTTTGGGAAGGACACTTTCATTTGGATGAGGCATTTCTGTTAAATTGGAAAGGAAGAATATCTTGTTAAGCTAAATTTTGGACTTAAGGATCATCCTAGTCCAATCCCTTCTTCCATTTTCTATCATGTTTATTCAATTTATGGCTGTGGAGACAACTGGTGCCTAGTAACCCTGGGCACAAGGAGGGCACCAGCCCTTGATGGAGCACCAGTCCATTACAGAGAACACACGCACACATTCATCCAGTGCCACATTAAGGTGGCAGATCAACCTATCATGTCCTGCATGTGTTTGGGATGAGTGAGAAAACGTGGAATACCTGGAGGAAGATTCAAATGACTCTGGAGAGGCAGGACCACTATATACTGCAGAAACATACCAAACATGCAAGAACCAAAACATATTCATCCTTACGATTATAAAGGCAAATTCAATAAACAGGAAGATTACATTAATTGAGAGAGCTTAAACATTAGTCTAGCTCAATCCACTTGGTATTTACAGTAAGTGTTAAATTTAATACCAGTCTAAAATGTATTTTTTCACATTGTCACTTTAAATAACAGATTAGAAATCTACTAGAATGAAACTACTCTTTCAATATACAGGTTAGGAGCTCAACTATTCATTCATAGTGCGCAGACTACTGGAATTCTTTATTGTTATGCTGTTTAAATTGTTGATTACTAACTCAAATGTAATTCAGAATTGTTCAGCCAGATTCATAACTAGAGTGCTGTGGCGGAGCACTGGTTCATATTAATACCTCACAGTTTCAGGATATTGGACTTGAATCCTGTCCAGCTTGGTGTCTGGGTGGAGTTGGCATTAGTCTCTGAATAGATTTCCTTCTAACTACTTCGACTGAACGTACGTTTATACATCAGTACTTTCTGTGATGTCCTTACAGTCTGTACTGAGCTGGCTGGGGTAAGCATAAACACTCCTCGACCTTCTATGTGAGTATGACGGCTTGTGAAGTAGATGAATCAAAATGACAACTAGAAAAAGAGGGCAACAGGAGTTGTTTATTCTCCATGTAGGTTTACAGCTGATAACTAAATTTCTTCTTCTAAGCTATGAAATGACTGTGCTCCATTTACCTTGCACTTTGGTTGCACTAAAGAATTATATTATAAAGCATATACTGTACATCAGGATCAAATTAAGGCTTTTTAACTAATCTTTAGTTACAGTGGGTAAAAGCTCTCTAATGATATTTCTGCTGCAAAAATACATCATACTGCTCCAGTGTGGTGCTGAGGTGTCACCCAATGCACTCAGGTCTCAATCCAGGTGGTTCGATGTGTGGTGGGTGCGGCAAGGTGCTATAATCAGTGCACACTCCCAACCTCTTCCTCTTCCTCTTCCTCCTCCAAGTGTTGTGTCAGTGGTCTCTGCCTTCACTCCCAACCCTTGATGCTGCCACTGCTATCTGAGCCCAAGAAACGGCTCTCTGGCCTCATCATTTAATTAAGGATGAAGAACTGTGATTTATGTATAGCATACTACTGCTTGCATTGCTAATGTGGCCATTCACATGGTCTTATTTGATGTTTTTCCTGTTAATTATGTCTTTACAATTTCTTTTTTTCCCATTCTCTTTTTCTGGTCTGCCTCCTGTGGAAGGACTGGGCATAAAATTAATTAACTTCCTCCGCCTGGCCTCTGAATAAATAGTAACAACAGTATCAATGGTGACAGATTCAGTATAGAGTCTTTATATGGGGCCAAAAATAATATTCAAAACCCTGAAATGTACTATAATATATTTTTTTTTCTTTAGTGGAGTTTTATTACCCATTGTCACACATGCGTGCCAGAGGATCACCTTCCAGGTTTGCCTAAAAGTAAGCAGTACTCCCCCAGGATGAGATGGGGTGCTGTCGCTAAAAGTCTTATCTCCTCTTTCCCTCACAGCCTCGAGAAACTGCCCCTTGAGGACACTGAAGCAAAGAAAGCCCTGCCCCTTCCAGTCTGTACTGTAAAAGGAGAATACTCTTTCCAAAAGATGGCATCTCATTTCTGTTCTGCTTCTGTGCTGAGCCATGCCAGAAACACTCATGTAATGTTCATAGAGAAGACTACCTTTGTGATAAAGAAGGTGCATAGAGGCGCATCATTTTCATTTATTTTCTGCTTTACTGTTCCAATTAAATAGGGTTTTTCCACATTGGCACCCCAAGCATTCAACTTTGTTCTGCATCCTCATTTTGCCCTGCTGCACCATCTTTATATATATCAGTATTTCACAAACTCGGTCCTGGGGACCCCCTGTGGCTGCAAGTTTTTGTTCCAACCAGCTTCTGTTTTAAATTGAACTCCTGGGCTAATTAAGTGAACTGATATTTCCCAAGTTCTGTGTTTAGGGAACAATACAAAAATTAGAAAATTAAGTTTGCTAAAAAAAATATTAAAATGTACCAAGCAGTTATATAGGAATAATGTTTTTTTTTTTCTTTTTAACAGTATTTTCATCTTGCTTTTCATTCTACTTTTCAAGGTGTTCTAATTGTTTAATTAATCCATTATTTACTAATTAGTGGCTCTGATGCTAAAGCATCTGTTGTTTGCCTGGGTGTCTGCTCTGCTCGTTTTGAATTGTCATTATTAAGATACAACAAAGGGGGAAAAACTGCACAGAGAAAGGGCAAAGTATAATGAAATCAACAAAAGAGAGTTAAGCATTTAAATCTATAGCAAAAGCAGAAATATTTCTAAATGTCTTATAAATGTAAAAACCATGCTGCTATGTTTTTCTGAATGTCGAATAAAAGAAAAAAAAATACCAGCTAATTATATGAGCTCAGTGTTATCAGGTGTTGTCACTGATTAGGAATGTGGTTGGAAGAAAAACCTGCAGCCACAGTGGGCCCCCAGGACCGAGTTTGGGAAACACTGATATACAGTATATTGTCATGCATGTGCATCAGAAGATCATCTGTGATACGCAATACCCCTCCGGGATGAAAGGGGGCACTATCAAAAATGATTTTGTCTCCTTTTGATTCCCTCACAGTGCCAAGATGATGCCCAATGAGGGCAAGAGAGACTGGGAAACTGGGACCCATCTGACACCAACGAGATAATAGCGGCGGTCCTCAAAAGGTGGTGTTGCTTTTTAGACCAGAGACACAAAGCCTGACCAAACCATTAAAGAGTTATTGCAGGCTGATTCCAAGGCTATTCCCTATATACTGTAGGTATTTTTGTTTTGTACTTTGTAGAACTTGTTTCTTTTGTTCTGAAAACTATTTTTTGTGTTGTGCATTAAACGGATCGGTCCATTTGGTGCCCCAAGTTTTCTCTGGAATGCAGTCAAATCTGTGTGCTGACATACTATATATAGCTTCTAATGAAGTTTAAACAATTTAAGTCCAGTGAACAGTCTGAACAGATACTAAGGTAAACCGTAAAGATTCAGAGTTTAGGTTACCAAAAACTAAAAATAATTACATTTTTAGACATACACAAAACAGGTCTTTTTTAGTGAACAAATAATGGGTTAAAAACTGTGGTCGTCCAAGGGAACAACAGGCTGAAACATGGATAATTTCTGGGCCACCAACTTGGCCACCCCATTTACTCAAAGGATTAAATAAAAATAACATTTGATGGTGTGAAATAGAAACACAATTACTGCCTCCAAAAATAACATGTCTATCACAATAAAGACTGCTACACCCTGCCATCAGGTAAGAGTGGAGCTCCTTTGCTCTGGCTATTTGGGTAAGAAGAGTTGCTTTCTTTTATGGACCAGGGACCGGAAGGGGTAAAGTCAGGTGCCCTCATTGGGTGGTTTCTCTGTACTGTGGAGGAAGAAGAAGACGAGACAGTTAGTAGTAGCATCCCCTCTCAGTTTGGTTTGGTATCACATACCTGGGAGGAACTCGCACACCTGTGACACAACTTACAACTTTTCTGCAGCAATGGGAATTAATTAAGCCTTGAAGGCTAATGCAAACAAATCCTGCAGGTGTCCCAACTTTTGTTGACTACTTTGTCTATATACAAGCAGTATTGGAGCAAAGTATGTTGCTACAGCCTCTGAAGCATTATTTGGACAATATTGCACTGTATATTATTATAAAAATTGTGAGGAAAAATAAGAAAGGAAGACTGACAGAGAATTATAACCCTTATACTGTAAGTGTAGGCCTTTCCTTTAGAGAAATTGCAAAGAAAGCCAAAGTGTGAGTGAGTACATTTTCCTACACCACCAAAAGGAGATTGGAAACTGGGGGAAAAACTCTGACCTTTTTCTGTCTACATTTCCTCCTCTTTCCAAGTTCCCTTTGATGGTGTAGGAGACTGCACTCAATGACATTAGTCAGAGGACTGGAGGATCAGCTATAGTCATGCACAAGTCTCATATCTCACAGTAATAAAACGCTTTATAAGTGTTTAATTGTCTGTTGCAATTGGCTTTTTTCCAGCCTAAGCTGCGTCTCTCTGGCAGTGCCCTTGTGCAGCTTGTGGCCCTGCTCCTCTGTAGTGGGACAGCTCTGAACAGGATGTCTTTGAATTCTCCTAATTTCAGGAAGTTACAAACAGAATTGAAGTCCTTTGAAAATTAATTAAGTTTGGCTTCTGTTTTGAAAGACTCCAAGGTCTATTTCTACGTCTGTTTCTAAGTTCAAGAATAAAGAGTGCTTTTAAAAGAACTGCTTTTGTTTTTTTTTGAGTAAGTTTGAACCTGAAACTGAACAATATATATATATAAACTAGCAAAATACCCGCGCTTCGCAGCGGAGAAGTAGTGTGTTAAAGAAGCAATGAAAAAGAAAAGGAAACATTTTGAAAATAACGTAACATGATTGTCAATGTAATTGTTTTGTCACTGTTGTGAGTGATGAGTGTTGCTGTCATATATATATATATA
>JANRMT010062814.1:56785360-56867038 GCA_026402145.1 Polypterus bichir lapradei
ATTGGTTTCGGTTAGCGCAGGGAAGCCGCCTACCAAATTTCGTGAAGATGGTGCCATAAATAAGAAAGTTCAACATGGCGGACGTTGTCGACCGTTATCGACCGTTATGACCGTTACGTGTAGAATTTTGAAATGAAACCTGCTTAACTTTTGTAAGTGAGCTGTAAGGAATAAGCCTGCCAAATTTCAGCCTTCTATCTACACGGGAAGTTGGAGAATTAGTGATGAGTGAGTGAGTGAGTGAGTGAGTGAGTGAGTGAGGGCTTTGCCTTTTATTAGTATAGATATATATAAATATATATATATATATTTACACACACACACATAAACATATATATATACATATCTATACATATACACATATATATACACACACACATATATACATACATATATATATATCTACATATATACACATACATATACATACACACATACATACATACACACACACATATATACACACAAATACATATATATATACATACACACACACATATATAAACATATATATACATATACATACATATCTACATATATACACACACAGCTATTTCGTATCAGTGCAATACGCTGCTTGTTAAAACGGATAACTCCCGCTCTTACGTGCAAGTCTGCGTGGATATTATGAACTATCGTATTTGTTCAAGTTCTATTTAAATTTTAAATAGAAGGAATTTTTATTTAGTCGACAGAAATATCTTTGGTAGGAATGGTAAAAACAGACAGGAATATTATTCCTGAATAAATCAACTCAAACCTTAAACAACTTATAATATTTTGCTCTCCATAAAAATATATCCTGTCTAAATTATACAAGTTAGAAATAAAGTAAACGTTAAAAGAACAAACATTCAAA
The DNA here is from genome assembly GCA_026402145.1 of Polypterus bichir lapradei. Classification (NCBI taxonomy): domain Eukaryota; kingdom Metazoa; phylum Chordata; class Cladistia; order Polypteriformes; family Polypteridae; genus Polypterus; species Polypterus bichir. The sequence goes on from JANRMT010062814.1 coordinate 56,786,220, forward strand.
TTTCTTTACTCTTATGTAATTTTATATAAAAAATAAACTTAGATTTTAAATATCCCAAAAGATTTTGCTCTCCATAAAAATATATCCTGTCAAAATTATACAAATTCAAATATGAACATGCTGCATAACAAAACCTGGAAATATAAATAAAATGTGTTCCTTTCAGCAATAACAAATCAAATCATTCAGTTGTCTTTGCTCATATGTCATTTTAGAGCTGGACGCCTGGCATCTTTTTTTGGCAACAAGTTCGTTTATGTTTGGTGTGAGGTTCTGTGTTGTGGAGATTCTCAGGATGGACTGCAGGTGCTCATCAGTGAGGCGACACCTGTGTGCTGTTTTGTTAGTCTTCATCACTGAGAAGAGCTTCTCACACAGATATGTGCTACCAAACATGCACAAGGTTCGAGCCGCATGTAGACGGACTTTTTTTGTTCTTCAAAGTCACCAAAGCGCCGTGCAAACTCAGTGCGCTCAGTTTATCAGCAAAGTGCGTATTTGGGAACACCGTAGTGACGACTTGGTTCAACATTACTTGGCAACAGGGAAAGTGGGGCAAGTTGCACTGGTGCATTTGTGTCTCCCATAAAAGCAGCTTCACTTGAAATCACTTTGTGATTGTGCACGGGTAAAAACGTCCGCTGGTGTCAGATTCTTATTTAATTCTTCTGCTTTCTGTATCTTCTGCATTGCATTCAGGTCTTTCAGGTTATCATGATGTTTTGTCTCATAGTCCCGTCTTAGATTAAATTCTGTAATTACAGCCACATTAGCTCCACAAATGAGACACACGGGTTTACCGGTAATGTCAGTAAACATATACTCAGCCTCCCATCGGTTTTTAAAGGCTCTATTTTCAGAATCAACTTTTCTCTTCAGCATCGTGTGGGCTAGCTTCGCAATAACTTGCAGCATCATAAGCTAGACTTGATTAATGCGGTAAGTGTTCGGCAAGGCAGCTGAAGCGCTGTATTATGGGATCTGTAGTTTACTGTGACACCTGGAAGGACCGGGAGGGGGACTATGCCAACCCCGGACCATGAGAGGGCAGCCACCCTGGTTTGTATGGGGTCCACGGGAACTGAGTATGGAAGCTCAGCCCTGTAAGGGCCCGTGGCTACCGCCAGGGAGCACCCGGGGGATTGAGGAGCCCTGGACGTCAGCACTTCCGCCACACCCAGAAGTGCTGCCAAAAGGATTACCAGGGACACCCGGAGAGCTTCCGGGTGTTCATGCGGCACTTCCACCACACCAGGGAGTGCCTCAGAAAGATCATCAAAGGGCACCTGGAGCACATCCGGGTTGGTATGAAAGAGGCCGCTTTCCTCCAGTCATGAGCCGGAGTCGGGAGGAAGAGGACAAAGCTTGGGAGAGAGCAGCATAGGTGGTGAAGAAAGGAAGGACTGTTAAGAGACCTGGACTTAAGCGTGTTTGGTGCAGGGGCACTGTGTGCTATGTGGGACTTTGGGACTGTAAATAGTGTAAATAAATACGTGTGTGTTTGAACCATCGGTGTCTGCCTGTCTGTGTCCAGGCTGAACTTCCACAATAGTGACTTCAGAAACTAAAGTATACCTTCACCTTTTTCACATTTTGTTGCCTTGCAATCCTATAATAATAATACTACTACTACTAATAATAATAACTTCATTTATATAGCACCTTTTAATACATTTAAATGCAATTAAAGGATGCTTTCCACAGAGTAATCAATGTGAAGTCAAGCAAAATAACACTTTTTATTGTCTAACTAAATTACAATATGCAAGTTTTCAGGGCAGCTCAGGTCTTACAACCTGCCTGAAGAAGGGGCCCAAGCTGCCCCAAAAGGTTGCATATTGTAATCGGCTGTCATTTTGCTTGACTTCTCATTGCATCCATAATGGCTAACACAGCACAACACCCTACTACTACAGAGTAATCAACAAAACCAACAAAGATATACCATAGTTATTTGGATAGTATCATTGAGTAATATTACAATCAATTCTAATAAATGTAAGCTTACTAAAGAGAAAATCAACCTGGTCATTGTTAAACAAAATTTAAACACTAAAGAGAAAAACAAACCCTCACTTTTATCAGAAATAGGTTCATATTGTTTTCTAATTAAAGTGCTTATACATAAAGATGGCACAAGAACAACCAGAACTAATTTACATTTATATAAAAAATATATACAGTATATATCTACATTTGCTTTAGGCATGTGTACATGGCAACAAATTAAGTGGAGACAGTGAGATGTTATTAAATTCAGTGAACAGATACAAAAGCAAATAAAACACTCCAAAGCAGTTTTGGCTGATTAAGAATGTGGATGAAGTTCTTGATTCCTGAAAGTGATTAGGTGACCAACTGACACAGAGCAAAGGAAAACAAAAAAACTCCTAAGATTAGAGCAATAGGAGAAAAATAATCCTCTGGAAGGCCACAGTTGGAAGACAGAAATGAGCAATCAAATAGTTAGGTCTGATGGCAATCAGTCTCTACATCATAGAAGTCAGAATGAACACCGCTGGGCACAGTTGATACATTCATCTGTGAAGATTTCCAAGGCCTCCTCATTTCCTCCAGTATCCCAGGTGACTGCAGAACAGAGTGCTTTGAGCAGGTGTGGGTGGCACACAGCACCACCACACAGGATGGGAGATAAAAAAAAAAAACAAAGAAAACAATAGATTAATGCTGGATACTTATTTATACATCAAAAAGCTAAATCTGTCATCAGATCACCAGGTTATGTTTTAATTACTGGAAAGCCAGATTTAAAAAAAATGGCTTTTTAGACATATTTTGAAATGTTCCACAGATTTAGCCTGGCATATATCTATTGGTAAACCAGTTACCAGTTCTTTTATGCTTAGTTCAAACAAACCAGTATTTGCAGATCTAAGATTACAATTTGGGCCATATGGAAACGGGCGTTCTGAAATGTAGGGAGGGGCCAGATTGTTAAGAGCCTTATATACAAGTAGAAGTATTTTCAAATCAATTCTAAATGACACACCGGCAGTCAATGTAAAGATATTAATATGGGGGTTATATACTCATATTTTTATTTTTGTTTAAAATTCTCGCTGCTGCATTCTGTACAAGCTGAAGCCGATTTACGTCCTTCTAGAATAGTCTTGATCGGAGAGCATTACAGTAATCGAGTCGGGTATATACAAATGCATGTATTCATTTTTCAATATCTTTAAATGTTATAAGAGATCACATTTTTGCAATGTTCATTAGATGGAAGAAAGCAATCTTGGTAATATTATTAATATGTGATCTGAAATTAAGGTCAGAGTCAATAATAACACCTAAATTCTTAACCTCTGGTTTGATTCACTGGGCCAGATGATTAATTTTGGTTCTAAGAATCTCACTTTGTTTATTGCTGCCAGTAACTAACAATTCTGCTTTTTCCCTTGTTTAGTTTAAGGAAATTCATACTCATCCATTCTGTTATACTACAAAGGCACTGAATTAGAAGGTATAGAGCCTCTGGGTCATCAGGTGCAATGGTTAAATATAGCTGTCTGTCATCAGCATAGCTATGGTAAATTATATTGTATTTTGAAATAATCTGGCCTAACAGAAGCATGTAGAGTGAAAATAATAATGGTCCTAAAATTGATCCCTGCAGTACACCATATAGGATATCATGTATTTTTGACGCTCAACCGCCATAACTGACAAAGAATTTCCTTTTGGTTATATAAGATTTAAACCAGTCTAGGGCAGCACCTCAAAGCCCTACCCACTGGCTAAGGGGGTTTATAAGAATTTGATGGTCTACAATATCAAATGGGGCACTCAAATCTAGAAAAACAAGTACAGATATTTTATGTGCATCTGCATTAATTCACAAATCATTTACTAATTTAACTAGAACAGTTTCAGTACTATGATTTGATCTAAAACCTGGCAGATAATTATCTAGAATATATATATGCACATTGTGAACAGTGGGAGACATTGCAGCACCCCAAACCCCGGCTCAAATAAAGTCCTGGCCTCAACAAAAGGCTTCTTCATAAAAATATACACAAGCTCAGCTCTCTTTTCCTCTGTTTGCCTTCTCTTTCATTGCTCCAGGCGAGCTTTGTCCTCTTCCACCCGACTCCAATTTGCATGGATGAGGTCGAACATGTTCTTTAATCTTAATACTTCTGGTGTTAGGCCATGGCCCATTGGAAGCACTTCCAGGTCACATGGACATCCCACAAAGAAGGGATCATGGATCCCTGCAGTACCCTCAGGAGTTTCCCACTGAATCCAACAAGTCTACCCCATGGGACTACAGTTCCTAGCATACCTTCTAGGGAGCATGCAGCCTTGATTAGTTGTCTCCCCTTTCACTCCATGACACTGGCCTCCTTGCTGGGTATTGTTCTCATTCAGTCTAGGAACCTTGACCCATTCTGCCCAGGATGCCTGCCCATGCACACTGTCTATCACTCTCTCTCTGTCTCTCTGTCTCTCTCTCTCTCTCTATATATATATATATATGTTTAAATAAAAAAAAAAATTATAGTAAAGGACACATTGCCATTAATCCCCAAAATACTCAAAATACTCCACCTCGCTTCGAACACATTTATCCCATCTTTCTTGCCACTTTCTGAAGCAGTTCTGGAAGTCCTCTTTCCTGAGTGTCTTGCGTTGTCATGGCCGCCTCAATGTCCTGAATCAATTCAAAACATTTACCTTTCATGTTCATTTTGACTTTAGGGAAGAGCCCAGAAGTTGCAAGGTGCAAGATCTGGCGAATAAGGTGGATGAGGACACAATGTAATGTTTTTATTTGACAGAAATTACTATACTAGAAGTAATATTAAAAAACAGCTTTGTCATGATGAAAGATGAAAAGGTATGACAATTTCTCAGGTTGTTTTCTACACACATTGTTTCTTAGATGGTGTAGTAAGCCCTTATAATATTCACCGTAGTGTTCCTGGGTACAAACTCAGCTCGCATATTTCCATCAAGGTCAAAAAAACACAATCATCATCACCTTGATGTTGGATCTTGATTGACGTGCAGGACATAGAGGCAGCCACAACAGCGCAACTAAAGACACTCACGAAAGTGGACGTCCAGAAGTGCATCAGAAAGTAGTAAGAACGATGGGATAAGTGTGAGCATAGAGAGTATTTTGTGGGGGATTAATTGCAATGTGTCTTTTACTGTATTTTTTTTTTCATTTAAACATTCACGCATGCACATTGGAGGATTTCCTGATGGGCTCTGTCAAAGTAAGTAATGAGAGGGGGCGCTATCGTTAACAAGTTCCTCCTCTCTCCTCAGAGAACAGAGAAACTGCCCAGTGAAGACACCTAATTCCGCCCATTCCAGTTCCTAAACCATAAAAACTGTGCCTTCCTGGAAGGAGGCGTCATTTTTGGTATGAGTGACCGGCTGGACAGAGCTCCCGAACACAATCACCCTAATCCACAGCTAGAAGCCAAGTCTTACTTTTGTTATTTGAAACCTGAAGACAAGAGTAATAACACCTAAGGAGCATTTTCTTTTGTTTGAATTTTCTGTTACTTAAACAGGATGACCTCGTTGGCACCTCAAATTTTCTTCAGCGAGCCTGTCATCCCTGCACTCAGGATACAGTATATAGTATATAAAATTAATTCATTCCTAAAACACATTTGCAGCAGAGCCAAGCAGGAATACACACAAGTGATCAATCAATGAATCTTTATGAGATACCATTCTAAGTTCAGTAAGAAGTAAAGTTAAATTGAAGATAGGAAGATAATGTGACACAAAGTGAACATCAGATTGGTCTGACAACATGTTTTTGTAGACTGAAAGAAAAACGTCTTCCAACATGGTAGTTAGATATATACATATACAGTGGAACCTCGGTTCACGAACGTCTCGGAACACGTACAAATCGGTTTACGACCAAAAAGTTCACCAAACTTTTGCATCTGTTCACAACCACAGAATCGGTATACGAACAAGCCAGTTTCCCTTTCGGTTTGTGCGCGCCGATGATTTCCGCACGTGTTCAGTCTCTCCCTGTGCAGCGAGAGACAGAGACACGTACGCAGAGAGAGACACACACATACGCACGCAGAGAGAGACACACACACGTGAGAGAGACACACGTGCGCATGTGAGAAAGAGACACACACACACACACACACAAGAGAGAGCTGGCTGGATGCATAAGGCTTGTTTTTAAAGAGACAGATCCGAACATTGTTTTAACCTCATTGTATTTAATGAAGACTTTTTTCTATTGGATTTTAATCTCCACTTCTGTTTACAGCGATCGGTTTGTAGCGTGCATTGTTGCAATGTTACTTTTCTTGGTGATTTTTCAAATGTTCATTTTTTCCCCTGTGCTTAAAACTCATTAAAAAAAAGTGTTTTTAGCGAGCGGTTCGTAGCGCTATAGCGCAAAATCTTGCAGTGTTATTTTTCTCTGTTGTTCAAGGTTTTCTCAGTGTTATTCAATATTTTTACATTTAGTTTACTATTACACTGTACATTCTGTAATTAACTATATTTGTGCTTAAAAATCTTTTAAAAAAATATATTTACATACAGTTCGTACGGTCTGGAACGGAATAATTGTGTTTACATACAATCCTATGGGGGAAATTACTTTGGTTCACGACCAAATCAGTTTACGACCAGAGTTTTGGAACAGATTATGGTCGTACACCGAGGTTCCACTGTAAATGAAACATGTGTGTGTATGGAGCAGTCCGCACTGCTCACACTCAAGCACAGCCACTAGATTGCACATGTATTCACTTTTAAAATTTTTCAGTGCTTGCATGCACCTCACTTCTCACTACGAAAGACCTGTGTGCAGCAAACACCACCGCACAACAACAATGTTGTGCTAATGACACAGATGAAGAGACACAATGTCGAAATGAAGCAAATGCCGCACCTCAACAATGTGCAAGTGAAACACCTCAGCAATGGAGGGCAAGGCTTGGAGTTTTCACTAAAAACATTGTCTAACTGGAGGTATTTTCTTGAGACAAAGATTAATAGGGCTCATATGCCAGCGATATGGCAAAGATATGGCATCGCACGTGTCTTCTTACGAAAGACAGTAGGGCAATAAACACAGGTGGCTTCACATCCTCTGCCCAGGTAAATTCTTAAGAGATAGCTGTTGCCTCTCCGTGTTCATGAATATAGTAAAACTGCTAGGGAGTCTTCTGGTTGACCACATACAGCTAGTATTGTGTAATTAGCATTACAGACAGAACCCTAACGTGGATATGAGCCTGCACTCAGTAAAAAGTGCTATACAAAAATAAACTAAACTGATCTGAATAGTTCAGGCACTTTAAGAGGTGCCACACTATCCCATTATTGAACTTTTGATAAAGAATGTAGGACAAATCAAACCAGTAAATGATAAGATTCATAATGCAGTGAATTATCTCAGTTTACCAAAATGTCCTAAAATCAATTATTTTTAAAAAATATGCCTACAATATGCTGTTTTCATGGTCATATACAGTGCCTGAATTATATTAGAAAGGATATTCAAAATTCATTCATATTGTTTATTTAATTAGAACATCATTTGCTACTTCTCACTCTGCTTGCATCTGCCTAATTGACCAGATCATCTACTACACCAAGTTATTTATTATTCTGGAATGGTGATTGAGAGTGTGATTAGATAATTACCCACCTAATTAAACACCTAAATTGCAGCATATTTGATTAATGATATGACCTAGATATTGGTATGGCTATACCTCAGTTGAGATTTGAAGTGGAACCTGGATCACAGTGTTTAGTTCTATCTCCAGATTTCCACCCACATTCCAAAAACATCCATTTCAGTGTACTGTAATATCATCCCTTAAATCACTCAGTAGAGTGAGTGTGTGTTTGAATTAGTTTGTCCTGAGATGGACTGGAAACCTGTCCAAGATTGATTCTTCACTTGTTTGCTGCTGAGATAGGTGTTGGCTTCACTGAGCTGGATAAACAGGTTAGGGAAGGGATGAATGAAGAGATGGATGGATGAGTTTTAGCTCTATCACTATCACACTTTATTGCAGAGATGTCTATTCTTGTAAAAAAAAAACTAAAGTAAGTGAGTAAAGGATATTTAATTCCTTAAAAACCTAACAGCAAACAGCAGTTCACTATTAGACCTATGTGTCCTGCAATACTGTGGGCCTAGGAGCAGCAAGCTGGTGTGGAGTGTAGGAACTGAGTGTGCTAGACCAACTACACCGTTCCTTGTGCCAGTCATATAATTTTGTTACATCATGTAATTAAAATAAAGTTATTAATTGCAGCCTTTAAATTGTTTTGACTGTCATTTTAATTTTCCATTCAGTAATCATTAACAATAAAATGATATCCTTTTTATTATACTATTCAATGGGAAATCACTCAGCACTGATCTGTTAAATATTATAAGTTATCTCAAGCTACTCTTAAAGAGACTAAGAAGAGTTTATAAATGATTCTGGGCAAACAGAAGTGTCACCATTAGAGGAGTCAAACTCTAGAAAGAGTTTTGTTGTGGGCTGTGGGATGATTCCAAAAATTACATGTTGATTTGTTTTTACTGGATCATCACTTGTTCAGTTACATGCCAAGAACAGCTCCATTGTTAGCTGTTGGTTTCTTTCAGTTAGGTTTGCAGCAACCTAGCAAGCTGCTCACTATGTACTGTAAATCCTGCAGTTGGGTGCACACACAACACGTGATGTAATGGAGGGGAGGTGAAGGAAAGCTCCAACTCAGCCCTGTTTCTACATTTCAATCATATTGAAAGTAGTCAGCTTGAACAGACGGTAGCCATCGGAAATGCATTGTTCAAATAACAAATAAAGAAATAAAAGAATAAAGAAAATTGTGTTTGACAGATGTTGCAAAGTTAGCCATCTTGAGAAAGCATGTGTTAAACAAGACCATATACTACTTTGTCATTTAAGAAATGTAAATACTTCTCAATTCATTTTACATTCTTTGCTGTTGTAGTTTAGATTTCTGTGATTTTTTTTTTTTTTTTGGGACGCTGAACACATATCTGTAAATGTGACCTGGATAAGGGTAAATGGCATCCATTTTGAAACAAGACTTACTGATAATCATTACAAGAGAGCAGACTGAAAGTAAACATCCAGTCAGAAGAATATGCCACGTATCTCTAGAATTTAACTGAATATGCATATGCCATAAAGGGCACTAATAATACTTATTATGGTGATGTTCTGGTTAACAGTGCTGCCCTATTGTGGGTTCAATGCTGCTCCAGTCACCATATGTGTGGCACTTGGGCATTCTCTCTGGATATGTTCTGTGGTACTTCAGTTCTATTTGTACCTCCCGAAGACGTGAAGGTTACGTTGTGTTTGAATTTACATGTTGTAAGTGTGACTTTACTCTGTAGAAGACTGGGCTCCTGTATGAACCCAGTCTGCATTTGCAGTAGCCTTTATCAGACATGTAAGTGACCAGACTGGACATCATTCTATTACTGAACCCATTTAATCCAATTCAAGCATCTGCAACAAGGTAGGGACTAGTCAAGGATAGGACATCACTTGAAAAGGTGAAGAAAGACCTAAAAACGTAAAAATCAGAAGATGGCCACAAAAAGACAGAGGATGCAAAATTGGGAAGCTGCTAAAGTCGATGTTACATTACATGGCTTCTAGTCATGGGGTATGTCAGACATGGGGTATGACATTGTGTATGTCACTCTGTGACATAGGGTGTGTCACTGTGCAAGAGTGTAGTTGCTGATCTTGTCGCCAGATCATGTCAGTTTAGATGACTGAAAATAGCCAGGTATAACAAATTTATCAACCCTCGATCACATTTGCGTTCATCCCTTTTTCTGACAGCTGCTTGACAGAGCTGGTGCTGTACGAAGGGTTAACAGTGGCATTGAGTATGGTTGCAGTCTCGGCCCTTTTTATTCTTTTTCCATTCTGTTATGGTACATAAAACACAAGACATCTGACAGACAAGCATCTTTTGTGTTTGTGAGGTCCAAAACACATACATTCCTTATTCCTCATTTTATGAATTGTACTTCCTGATGAGCATTCATTGGTTGTCAGCTCTTATGCACAGATAGCCTGCCCCTGTGAATAAAGACAAAAACAAAACTGTTTGAATTTATAGGAGCGGGTTGCAGACTAGTTGGAGTTGGAGTTGCAGGGCAGGTCACATTACAGTAATGGCTTCTCGAAAGTGCTGCTAAGTGACTGCGACTCCCTTAAATTATCTAAATGAAAACTACAACTGTAAATAACTGGAAAAGGGGTGTAGTGCGACATGGCCAGAAGAGGAGATCATCATATCTGGGTGAGCTGTCATTACTGATATTCCAAATAACATTAGCTGGCTATCATCGCTCTCACAGAATGGTCGTTACTTTCAAAGCCATGATTTCATCTTGCACCTACCTTTGAATGCACTGTTCTCATTTTGTGTTTAGTTCTTGCATTGATTTTTTTTTAATTGCCACTCCATGATAATGCAAAATGTAAAGGTCAAAGAAATCTTAGCAATTTAAATTGATGCTGATGTTCTATAATTCATTGCGATGCCTCACTAATACAAATGGTCAGATGACAGCTGGTGACCTTCACTTCAGGCTGTGCTGGGAGCCTCGTTCTGGCCGGTGGATCTTCAGCACTATTGCCAATGTCCCCAAAGTGTGTGTGGCCAGCTGCAGGACTCACAGCTGGTGAGGGGCTTTAAAGAAGCCTCTCCTGTCTGCCCAAATGTATGGCACTGAGTCAATTTAGTGCCATCGCAGCTGGCTAATCTCAGCGCCCTGTTCAGAAACTCGCTTATTGTCTTCAGTAAATGAGTCTCTGGGGAAGCCAGAGAAATTCACAGTATTTTTCGATCTAAAAGGCTGAATGGCTAAAGATGCAGACTGACAGGCAATATCTGAAAAATAACTTGCAATAAATATTTCTAAAAGGCAATTGAATGCTGCTGATCTTTTTCTTTTGAGGCATAACAAAATGTGAAATACCATAAAAAGGAAATTGATCAAGTTGGTTGGCTTAAAAACAAAAGATGAAGGTTTAATATTAAAATAAAACCACTGTGGCTCTGAAACTTACTCCTGAGATTTGTCAGACCCTAATGTATTTTTTTCCTCATATTGTATTTTTATAATATGTTTCAAATAGCAGCAAAAAGGATTGAACTGCTGCAGCACAGTGCTTGAGTTCTGGTTAAATTCCCAGCTGTGTTTCCTTCTGTGGGGAGTCAGCTTGTTCTCCTAGCATTCTTATATTATTATTATTTTATATTATTTTTTTTTTTTTTTTTTTTGGTGTTTTGGTTTTCTCTCACGGTCTAAAACAATGCAATTAAGCTGACTTGAAAAAAAAAATGAAATTCTTCCAATATGAGTGAGTATGAAAATGCGTTTCAGCAAATTTATGCTGAGGAAGTAATCCTCAACCTTTGATTCTATAACAGTTTCAAGAACTAGATTGGTAAATTTGTAAAAAATGTGAAAGAGTTTTAAAATTTTTTAAGAAAAAACACTATGGTCCTGAAAATACAGTGTCTAAATTAAGCCTGACATTCCCAAATTCTGATATATTTAATTGCTATACTTAAGCTAGTTGTGTATACTATACTTACCTGGGAGCATTTGGACCCCTGTCTGCAGAGTTTGAATGGTCTTACTATTTTTTTGTAGGCTTGCACCAGTAATCCAATTTCCTCCCACAGTCAGAGGAACTATCCTTAAGACAAATAAAAAGTGAAGAATATTTAAATAAATAAAATGGTCACCAATTAACTGTTAAGTAACAGTTTGCTGTCAGTTTCTGTTTTAATTAGTATTCTTTACTTCGCCATCATCTTTCGCTTATAGTGATGAACGAATCAATCTGTGAAAAATTAGCTTCAAAGTAAAACTCAATATTTCACTTTGAGAAGAATGTGCAAAATAAATTGTGTTTCACTTCTAGTGAAATTCATGCCATTCACATAAGACCAAAGGTGTTTAGTTGTTGCCTGGAAGTGTTTTCCTTCATTAATTCCACATTTGCCTGCTTGTTACTTTGTATTTAAATAAAGATTTCTACAAAAAAAAAAAGAAAAAAAATCACCAGAAATGTGCATATCCTCAACTACGATAAGGTAACAGCAAGGATGGGAGAGTTTGGCAGCAGTGCCTTTCCATGTAGTGAGTCTTCTTGTGAAGAAAACACATTAATGTGCTCAATAGTGTTTTTTGGCATCTTGACGTGTGAAAAATATGAAATACAGTATGTCACAATTTTAAAAACTATATTGCACTTCTCCTCTGTGATATGAACAAGGGGCAAAATTAGAAATGATTTGACTGGAGTTGTACAGACTACATGAGAGAGATTTGGAAGTGTTAACAAGGCTTTAGGGAGCAGTATTTCTTGTTTTCCTTCCAAAACAAAAACTCTTAAAACCCCCCAAAAACTCTTTACTATGTTATGTATTTTCCAATTACTAAATCACCTGTGAAATGGATTTAGTGCAGTTTTGTGGTACTGTCCACTCGTAAAATAATGAGTCTTTAATGGCACGTTATGGTTCTTTACTGGGTTGTGTGGTTCCTCATAAAACTATTGCTATTGCTATAAAACTATTGAAGTTACCTTCATTGTGCTTTGAAAAGTTTCCTAATATGTGGGAAAAAGCTGAAATCTTTAATGTACAGTAGGCTACCCAGCAGGCCACTAACAAATTAATAAAACCTGGACTTAGCCTGTGTAGTTGTGTGCAGTGAGATTCCTTTAAAAATCAGGACCCACTGCTATTTCAAAATCTGTTACTATCAATCCATGGTTATGTACTGTATGGAGCCTGTTACGGGTCAAAACAAACAAAGGTTCTTTCTAGAACCTTCATCTGGTTGAGTCTTTTAGGAAGCAAAAATGGTTTGCCTATGTCATCACTCTGAAGAACCACACTGACGCCTTTATTTTTAAGAGTGTATGTGAATTGAAACTCATCACTAGTTGTTTACTGATGTTTCCAGCTTCATCCTGTAGAGTAATGGCAGCTTAGAAGCTATGCTATTTCCAGGTGAATGCTTCATGTTATACAACAGGTGAAGTCATGGCGGCCATCTTATTTAAGATGTACATAAAGAGATCTTCTGAACATTTATTGGTAAAGCAAAAATTTGCCAGAAAGAAAAAAATAGTTTTCTCAAGCAATGTAATTTAGGAAATAGTCAGTTCTCATTTTGGCCTGTCTAGCACTGTTTGCGTTTTGTCAGTGTAATTAACTCCATGCCTATCTAATTTTGACTTTGCCACTTATCTTTGGCAGATGTCTGACATCATGTGGATTATTAGTATTATTCAAAGATCCAAATGAACACAACAATTAATATATTAGTATTCAGAAAAAAGTTGTAACAAGAAATTTTACAATACACAGACTCCATCCATCTGCAACTGATCCATCTTACCTGAGTTCAGACTTGACAAAGTTCTGGTAGAAGTTTTCACAAGGCAGGAACAGGTCCTGGAAAAACCACCCATCTAGGCTAAATTGAATGAGTGGGTTAAGAAAATGTATGTACGTATGTAGGCACACATTTGGGTTGTAGGTGGGATACTGGAATGCATTGCAAAAATTGGGAGAATGTGCAAGCTACATGCAAATAATGACTGGCCAAGAATTTGAACCCAGAGAAGCTCTGAGTCAGCAGCAGTAACCACATAACCGCTTAAAATTATTAATAAAATATGTTGAAGAAATATCCCTGACAAAAGACAACAATATTTTGTGATATATGGCCGGCCATTTGTCCCGGCCAATACCCCCAGGCCGCCAGATGGTGCCCTTTCTACAGCATGGAGGTGCCCCGAATTCCAGCAGGGTGTCATGGACATTGGAGTTTTCCTGTACAGCCCTGCTGGATAACATTGGGGACGCCAGGGGACGCTGCAGGGAGGCCCAGAGAATTGTATTTTCCCTACAGGCGGGAAGTACGTCCCAGTCACATGGACAGAGGAAATGACGTGCTTCCAGGTTAAAGAAGAGGAGTTTTTACCTGACCCAGAAGTGCTGGATTATCACGTGGACTGAGGGCTCAGAAGCACTTCCGGGTCATGGACTATAAAGGGCTCTGAGAAATCCCAGACAGATGAGCTGAGTCGGGTGGCAGGGTGACAATGCGTCTGGGTGTGGAGGATTGATTATTGATTTATTATTGTAGTGATTTATATGAGTATTCTGGAGTGGAGGGTGCTTTGTGCACATTATTATTGTAATAAAACCAATTATTGGACTTTTATCTGGTGTCTGGCGTCTGGTCTGAGGGTTCAAGGGGACGACAGCACTCTCTATCTGTCACAATTTATAAGATACATACAAGGAAAAAATTAAGTAACCAACCAACATCAAATTAGATGACAACAATCAATCATTAATTCATTTGCCTCGCAGTTAGGAGACCCGGGTTCGCGTCCCAGGTCCTCCCTGCGTGAAGTTTGCATGTTCTCCCCGTGTCTGTGTGGGTTTCCTCTGGGTGCTCCAGTTTCCTCTCACAGTCCAAAGACTTACAGGTTAGATGCATTGGCAATCCGAAATTGTCCCTAGTGTGTGCTTGGTGTGTGGGTGTGTTTGTGCCCTGCGGAGGCCTGGTGCCCTGCCCGGGATTTGTTCCTGCCTTGCGCCCTGTGTTGGCTGGGATTGGCTCCAGCAGACCCCCGTGACCCTGTGTTAGGATATAGCGGGTTGGATAATGACTGACTGACTAGTAACACATTTTATTTATATAGCACCTTTCCCATACTCAAAGCACTTACACTATAATAGAAACACAAAAAACTATAAAATTTTAATAATTTGCCTTGTGCAGTTGTCCCTTTCAGAATGTGGCTAGACCAGGGTGGGCAGGAATTGCAACTTAAAGCCACCCTGTACATTCTGCGTCTTATATAAATTATTACATGACTGGTTATGTTTTAGTATTATGTTGAGTGTTTACGTTGTATTTCTTTTATCCTTGCTGTATTTGTAATTATTGTTTAGCCTGCTGAGGTCTTAAACAAAAGTGTACTTAGTAAGAATGAACGGATTGAGCTGATAAAGAACCGTCGGGTAAAAAGAGTTCAGTAAAACCTTTTTTGAACTTTGTGCTATGAAGAAAAACACGGTTATTCGTCTGTAATTCATTGATTTTTTCATTTTTTTAGATCACCCCCTACTTTTCGAAGGGTACATAAAAGGCCATCAGGTGTAACTGCACAACATTGTCCTCTTGAAAATTCTCATGACCTTCAGGGCTTCTCTCGGCTTTCCATGTTTCCTCCACAGCCCAGCTAATCCAGAGATCTGAAAGATAAAGTTTGGTCTGCGTGAAGCCCTGTTAGTGGGAATTGAGTTCCCTATTAAGCGTGGATGTTATTTCAAACCAGCCAAGGCACTGAACCTTTCATTCAAGAGGGAGGCAAGTAGAAAGGATCAGCGGATCAAATAGTCAAATAGGTGCATTCAACAGTTTTTACAGGAGGCTAATTAGTTCTGCCGGCTTTCAGCTCCTACATTCCTGCCACTGTAACTATTTGCATTCCTCCTCTTGCTTGCACTTTGCATTTGTCTCCCATGGTAGCACACTACTCCCACAGATCTTCTTACTCCACACTCATGATCTGATAAGCAGTTCAAAAATGCAGAACAGGAAAGGGATTGCGAGGGGCACGTGCACTGTTTACAAGAGGGCAATGCCCACCAGGGATGTAATCTCATAGTTTAAAAGAAGCAGATAGACTCAGGGGAACCCTGTTCCCACTTATAACAACATAAGATAGATGTTCCTTTTAAATGTAGAGTTCTTTCTGGGTCAATACAGCACTTATATAATAATTAATATCCAATTGTCTCTATAATTTCAACATGCACACCACTACAGTGAGAAAAAGGAATTGATGACTTAAATTCCAATTTTCGCATCTATAAAGTGTCCTTCTGGCTCTTGATATACAAACACAACACAGTACGAGTGTCACACACCTAGGCATTTAAGTTTAGGCTCGTAATTAAGGTATTACAAAGTAAGGCCATTTAACAATGGAAGGGAAACAAACATAAAGTGCAGGTGATTCAGATGTTAGTAAACCTCTAGACTTCCACGTTCCTTGGGAAAGCACAAAGTCAAGGATAAGAGCCATTTCTCAGTTCAGCTTGTAATTAAAGTTGTAGAACCAGAGAACACAAAGTTAAAACAAACATGTAAGAGCAAAGTAGTGTACCCAGAGGAGGAACAAAAAATCATCTTTTGCATTCTTATTCCATGTTAGCTAAAAGTATGTAACCAAAGCATACAATGCCATAGTTTGAATGTTTTTTAAGATAATATTTAGAACTGTTTCTTTTATACAATTGGGTATTGGATAGGCTTGGGGAATGACTTGTCAAATCTGCAATGCCTATAAAGAATATGCATACCTTTGGACGTTTTAACATGTTATTGTTATACAACATCATCATAATGGATTTAATTTGGCTTTTTTGATTCAAATGTCAATGTGAAAGCACAAAGTGGCTCAAATTAATTACAAATGTAAAAGAAACAATACTTGATTGCCTACATATTAATATGAAACACCTAAATCATCACTGGTGCACTTTAATGAAGATCACCTGTCTGTAGTTGAGAGGTTTCAATCAATCGTAGTTTAAATACTTCTGTTTGTGGAAGGTCAGGCTTGTGGTGAGTCAGTATGGTGGGCTAACCTACACAATGAACACAAAAGAACACTCCAAGCCACGTTGTCAAAAAAAGCACAAGTCAGGGGATGGATACAAGAAAATGGGTATCCAAGGCAGTGAATATCCCTTGGGGTCCAGTTAAATCATTAATTAAGAAATTGAAAGAGTTTGGCACAGCTGGAAATCTGCATAAATCAGGCTGTCCACAAAACTGGAGCAATCATGCAAGAAGATTAGTGAAGGAGGCCACCAAGAGGTCCATGAGAAGTTCAGATTGGTGAGACTGTGTAAACAATAAGTGATGCTTCACCAGAGATTGGCAAAGAGAAAGCCATTGTTTAAAAAAACACATGTGACAGCTTGGCGATAGTTTGACAGAATGCACATGGGATACTCTGAAGACAGGTGGAAGAAAGTTTCATTTCTCAATCCAATGAAGAATTTCTTGATGGACTGCTTCACTCACAATACCCATGCAGCCTGACAGAGCTGGAGGACTTTTGCAAAGAAAAATCGAAAAGAATTGCAGTGTCCAGATGTGCAAAACTGTTAGAGAATGAGAGAGACCTGTGCACACCGACTCAAGTCTGTCAGGGCCACCAAGGAGGCCTTAGCTAATTACTGACTGAATACTTATGCATTAAATTCTTTTGTGTTTTATATTTGCAAATAATCTTGACCACTCTGTAGAGATCTGTGTTCACTTTAACATTAAAAAGTCTTTTTCTGATGTTTTTCTGTTGTCATAAAAGCCAAATTAAATTCATGCTTGTTCTGTTTATAGGGTAATGATGGGAGAGCTGAAGGATATAGGCACATCTCTGGACCGTGCTAAACTACTGAAGCTGAGTTCACCAGCTTCTATTGCTATGTTTGATTTGTGTGTTTGAATTCTGAGTGATGAGCAGATGTCACATTGGAAGGTAATGTGGAGTGTCACACACATGTGCATGGGAGGCAGCTGAAGGGCTCACAAAGGGATAATTCTATGCCAGACTGGGGGGTGGCAGAGTGCACTGAGCCTTCTTCTTTTTCATCAGTGGACCAGCCACAGGAAATTTCACCTGGTCTCGATGATGTCACTTCCGGGTTCCGGGCCAGATAATGTCACTTCCCCTACCCGGCTTTAAAACCGTCATGTTTGCCTGTACTGTTCTGTGTTAGACTTGTACCATTTTTGAACCACAAACTTCCATTTTGGCAGCCTATCTCAAGTATACATGTGGCTGCCCCCAAACCTTTCTCTGTGTTGTGTAGAATCCTTTCACGGGGTCAAATGTAAATCAGGACTAATAATTTAGGCATTCCAGTATTAACTTGTCCACAGATATAAAAAGAACCTTAGAGTTTAAAGTGCCTTTCATGGACACTTTTACAACACAAAACACCTCCCCATATATCCCTCCACACTTTTCCAAGTTATTTTACCATACAGTGTAGCCAAACTGCCGATTGAGTCAACATACCAGGTGTACAATACAATAACAGTCTACTATTTGGCTCTAAACCTTCATATCTTACTGATAAGGGCTGTCAGTAGGCTCATTTCCATGCATTAGGTAAAAGTCACTCTCCCTTATGTTTGTCTCAAGGATCATATAAAAAATTTAGGAAAACAAATGACTTCAGACAATAAGAATTTTGTATAGTGCCTTTAAAGATGAGAAATATCTCAAGCAGTACAATCTAATGTAATGTGTTCTTACAGTATAAGTGGACGTCAGTCAAGTGAAGTGATTCGCCCAGTGTTATCTGGAGCTTCTCAAGTCTTATACATGATCTTCAAAAATAAAACCATCTCCTTGAAAAAGAAACAAACCTAGTTTTGTTATTAGAAAGATCAAGGAAATTTTCAAAATATGTAATTTTTTACTAGTTCTAGTGGAGAGTTTGATCTACCTTACAAGGAGAAATTACTGAATCATGGAGAATTTTAATACAACGATCATTGTTACATGTCTCAAATTAACAGTTATATTAATATTGAAATCTCAAAATTATTTTAGTTTAGGCTGGTCACAGTCTTGCAAATAGACAAGTACGGTACATATTTTTGATATAAAGAAAACATAGTTTAGGGTAAGCTATTGCACTTGCTAATTCAGTTCCTACCAATTAGATCATTAGAGCATTAGAACATTAGAGCACTCTAGACAAGAACAGGCCCTTCAGCTCAACAAAGCTTGCCAGTCTAATCCACTTATTTCTTCCAAAAAAACATCAAGTCAGGTTTTAAAAGTCCCTAAAGTTTTACTGTCTACCACACTACTTGGTAGCTTATTCCAAGTGTCTATCGTTCTTTGTGTAAGGAAAAACTTCCTAATGTTTGTGTGAAATTTACCCTTAACAAGTTTCCAACTGTGTCCATGTGTTCTTGATGAACTCATTTTAAAATAACGGTCTCGATCCACTTTACTAATTGCCTTCATAATTTTAAATACTTCAATCTTGTCACTTCTTAATCTTCTTTTGCTTAAACTGTATAGGCTCAGCTCTTTTAATGTTTCCTCATAATTCAGCCTCTGTAGCCGTGGAATCAGCCTAGTTGCTCTTTTCTGGACCTTTTCTAGCGCTGCTATGTCCTTCTGTAGCCTGGAGACCAAAACTGCACGTAGTACTCAAGATGAGGCCTCACCAGTGCATTATTAAGCTTGAGCATAACCTCCTGGGACTTGTACTGAACTTATCGTGCTGTATAACCTAACATTCTATTAGCCTTCTTAATGGCTTCTGAACACTGTCAGGAAGTCGATAGCTTAGAGTCCACTATGACTCCTAAATCCTTCTCATAAAGTGTACTCTTGATTTTCCCACAGCCCATTATGTATTTAAGACTCACATTTTTACTTTCTATGTGTAATACTTTACATTTACTGACATTGTATTTCATCTGCTACAAATCTGCCCGAGCCTGTATGCTATCCAGGTCCTTCTGTAATGATATAACTGATTCCAAATTATCTGCTAATCTACCTATCTTGGCATCATCTGCAAACTTATCCAGCTTATTACTTATATTCCTATCTAAATTGTTTATATATATATATATTAAAAATAGCAGCAGCCCTAGCACTGACCCCTGTGGAACATCACTCTTAACATAGGCCAATTCTGATGAGGTTTCTCATACCATCACCCTTTGCTTCCTGTGTCTGAGTCAATTCTGCACCCATCTACAAACATCACCCTGAACCCCCTCTTCTTTTAGTTTGATGCCCAGCCTCTCACGTGGCACCATATCAAATGTGTGGCACCATATCAAAAGATGTCATGTTCACCAAGTGTAAAATTATGGAAACAGTTCTACTATATGTTTATGATTGCACAGCACAGTGGCATAGTGAGAAGCACTCAAAATTCTTTAAACCCAGCCTGGGCACTGCATGTGTGGAGCCTGTAAATTTTCCACATGTCTGCATGGCTTTTATTTGTGATATGCTGGTTTTCCCTCCACATCCCAAAGATCTGCATTTCAGCTAATCTCACAATATGTAGGAGTAGGGATGTGTGGATATGTGTGCTCTGAGATGGATTGGTATCCTGTCTTGCGCCCAGTGCTGCCGAGATATGCACTGGCCATCTACAATCCTATATTGGAAATGCCAGTTAGAAAGTGCATAATTGAACAGATTTGGAATTGTAAGCTCCTGTGCAGAGGAAGAAAAAAAATGAGAATAAGGACATTAACATAGCGTTCTCAATACCACTTAATGCAATTCAGTTGTTGCCAGAAGCACTGCGTGCAAGACACTTACATATAGCCAGATCTGGAACCACCAGGTAACCTAATATGTGGGGTTCAACCCCAAATTGCTGGGTCTGTTAGACAGGAGTGCTAACTACTCATCTCTACACTGCCCAATAATACAAGTGTTTTGCTAAATATTTATTCATTTGATAATTTTCTGAGCTTATTTATTTCATATCCTAGTCTTTGAAAGCTAGTGCCTATCCCAAAAGCAACTGACTGAAGGCAGCAGTGAAGCCTCAGCAAAGCCTCAGTTCATCACAGGGCACACTTACACTCATTCACTCATACCAGACCAAATTAGAGTCTCCAATTCACCCACCCATACTTCTTTGAAACCCTTGAACCTGGAGAAAACCTGTGTAGACATAGAAAGATCCTACAAATTCCTCAAAGGCAGTGACCTGTGCAGGAATCAAATCCTAGTCTCTGGAGCTGTGAGGCAAGAGCGTTCCCACGGTGCCATTGTGCCACTTGTTATGCTGTATATTTAGATGTGAATTTGTTCACGGTGCAAGTTCCAAAGCCAGTATATAGGAACGATACATGCAGCAGAATGGTCTGGTAAATATATTGAATTAGTTTATCTTTCATAATGAATTCAAAATTGTATTGTGAGTGGTAATTCATTCTGATATAAAACAAAAGCAATTTACATCACTACTCAACTTGCTCGACTGCACTTTGTCCTTGTATGATATCATATTACCTGTAAAACTCCTCTAGAGAGTTACAAAGCTGTTAATTCCCTCACCCCAGGAAGCCTGTCATCATCGCTTGCTTCTTTCTGACCTTCCACACCCTGCAGATCCTCTGATGCTGGCCTGCTTGTTTTCTAAAGACTTGTTATGCAACCCTCATTTAATGCTCACTTGATTTGTGGCTCCTGCTCTCTTAAGCTCTTTCCTGAGGTGTCTTATTGACACTCCCTCAGCACTGCTGCTCAATTTAAACCTGCAAACGTTTCCTTCTCATAAAAGGATTACTCAGAAACTGTGCAACCTAATATTTAATTGTTTTTCATTATTATAGAATGCTTTAAATGAACTGATAGGTTTATTTGCTACACTCCTGGTTTTTCTAAATAATTTCAATCTATGTGAACAGCCTGTGCAAGAGAATACATTCCTTTCTTGTGAATTTATTTTTAATTTTGTTGAAACCTTCAGTCTGAGTTCTTCCTTTTGGGGGTTTTAATACATGTACATGGGAAATCAATAATTATCCACACTTTTCTGATAATTATGTTAGGGTTGTCTGGAAACATGGTATGTCTGCGGTTACAGTGGTAAAATTTTGACCTTAATTGGTTATTTTCTCTTGTTGTTATCTAGAAGTAGACATGGACACTTTACTCTTCATTTGCACAAAAGAAGTTATCCACTTTATATAGATTGAAGGTGCACTAGGGGCTGAAGTCCACAGGAGGCTTTCTGCAAAATAAGGAGACAGTGTTTTACTCCAGTGGAGTATTTACAAATGGATGGAGAAGTTCAACAATGACCAGACAAGTATTAGCACAAAAAAGGAGTGGGATGCCCATCCATGTCCACTACCGATGACAACTTTGAGTGAGTCTGTAATATGATTCTGATGAACCATGTTTACTCCCAGAAAACTCCTAGACTGGCCATGTTACTTAATAAATGATTAATAAGTGATTTTTGATGAACGTTAACTTATTTAAAATATTACTGAGGCATCACTATTATACTTTAATGGGTGCCACTATTTGGTGGACTGTTCTGTGTACTGTCGCTACAGTTTTGTTTCTCAAGATTCACCAGGAATAAACAGATGCTGCATGATGTCATCAGTACGGTAGTTTAAAGGTCAGTGTGATGTGCCTGGTCATCCAAGATTGGACTAAATCCTGAGAGTTACATTGACTTTTAGTGTACTGATAATAGTCAATGACTTTTTGACTATAAGAAATTGTGTTGGCTTAGCTAAAAGAGAGAACTGATATCCTGGTATCAAACTTTGGGTAAGTTAAAGATTATGTCTCATCTTCTGATCCCTCCATTAACACTTCTGCCATCTTCTACTGAGGCATAATACAGTAGTACCACTGTGTATCCTGCACGCCACTTCTTTAGTAACCTTGAAATCACTCCCAAACCTTTTTCCATGGATGGCTTCTTTGAGGGCTCTAAAAAGATGGAAATGTGACATAGCAAAATCTGGGTTGCAGGGTGGATGTCTCTGCAAATATGTGTAACAACCTCCAGCTTGTTACTGATTCTATTTCCACCTCAAGCAATTCAATAATGGCCCATTGCTTAAAAACGAGGACTGCTTATGCCCAAGAGAATGGATTGTTCTGTGGTGCTGCAATAGTAAATTGCACACTTTGAATTAAGCACAGAAAATGCTGCACACATGTCTTGGTAATTTTAGCCAAAGTATAGAAAGAGTACAAACATTTTTAAGGTAACATTGGCATTTTACCAGGTGCCCCTCGAACTTTGTTCTTTAACTAACTTCTTCAAATCTAGTGTACCGGTTCTACATTCTATATCATTTGTTCACAATGTTCATCTTTTTGGGTTGTAGACTCGTTAAAGTTTGTTTTCGTGTATTATATCATGTATCAGTTGATCTGTATCCTTTGTAAAACTTTTTTTATTAAAGGGCTTGATGAATGATATTTGTGAAGGCACTCACACATCTAACTCAATAGAAAACTGAAAAGACCAAGCATTAAGAACAAAAAAATATATTTATTTTTTAACTGCAGCACAGTACAAATAATAGAACTGCAATGAGACCGTTTCCATCACCTACTCCATCTTTTCTCTCTCGGGTGAGCCCTTGACCATATTCCTCTTCTGACTCCAAGTTGCAGCGAGAGAGAAAGAGAAGCTTGTTTCACAGTTGGGCCCAGGAGTATTTCATTATATATCATAAGGATACTGTTCTGCCACAGAGATATATAAGGCAACCAACAGATGAGTGTGCACCTAAATACTAACAAGAATTGCAACCAGGAAATCAATGAACACATATTTAGTAAACAAGTCGAAAACCAGAGGTCTTTGTCAAAAAAACATAAGCAAGAATTCAAATAACCAATAATGCTATTGATTTTAATGCACAAAAGTCTTCAAGAGCAATTTGCAATCTTGAACTTTTCTTTTAAAGCATCACTTGACTAATGTCACATGACTTCCAGGAACTGCCACTCCAGCATTGCGTCAACACATCAAATCAGTGAAGTTCTGACTGCAATTGTGGCATCTACTTCAAGACAAAATGACAGCATGGTACACATCAAAACATAATTGGATTATTGGTTCAGAGACAAATTAAAAATAAAATGACCTTACCATACCCATATTTGAGTCAGAGAAAAAACTTGTAAGTAAAAAAACAAAGTTACCTAATCCATAACAAGTACTCTAGAGGGCAGAAAAGTTGCCTCAAGAGCTCTGTTCAACAGCACCTGAGGTCCTTGACAGTGTTCCCCAATCCAATCCCATACAGCCCTATGCGAATCCAAACCAGAACAATGCTAGAGGTATGCTGCCACCCACCATACTGGGTGAACATACTGCTCTTCCGGGCAGTCCACTATATTGGCTTCTTGTCCAGGAAAGTACCACCAACTATCCCATCTGGGCTGACAGACTGTCCACAACCTCCACCACATGCTATATAAGTCAAAGGTTGATTGATTTTTATTTCTTTTACGATGCCTGGCTCTTTTATAATTTGCACACAGACATGTTTGTGCATTTCATTGGCACAGTACATGCAGTGACCTGAAGGATTTTATTCATTATGAAAGAATTAACAAATAGCTTGAACAAACAGACTTGCCCTCCCTGTAAAGGCAGAAGCCATTTAACTCCCCTGAAGTGTGGAGTTTACGTCAGAGTGAATACTTTTACTATGTGCAAACAAGCACCATTCAAAACAAAGCCTGTTATGACTGTTTTTAAAGGAGGCTGTTAATCCATCAGCAAACAAAGCAGCACAATAGCACCACCATCTTGGGTTATTTTCTTCAGAACAGCAGGCACAACCCACAGTGGGACACTTAAGCTGTCTAATCAGCAGCACCACTTACTTGTAAATGATCTTTGTGTCATAAAATGGGGGATGCTGTTTGTGACAGTTCTACTTACTGCCTCGTGCAGGCACTATATAACTTTCAGTTACCGATTGTATAAGTGGGGTCTGCCTTCCTGATCATTGTGAAGAAAAGTGTGTACCTCTGTTGCTGTCATGAAGATCTACTTCCTCACATAGTGCTCTTGTTGTTGAAGGAATACTCCACCAAAAATGTGTTTCTTATGTTATTTAACTCATTTAACCCAGCCACAGAGGATGCACAAACCAGTGTGTTTCTTCATGCCAGTAACAAGCCCAGATAAATGGGGAGGGTTACGTCAGGAAGAGATCCAGTGTAAAATTTCGCCAAATCAATTTGCAG
Organism: Polypterus bichir lapradei; assembly: GCA_026402145.1. NCBI lineage: Eukaryota > Metazoa > Chordata > Cladistia > Polypteriformes > Polypteridae > Polypterus > Polypterus bichir. The sequence continues at coordinate 56,811,104 of JANRMT010062814.1, forward strand.
ACAACAATACAAATTTCCATACTGGATTGGTCGGGCCCTGGTTTAACAACAACTGCCACCAGTACTGTTAGTCAACAGGGTGCTGGTGGAAATTGAGCTACTGTTGGCTGAAGTAGAAGAAGGAGAAGAAGAGGGGGAAGACATGTCCAGAGGCAGGAAGAAAGGAAGAAGGTAAAGAGAGTGGAACTGAGGGTAGGAGCTTTGAATGTTGGCAGTATGACTGGTAAGGGGAGAGAGTTAGAAGATATGATGGAGAGAAGGAATATACAGTATATATCGTGCATGCAAGAGACTAAATGGAAGGGGAGTAAGGCCAGATGGATCAGAGGTGGATTCAAATTGTTCTATCATGGTGTGGATAGGAGGATAAATGGAGTAGGGGTTATTCTGAAGGAACAGTATGTCAAGAGTGTTTTGGAGGTGAAAAGTGTGTCAGACAGAGTAATGATTGTGAAGCTGGAAATTGGAGGTGTGATGATGAATGCTATTAGTGCATATGCCCCGCAAGTTGGGTGTGCAATGGATGAGAAAGAAGATTTTTGGAGTGAGTTGGATGAAGTGACAGTGTACCTAAGGGACAGAAAGTGGTGATTGGAGGGGATTTCAATGGATATATTGGTGAAGGGAACAGAGGAGACGAGGAGGTGATGGGTAGGTATGGCTTCAAGGAGAGGAATGAAGAAGGTCAGAGGACTGTGGATTTTGCCAAAAGGAATGTCATGGCAGTGGTGAATACGTATTTTAAGAAGCGGGAGGAACATAGGTTTACGTACAAGAGTGGAGGAAGATGCACACAGGTAGATTACATCCTATGCAGAAGAGTCAATCTGAAGGAGACTGAAGATTGCAAAGTGGTGGCAGGGGAAAATGTAGTTAAGCAGCATAGGATGATGGTCTGTAGGATGACGTTGGAGATCAAGAAGAGGAAGAAAATGAGGGCAGAGCCAAGGATCAAATGGTGGAAGCTGAAAAAGGAAAACTGCAAGATTGAGTTTAGGGAGAAAGTGAGACAGGCACTGGGTGGTAATGAAGAATTACCAGACAGTTGGGAAACTACAGCAAATGTAGTAAGGGTGACAGCAAGAAGGGTGCATGGTGTGACATCTGGACAGAGGAAGGAGGAAAAGGAAACCTGGTGGTGGAATGGGGGAGTATATGAGAGTATATAGAGGAAGAGGATGGCAAAGAAGAAGTGGGATAGTCCGAGAGATGCAGAAAGTAGACAAGAGTACAAGGAGATAAGGCGCAAGATGAATAGAGAGGTGGCAAAGGCTAAAGAAAAGGCGTATGATGAGTTGTATGAGAGGTTGGACACTAAGGAGGGAGAAGAGGACCTGTACCGATTGGCTTGACAGAGAGACCGAGCTGGGAAAGATGTGCAGCAGGTTAGGGTGATAAAGGATGAAGATGGAAATGTACTCAAGCAAGGAGAGTGTGTTGAGCAGATGGAAAGAGTACTTTGAGAGGCTGATGAATGAAGAGAACAAGAGAGAGAAGAGGTTGGATGATGTGGAGATAGTGAATCAGGAAGTGCAACAGGTTACCAAGGAGGAAGTAAGGACACCTATGAAGAGGATGAAGAACGGAAAAGCCGTTGGTCCAGATGACATACCTGTGGAAGCATGGAGGTGTTTAGGAGAGATGGCAGTGGAGGTTTTAACCAGATTGTTTAATGGAATCTTGGAAAGTGAGAGGATGCCTGAGGAGTGGAGAAGAAGTGTACTGATGCTGATATTTAAGAATAAGGGGGATGTGCTGGAATTTAGTAACTTCAGGGGGATAAAATTGATTAGCTACAGCATGAACTTATGGGAAAGAGTAGTGGAAGCTAGGTTAAGAAGTGAGGTGATGATTAGTGAGCAGCAGTATTGTTTCATGCCAAGAAAGAGCACCACAGATGCGACGTTTGCTCTGAGGGTGTTGATGGAGAAGTATAGAGAAGGCCAGAAGGAGTTGCATTGCGTCTTTGTGGACCTGGAGAAAGGTGCCTCGAGAGGAGTTGTGGTATTGTATGAGGAAGTCGGGAGTGGCAGAGAAGTATGTAAGAGTTGTACAGGATATGTACTAGGGAGGTGTAACCATAGTCTGCGGCGGGAGTGACAGATACATTCAAGGTGGAGTTGGGATTACATCAGGGACTGGCTCTGAGCCCTTTCTTATTTGCAATGGTGATGGACAGGTTGACAGACGAGATTCAGGAGTCCCCGTGGACTATGATGTTTGCTGATGACATTGTGATCTGTAGCAATAGTAAAGAGCAGGTTGAGTAGACCCTGGAGAGGTGGAGATATGCTCTAGAGAGGAGGGGAATGAAGGTCAGTAGGAACAAGACAGAATACATGTGTGTAAATGAGAGGGAGGTCAGTGGAATGGTGAGGATGCAAGGAGTGGAGCTGGCGAAGGTGGATGAGTTTAAATACTTGGGATAAACAGTACAGAGTAATGGGGATTGTGGAAGATAGGTGAAAAAGAGAGTGCAGGCAGGGTGGAATGGGTGGAGAAGAGTGTCCAGAGTGATTTTGTTACAGACGGGTATCAGCAAGAGTGAAAAGGTAGGTCTACAAGATGGTAGTGAGGCCAGCTATGTTATATGGGTTGGAGACGGTGGCACTGACCAGAAAGCAGGAGACAGAGCTGGAGGTAACAGAGTTAAAGATGCTAAGATTTGCATTGAGTGTGACAAGGATGGATAGGATTAGAAATGAGTACATTAGAGGGTCAGATCAAGTCGGACGGTTGGGAGACAAAGTCAGAGAGGCGAGATTGCGTTGCTTTGGACATGTGCAGAGGAGAGATGCTGAGTTTATTTGGAGAAGGATGCTAAGGATAGAGCTGCCAGGCAAGAGAAAAAGAGGAAGGTCTAAGAGAAGGTTTATGGATGTGGTGAGAGAGGACATGCAGGTGATGGGTGTAACAGAATAAGATACAGAGGACAGAAAGATAAGGAAGAAGATGATTCGCTGTGGCACCCCCTAATGGGAGCAGCCAAAACGAGAAGATTTAACTTATGCAGTGAAGGCAGAGAAAAATGTTTAATCTTATGTTTTTATGTAGAATGGGGAACACAATTTCTGATATATTGGTGTCAATGACTAACACAAGACAACAGCAAAACGTACCTGAAAAAAAATTTGTGTTACTCATGTCTCATAATACATATGTTAAGTCATCCTGTCAAATGCTCACTATGTCCCAAATACATGTATTTTTAATAAAATATCGTTAAATAAACCACTTCCAGAAAACATTCTCATGAACAAAAATGGAACATGCTCATATATGTTTCAGAATTTGGATTGAAGACCTTCCCCTATGGCCTCATTAATTGGTCAGGAGTCTAGCCCAGTAACAGCTTATTTACTCCCTAACATTGAGCTAAAAGTGTGCACTGAGATACATAGAAAATTAAGGATTAAATGTTAATGGAAAGTGAGTGAAGGCATTTTCAGGAAGAGAATATCCCTTATACTTGTGTATATCCAAGATGCTTCAACGAGCAGAAGGTCGATTCACTCATGCAGGTTCACAGGCTGCTGCTAAATAATTCAAGGTGCTCAAACTGTGGAAAGTAATATACAGGTATATGTTGTTACCATTTCAGCACGCTTCATTTTCATTCACACAAGTGTTTTTCAGAGGTGGATTATTAAACAATATTTTAGCAAAAATATATGTGTTTGGGACACTGTGAGACTTGTATGACAGTGACATGTTGATTATGGAAAATGAGTGTGTGATTTTTTTCATGGGCACCAAAGACCCCTATTGTATCTGATACTTAGCTATCTCCGTTAATTACGAAAACATAAAATTACATTTTTTTTCTCAGCTATCACTACAAAATATATGTGGTAAATAACATATAAAATATATAACATATACCTATATATATATATATATATATATATATATATATATATATATATATATATATATATATATATAAAATCCAACATCTGTCTGTCTGTATGTCTGCCCGGTTTTCATGAGAGAACTACTTAATGGATTTAGATCGGGTTTTTTTCTATAATTTGCGAACATTCCGGTTGATTTTGCGACTTCTTTCATCGTGCTAAGTATCATAGTTCGCTTGCAGTACCAATTTATTTGTGCAAATCCGACAGAGGTGCTGCAGGCCGAGGGGAGTGGGGTTGGACCTAAGGAGTAGGGAGCCAGGCGGGGCCATCCTCACTCACGCTCCAGGCTCCATTCAAGTCACTCTACCTCTCTTCACGTGTTGGAGTGTACCTTGCCTCCGCTTAGCTAGCGATACCTGTTTGTTCAACAGACATTATCATCTACAGATTGTTAAGGAGTATCGTTTGATGTTTTTGAGAGAGATTTCAGGGCTATGTGTGTTTCAGAGGGTAACTGCTGATTGCCAGAGATATCACAGCCACATGTTTTTCTCCCCACGCAGGGGATGCTCTCCCGTCAGAGCTGAACACGATCAGATACAGTACCAACGTTTGATGTTGCAGCATACCTACATTCCGCTCGGCCAGAATTACATTTTCTTTTACATTTTTTTCATTGATTTTTAAAGTTTGTCCTGTTTCACTACTACATGGGCGGAGCCATGGGGGACAGCCAGTATATAAACATGTCTTACTTTGGTAACACTTTAGTTTAGGTACTACAAAAATGCATCTATGATTCATTTACACATATGTAAAATGTCCTCAACAAAGGCTTCTTTTGGTTTTCATAACACAAAACATCAGTAGCTCAGTTATTTATCTCTGTGCAGTGTGACATATTTACATGATGGTAAAATCACTTGTTAATATGAAGGATTCACACATCTTATACTAAATATGTAATATGAAGAGTAATGTGTCTCAGGTAAGCCACCTCAGACCACCCCAAAGTGACATTTTGATAGTATGTCACATTGCAAAGATGAATAAACACTTTATTGATGCTTTATAAATGTAAGTTAAGGTCTTGTTACATAACAGTGAATGAGTAAGAAATACATTTCTGCAGTACATAAACTAAAGTGTTACCATTATTTTTGGGTGGAGTATTCCTTGAACATTTGATATTTATTTAAGTTTACAAGATATAAATTACATTTTCTGAAGACAGAAATGGTAGCAGCAAAGCTCTATGATCAGTTGTGTATTGGATACATCATAGATAGCGTGTTACATTGCTTAGTAATGCTGTCTTATAATGCCAGGAATTCTGGATGTCCCTTGTCACATCCCAAGCCTATGTCAGTTGTTATCAGAGAACTCTGGATTATTTCCAGCATCTGAAAGTAATCTGTGTTGGAGTAATTGGTGCCTCTAAACTGGCCCATTTTGAGTATCTGATGGTGTGCCCTGCAATGGACTGGCTAGCTCCTGCTGTGTGCCCGATGTTGTAGAGATACACCTAAATTTAGAACATATAAAACTTTCTGTAGCTTTCCAGCACAGTTGGCAACATATTATCATTGCTAGAAATGCCTTCATTTTTTTCCAAACAATTAATGCTGCTCCCAAAGATACTGTGATAAAGTGATTTCCAAAAGTATACCTTTTAATATAATATGATAATTAAAATAAAAAGTATAAATGATTGTGCCTTAAATCGGAGACAAAGTGGGTGAAGACATCACAATACACTAAAAAAAGTCTCATATTTATGTTACTTAAATGCAAGTAAAGTCCTGAATTAAATAAAATAAAATCCACTGATCATGTTGGATGGTCTCCCTGTCAGATACAGAGTAAAATTCTGATCTGAGCCTTTCAAGCTATCAGTTTAAAAGTCTGTGCAGCTCAGCACTGGGGACAACTGAGATCTTCTAAGGTTAGTCATTTTACTTCTCCAGAACATCATTTCCTAACTAAAAGATTGTTTAGTTTAGTTTGGGATTGTTTACAAAATTTTCATCAAATATGTATTTTAAATCAAGGTGTAATTTATGCTTTGTATATCTATCATTCTGATAGAACACTCTTATACTGAGGGCGCAGTTTCTGTAGCTCCAGCTGATTCTTTGGTTTTCACAGTACTGTCAGGTGTTGATGTCACATTTCTTTTGAGCTCCCAATAGTGTCCACTTGTGTTTTTGGAATTTTTCCTACAATAGCTTGTTGTAAATTCACTTGCTTTATAAAACACATTGTTATGATGAATGCCATGATATGGGAGAATACATTTTGAATTCTGGCCTGGTCACTGCCTTTATGAAATTTACACTTTCTTCTGATATCTTAACTCTTTGAGGGCTGAATATTTTTTCCAAAAAACATTGCATGGCTTCACATAGAAGTCCACATAAAATGTCTGTTGCTGCATGCTGTGGCTGCCAGTTTGCCAAGAATGTGTGGCAGGCAAGCTGCCAGGCTGTGTTCACATGGCTGCACGGGGCAGCAGCAGCAGTTACAGTCATATTGGATTGCAATCTGGTTTCTACCTCTTTTCATTGTTAAGTGGCAATCCTCCCAGGTGAACAGTGCCATAGGCTGTGTCAGCTACATGAACCTGTTCAGCACCACGATTAGCTAAGGACCAATCTGCAAAACTTCATATTCATTTTCGATCGCTTGTATCAAAATCAGAGTCCGACAAGTCTTAGTCCAATTCAGAGAGAACAGGCAAAACGTCATCCACGGAGTATTTTGCTTTACGCATTCACTTTGATCTCTCGCCAGATGTCAGTGCCATTTTTGCCATTGTCTGCACCTTGCTACTCACGGGAGTGCAGGAAATCTCGTTCAAAACCAATGAAGCTAAGTTTCCTTCTACCAAAGAGAGTTTAACTAAAATGTAACGGCTGGTTTTGTCACAGTTTACAACTGATTACCAATTATCGTCAACTCCTCCTTTTGACAAAAGTCAACATCAGCCCTGAAAGAGTTAAGAACATGTGGGTTGCTAACTTTAAATTGCACACCATAACTGAATGCACACCATGATGGCCAGACAGGGGATTGGTTCCTGCCTTGCACCCAGTGCTGACAAGACAGACCCCAGCTCCCTGTGACACTACAACCATGCCAGCACTTTCAATATAATGAATGCCTTACTTTATTGGTTAATGATTTCAGGGTGCCCCAGATGATCATAGAAGTCTCTTCTTCTTCTTCCTTGCAAATATCCCTTCTGTGCTCTCACCCTTAAATCAACATGCTGCACCACAGCCTTTCCTGTGAAGCCATATTGCTACAAAGTGACCTGCGAAATTAGAGTTTTAATGTAACAATTAATCAAATTATTACTTTGGATATACAGTACCATTGAACTTGTAAAAGCTCCTGAGAGTTGCAATGTTTCACCTCTATCAAAGTTAAACAGTGAAATTATTCTGGCGTGAATATGAAAATATTCACATGGGCTATCTTAAAGCTTTGAAGATAACCTAAATGAATATCCATCCATCCATCCATGGGGGTCTGCTGGTGCCAATACCAGCCAACACAGGACGCAAGGCAGGAAACAAACCCTGGGCAGGACGCCAGCCCACCGTAGCTAAATGAATATGCATTTTTATAACATACCATAACACAACAACTTCAAACTGGCACAATTCCCTTCAGAGTTGAGGGGCACCAGAGCCTATCCTAGCAACATATGTGGCTCAACCACATGTGGATCAGCACACATGCAGAGGGTTCAAAATAACTTAGGACAGGCACCGGGTTGGGATTGGGGGGTTGAGTCTTCAAAATCAATACATGACAATATTTTTTTCTTTTTATTTTCTTAGCTTACTTTTTGATATCATGTAAAAATTGATTACACTATATATATATATATTCTAGAAATACACTGAAAGAAGCCAAGTGACAGCCATTTGGCTGTTTTTTATTAATGTGAGTTAACAGCTGTAAGTATGGTAGAAGTGAATACATTGTGTTATCACCAAACGCTACCTTGGATTTGGACACTACATTCTTCATATTCAAGGGCAAACATTGTAATCAGAACATGCTGCACAGCAATTGTGTTAAAAATGGTGATGAGAAAGAGCAAGAACCAACCTTCTGGCACAGTTCTAATGAAGAGTAGTTTTTCGCCAAAATGTATATATTGAGAAGAATTAGAATTAACATTAGCTCCTTCCACTACAAATGTTTTTATTAAAAGAATCTACTTTATGTAGTGAAATATTCGGTGTATACACTCAATTAGCTATAAAAATGTTATGTCCAAACTACAACTTCTTTAATCAGCTTACCTCTCTCGTCTTTTGTTTGTTTAGTTTTTAAACAAAAATGATTTCCATCCACACTAGCATTTTTACATCATTTGCAAAATTATCTCTATCCACACTAAAACCCATATGACGTAGACGATCACCAACACTGGACATGTGTGTTCTTGAAGAGACATTAACACTGCTAGACAGGGGTCTTAAAGCTAAACTGTAGTGCTTGGTAAAGTATTTGGCTTTTGCTCATGTAAGCAGCCTCTAAACTGTACAAAACGTAGTTTAGATGCATACAGGTAAGCCACAGAACAGGCGCCATGGAAAACAACCCCACTGTGTCCATTATGATGGAATATGATTTTCTTTTGTGAATGGTGACCAGTAAGGGAATGAGACGTTGGAAAGATGAGGATCCAATCAGGGAAGGGCTATGTAATAAGCACAAACCAATCAGAGTGTGTTTACAATATAAAGTCTACATTTTCGCCCAACCACATTGCACTACTAAGCTGGAGGTTCAGAAGCATATGGCTCTTGAGAGCACTTCGAAAGTCTGTGGTTATAAATGGAAATGTTGTAGTGTGGATGTAGTGTGAAAATGTTGTCATATGCAATAAATATGCTACAACAGATGTCAAATGTGATTTTTGCTCTGACATTTTCTCATTCCTGCACTTTCTTTTTACTTTCTGGTGATAATAATACAGTTTCCCTGGTATTGTGTACATGCAGCATGACTTTCAAGTCAAGCAAGTATGATTTTCTAACAACTGCAGATAATACACAAAAGGAAAATATTCTAGAAATAGAGTGAAAGAAATCAAGTGTCATCTATCTGGTTGCGTTTAAAAAAAAATAACTATTCACATAGCTAACAACCTTTAGTCATTAATTAGAATACTTATAGTATAATCAAAAGGACAGAGCTTATATTAAAAATATTCCTTTTTCAGAAACTATTCACTTGGGCAGTCATCCAAACATCGGTCACAGAAATGGCACCAAACACTTTTCAGACCATCATTTCAGCTCAGGTATTTATATATATAAGAAAAAAAAAACTGTCTACACAAAGAAAAACAACCTCCACAGAGAAAGTGCATGAGAAAACAGTCTTAAGCATATTTCGCTGATTTCCCAAGGTTTTATTATTATTCCAGAAATAACCCTCAGCTTCCTTGAAACATAAAGTTAATGATATTTTTGCACACCCAACAACTTTTCCTGAAATGATAAAAAGACATAAGAACAATTTCCTTTTGTATATCAATAGAGCAAATTTTCATAATTTAAGTATTAATGTATGAAAAGTTTGTATAATAAGAGAAGACTTGATAGATGATCACAAAAGAAGAAGTCAGAGTTGTTTTCCTTTTCTCCAGATTTAATATTTGTGAGACAACAAATGGGTTTTATGAGGCAATAAACACACACATACTCGTCTAACGCTGCTTTAGAGCCTCTGTGCTGGCAGGTTCAGTGTAGGGTGTGGCGACTTGGTTACAGTCTGATGTAACGTGGCCTTGCTATACCTGACAGCAGTGTCTTTATAATGTCTCACAGAGCCTCAGTGCTTTTTGTTGGTGTTTGTTAATAAACCAGTTGGAACAAGTTTTAAATAGCCATCTTTTTGAGAACTTTAGTATTAATACCTCATGCATTACCATGCTGAAAGTCACTTATACCCATTTTGTTTATTTCTTCATCATATTAATTGTTACAAGAAGCCTTTGGATGACTAGGGGACAAACTCCATGATTTTCATAGCTAATATTATATAAAATGAAAAGCATTTAAATGAAGACTGAAGGTCTGTTTTGCTTGTAAAGCTATTTCTATTGCATCTCTGTGTGTTTTTACCATATTTGCATCAATGAGCACCTCTAGATGTTTATTGTGAATCTGCAGTACATACAGGCCTCTAAAAAAGAGGGGCCTCATTTGTAAAGCTTGCATAGGCACGAAAAGAGTCAGGATTTATAAAAGAAAACTTGACAGAGGAAGACACACTCATTTATGGCAGCTCTGCCCCATGCATACGCAACATTGTAGAGAAACTGGGAAATGACGACATCATTGATCAAGCAGGGAAATTCAGTCAAACCAGCTAAATGATGACTTACATGCATAATAATTTATAACAGTGAGCCGTTTTATTGTGTGTTGATTTGACAAATATATTATACCTCAGAAGTGATGAGTGTGATGTACTGCCTTTGTTTATTTCCTTATGAAAATGGCCAATGCCGGGTATTTGCATTGAAGACTTTTTTTGGTTTTTCATCAGTTTATATCGTCTACCAGATGTCACTTCTCAGGGAAATGGCCAACAGGTCGGGAATATCTCCATCAAGCTCCACTCCATCATGCCTGGTGTGCTGGAAAAAGTAATCTAACGCAGCGTCTGGCTTTTCTAAAATAATCAAATTAGTTTACTGCACTCGTATTGTAATAAGGGAATCTTGCGAGAATGTAACTGAGCGTTAACTGTAAGTAGTTACATTCCATTATTTCACAAGTCATTCAATGTGTCTGGCAAACATCATGGCTCAGTGGCCTGGGTCAACCAGTGATTCATTTATTTTGAAACAAAGTAGCTTTGACGGACGTGATGGTGTCGCATGTGGTGGCTGGCTTGTTGGTAAGGAAACTGGCTGAACCTTTTCATATGGCCTGTACTATTCAATGTAACAGCATTCATGTTGTTACGTGTGCCAAATGATAGCAACTACTCACTCAGAAGATCTCGGACCCCAAGAGCACACAGAATTGCTATAATGCCACGCATGCACTTGCACTCTTAGTTGTACAGCACAGCTCTTGAATGCAGGTGTCAGGGTCACGATGCATCAGCAGGGAGAGGCTGCTCTACTAGCCAATAAAGTTCTGCAGCATCAAGATTCCATATGTACGAGGTTGATTATTATGTTCCATATACTATTGTTTCAGGGACGTGTTCGAGGCGCGCTCAATATGCATATGTTTTGTCTTGGTAGAGTTTTATATTACTCTACTTTCCTCTTTTGTATTATTAATGTGTAGCCTTTGTCAGAATGCCTCAAATCTCACAGATTTACCACTGTTTATACTACGGTATTGTACTTTATAACTTCTCCCCACCTTCCCTTCTACATTTATAACCTCAGACAATTAGGTGTAGCAAAAGACAAGCAGGAGTTAAGTTACAATGTAAATAATGTATTATTGATAATATTCATAAATAATAACAACAATATGCAAAGTACATTTGAATATTGACAACCATACAACCTGATGAATGATGATGCGTCATTTCAGGTGGTACACAGACTTGTTAATTACTTAAAATGTCTCTATTTAATTCCAAATTTTTGGTCAACTTTCTTCAGAACAGGGCCGCATGCCTGTCTCAATATGGCTGCCGAGCTGTGCTCTTCATTGTGTTGTCCTTTTCAATTTATGGTGTTTGAGATGGTCTTTTATCAGATGTTTGTAAGAGGGAAAGATTGCTAGGGAGGGGTAAAGTAAGGAAATTTATAGATTCTCTGTCCACATCCTACAGCCAGGGGGTCATGGTACTTAAAGGCTTCTGATATGAGCCAATTCCAAACACCCATACTTCAGGTCAATGGGGCAGAGAATACCTTCACACCTGCCCCCAAAAATCATTTGTTAAGGTTAAGCTTGCCAGCTAAGCAGTCTGGCGTTCCTGTAGGGGTTGACTGAGAGAGTCCACCAGAGAATCACTTTCCAAACTTGTATGAGGCACTTCCCCCAACCCTGTCGTAAAATTCACTATCCTGACTTAGTCCTAGGGGCTAAACATGAACGCTTCTCACTAATGTAACACTAATATTACATTGATTTGCCTAAGTTACAAATAAAGACATACAAAATATTTATCAACTTGTATGCAAAATTTCACACCACAATAACATATTTACAAGGTGACAGTGATTTACAAAATGGTAAATTGTGCAGAAATGTATGTATCCTAGGTTTTAATAAATCTGACTTTTTTTTGGCATACACATTTTCCTGACCTTTTTTTTTGGCATACACATATTGTACAACTCAAGTTTTATAAATGAAGCCCCTGGACCTTCACTGACTTTCCCAAAGATATTCGTCATATCAGGCAGCCTGATCCCAAACATCCACAGGCAGGCTTTGGCCTGCACAGGCCCTAAATATAGTTGAAATACTTTAAAAGTCACAAAATATATAAAATGCTCCTTGAGGAAAAGGAACGGTCACACCTCTGACTTCAGAGACAAGTCCAAACAACTCTTTTTAAATAAAGGATTTATTTATTTTAAAATTATTTTATTTATTTAAAATTAAGCAAGAACAAAAATAGCAAAAAGGCAAAAATTAGGCAAAAGGATTTGCCTGAAAAGGCATCCCATAGCAAACAATTTCTAAACTTTAATCCAATAATCAAAGCCCAGAAAAGCAGAAGCAAGATTCAGAAAATAGAAGAGATTTAAACAATACTTGCACAACAGAACTTCACTCTCCAACTTCAATGAACCACTAAGGGCCCAACTGAAATATAAAGGTTGAGGGTGGTCCTTCAGCAGTGATGTCAGAGGGGCTTCACCTCTAAACCTTCCACCCTCAATACACAAGAAAAGTGTGTAGATTGTAAGAAAATACATACAAAAGACATAAATACTGAATAATAAATAAACATAACAATATGAATAACATTTTCATAATAACAAAAATATAAGAAAGAATAACATAAAAAAAATAAAGAAATAAAATTAAGTCAGGACAACAATCCTGACTGAACCATAACACTGTTCATAATGATTATCAGCATTACTTAATAAATTACAATGTCTTCTTCTTTTCTTTATGTTTTAATTAGTTTTTTGCATTATTTATTGGCATGTTGGAAATGTCCTCAAGTGTCACCATTTTAATATGGTTGCTATGGTTCCATGTATTGCTAAGTGGCACCTACTATGAGTGCCTCTGTTTCTAACTTTACAGAATCATAATTGCATAGGTTTGAAGGTCATTTATTTAAGGATGAGCAACATGCCTTGAATATAATGAATTAAGTTTTTGCTTTCATTTGTTGACTTTTTAGGCCTATTTTTCTTGTTGTTTTGGTGATATCATTATGCTTCTTGTTTAGAAATGGTCTCCACCATTTTCAATTGATCTTTGCACGGCCATGGCCATATTATTTACATTACCGATCATGTGATGCCAAAGTCGCTTGACATACTATGTCATTTTGTCCCACCTATATAAGATAACGACACACAAGCATTCTGATTCACAATAGAAACACATATCTTTGTTGTGCTAGTTGGGGCAATTAAAACAAGTTAGGTCCTATTTCGAATTTGATTTGGTGTTTCTGGGTTACCATTTGGTTCTTTCTGTTTTCTTTGGTTTTCTGATTTCTGTCTGTTTTTAGATTATCATTTTTTTCTGCCTTCTCTATTTCCTGTTTATTCTGTCCCTTTAATTCTCAGTTCCACTGTACACCTTCCTATTCAGAAAGTGCTGATAACACTGTAATTGTTTGCATTTTGTTTCTTGCTTGAGAAAAAACAGTTTCTATGTCAATATTTTTCAAGGTTTTTGACTTTGGATTATGACTTTTATTTGCATTGCCTTTTCCCATCAATCTGGCTGTTGATTTCTGTGATTCCTTACCCAGCTCTGTCTTGACAATGCTGATTTACACTTTTAATTCTCTGCCTTATCTATTTCATAAAAATGAACCTTTGATCTATATTTCATTAAAAAATAAAACAGTCACAGTGGGAGCTGCTGCCACATTGGCCACATTACCTCTTCAGGCCTTGAAATGGGACCTGAATGGATGACATACAACACCACACATCTACACTGCAAACCTGGAGCCACATTCTAGAATTTGATCCAGATATTAATCTTGATGAACATCAAAATGTTTCTCTTAACAAGACAGTGCTGTTTTGCAGCTTAATTTGATTTGTCTAGAATGGCTATGTAAACATTTCAAATAATCACACACCATTTAGCCTAAAGTGTCATTCTGTTTCCTATTTCTCATCTTCTGAAATAAACTACATCTGCCCACATAATGATGTTATTCTCATAATTTTTTATACTGAATTCTTTTTTGTATTGTGATCAGTTTGATTTATACGTCACACTTAAATGGATGCTAATACATATGTATAACTGTAAAACAGAATACATATAAGCACATGTCTTTTGAAATACATAATATATTAACTAATAAATGACCCATAAACATTCAAATTAACTGCTCCCAAAAGAGGAATTCAGAAGATATTTTAACATAATTTAAAGATAAAACAAAAATTAAGCTCACAGAAAACATAGAAGCAATTCATCTAAATTCATCTATGTGCAGTTACTGGCCATTACTTATTTACAAGTCTCATAGGCCAATCTCCTTATTTATACCTGAATTTCATAACTTTAAATCTATCCCAGCTATAAACAATAGCAAAGTAGCCTTAATGGATGATTTTAAAATGTTTATACCTGTAGAAATAAACTCCCTTAGCATTTTTTTTTTTATTTCTAGCTTTCCAGTCTTTATGCAATTGTATACAGTTCAGCACAATCTCAGTCTTAAATTACATTTACGTAAAACTCATGGTGGCGAGATTAAAACTGAGATTATCTCCAATCCATATCACACTAGTTGATGCACTAACTGGGTCAAAGTGTCATGATTTCTTTTTTTGTTTTTTTCCTTTTATTTATTAATTTTATTACAATCCATACAAAGCAATCACGTTTTTACAAAAAGAAAAATTGAGTTAAGAACAGATCGATCCCCACCCCTCAGAGAGAGAGCAAGCCAAGCCGTGTTAAATTTTAAGGCTTGTAAACATACCTAAATTAATAAATTCTCTGTGCTTTATGAACTTATTTTAAAATGTTACTGATTAGATCCTGCCATGTTTTGAAAAAAGTCTGTACGGATCCTCTAACTGAGTATTTGATTTTTTCCAATTTCAAATAATATAACATATCGGTTTCCCACTGACTTAAAAGAGGAGAGTTTGGGTTCTTCCAGTTTATCAGAATGAGTCTGTGTGCCAAAAGTGTAGTGAATGCAATCACAATTTGTTTCAATCAATCAATCAATCAACATTTATTTATATAGCACATTTTCATACAAAAAAATGTAGCTCAAAGTGCTTTACAAAATGAATAGAAAAATAAAAGACACACCCCAAACACAGCTGTTAATGGAGGGATTGTGAGTCCAAGGCTGTCTGAAAGGTAAGTAAAAATTTTTGTCCAGAATAATGTTAATTTGGTGCAGGCCCAGAACATGTGACCTAGTGAGGCTGGGGCTTGGTTGCAACGTTCGCAGGTTGGATCATGTCCTGGAAACATTTTGGAGAGTTTTAGTCGAGACAGATGTGCTCGATATATAATTTTGAGTTGTATAATTTTATCAAGTGTCATGATTTCACTGGGTCTCATTTTTTGGGATCTTTCTGATGTTTTTTAAATATCATTATTGTGTATATTATGGTTTTGTCCATAATTTTTTTACTTGTTATTTTTTATTAACTTGTTATGAACTATCATTAGAGGTGTGAAATCATTAAACCCTGGCTATTTACAAAAAGGGCAGTGAACAATCTTTATAAATAAAAAGATTTATTCTAAAAATGGCTGTTTAACAAGAAGCTCCTCGGAGCACAAAATACACAGATGACAATGCCTTCAAAACAGGCACTCCAAATAGCAATCTCAATCCTAATATGAAGTCTCAGAAGTCAAACAACAGAGCAAAAGGTCATACAAAGTCAGAAGATCAGACATGACCACAATATCAAAAGGCGCAGGAGAAACTCACCAACTATCTTGAGCATTTGAGGAACTGCAAAGGGCTATGGGTTCTCCACCACATTTCTAGAGCTGAGTGCAAACTTTTGTGGTGATGGGTAGATGGCCCACCTCTTTGAGATCACCCACAAAACAGAACAAACATAACCGTAGGCCTTTAGACACAGAGAAACACAATATTTCACACTGTTAAAATATAAAGTGAATAAAATAGATGTAACAAACAACATTTGAACCCCAGCTGAGTTGAAAACCTGACTAAAACACAGTAATAAAAATAATACATTTTATTTATAAAGCCCCTTTCCATCGAATTATTTATGTACCAGTAACGGCGCACTGCACAATAACGTGCAGTGAATACAGTTGACTTGAGAATTCCTAGTTTTCATCCTCTTTCTCTGTATGTTTAGCATTCATTTGCTCAGAGGTTGATAAGCTTGTTGCTTCCTGAGCAGCTTTTCTTTTCTCCACCCTAGCAGCCAGCTTCTTCTCTTCTTTCTTTTCGTGTTATAAGTGATTAAGTCAGTGTTTGTGTTGCAGAATTATGTTATGTTAGGTAGAATGCCCAGAGGGGACTGGGCGGTCCGGTGGCCTAGAACCCCTGCAGATTTTATTTTTTTTCTCCAGCCGTCTGGCGTTTTTTTTCTGTTTTTTCTGTCCACCCTGGCCGTCGGACCTTACTCCTTTTCTATATTAACTAATGTTGTCTTATTTTAATTTCTTATTTTGTCTTTTATTTTTCTTTTCTTCATTATGTAAAGCACTTTGAGCTACTTTTTGTATGAAAATGTGCTATATAAATAAATGTTGTTGTTATTGTTGCAATTACTTAGTAGTATTTTGAGGCATGGTGAGGCCTATGGTGTTTTTGAAGTCTTCACCTTTTGCTGTTTTTTGGAGCCAGAGAATCTGTAACTCTATAGATAGACAGAAAAAGTTAAGTAAACTACAAAATTATGATATACAAACCTGGAGACAGACAGGGGTGTATAGTTAAGTAGCTCCTAAAGAGTAAATAATAATAATAAATAAACACTACAGAGCTGAAAAACGAAAAAAGCAAAATCATCCAAATTGTAAGACCAAGAGAAACATTTAAAAAACACAGAGAAAAAGGGTTTTTGAAATCCAATGGAATAGACTTACAAATCTAATTTGACCTGATATGAGTGAAGTTTGTATGTGTGCATTTTTAAGCACCGGTTCCTGACTTATGGCCAGTGTAGCTTGCAGTGGCATCAGCAACCCACACTTCTAAAGTAAAATGAGAACATTCTGAAAATGTATAAATGTTAAAACATTAGAAAAGCAATTGCTGTATGTCCTTAAAAGCAGAAAAAATTAGGTTTCTTAGTGGGTGGAAATTCTATCTATTTCATCATCATTATCATCATTATTTGTATTCCGCTCATCCTTACAAGTGTTGCAGGATAAAATGCTGTGCTAGTGCCAACTAGTTTACCTTATTCTCAAATACATAATGCCTTTATTGTGTTCTTGGTTTGTCCCTGGGTCTTCGCAAAGTGGGCCGTTCTTTGATCATTACCTGTGAGAGATGCTCAGAGGACTCCTAACTACTTGCCCAAACCACATCAACTAACCCCCATTCCCAACCTCCCAGAACTGGAAGGAATTCTACTCTGTGGTCATTCCGTATTCTTAAGGTGTTCAGATAATCATGGAGAGTAAGCAAAGACACCTTGTACTGGAAGCTTATTTTGGAGACTTACTGTATACTTGTCATTTCATTATTTCAGTCAATACTCATAGCTCAAGATCATAAGTGAAGATGGTAATGAAAACTGACTAGTAATTCAAAAGCTTGGTCTGAGGTTTTATTTCCCTCCTCAGTTTTACAGTCTGCTACAATATTCTCAGATCAGCTGACACTGTACAAATTGGTTGGTTACACTCAATCACCTTTGTGTTCATTTGTGAACAAGATCATAAGGAAAAATGAATTCCTACACTGGGTGCCCGGTCCATGAAGAGGAATGGTGCAATATGCAGTCTTGGTGGAGTTCTACGTTCACAATTAATGAACTTACAGTAAAGTTAGGAATGGAAAAAAAAACTCACATATCAAAATACAGGAGTAACATTCATCAGCGGTCCAGGTATCCCATGCTTTTAAAGCCCTTGCCATAAGATATTACAGGCTACATGGTCATAAACTTTGCATCCACATAGTAGACAACAGAACTGGCAAATTCCGAAAACCTCTCAAATGCCTGTAGAAGGACACAGAGCTGGTCCACTGTTCCATAACTGGAGCTGAACTATTTCTCCTGGATATGTACTTTAATTTATGGACAGAGTCTCAATTCAAATACCTTCTTGTCATTCTTTTTAAAAAATATGGTCCATCATGCCAGATAATAAGATCATGGTCTCTCCCAAAAGCAAAAGAAGCTCTTCCAGAGGTAAAAGTTGAGCTTATCCAAAACACAAGCATATGCTGATATTCCCTCACTACCTGTTGGGGTCTTCCATGTCTGTCAGATAATTAATCTTTCTGAGCCCAGTCAGTAGCATGTGGTGTTTGAATTACAGCTCAGCATCTCTTTCTTACCCAAGTTTTTTTTTGTTATGACATATGGCCTCTGAACACTGTTCAGATAACATAACTACACTGTTGATCATTGACCTTTGGCCCAAGATACTCTGGTACAAGATACACTTATGAGTATACTTATGTTTGAATATAGTATTCATCATGGACAGTTCATGACCAGTAATAAAGTCCAAGAGTAATGTGGCTTGATGTTTTCTTGGAAGAAATAAGTGGATAGGACTGGCAAGCTTTGTTTTGCTGAATGGCCTGTTCTCGTCTAGAGTGTTCTAATGTTCTACTTCAGGGATTCACCTCAAGCAGATCATAACCCCCGATATCTCCATTACTCTCGTACCCGAGGACTGAAGTCTCCCACCAAGACTAAAGAGTAAGAAGATGGAATCCATTTCATCAACCAGAATATATTCAAACTGGATGGTGCCCCACTAGTGCTTGTGAGCTTCCGTACACCCACCTGGACCCTTTCCAGAGGGGTTGCTACTGTAGTTCCAGATAAGAAGAAAAACTGAAAATGCCTGGTTCCACAGATAATGCAGTGCTCAGAGGTAAGTCTAAATATGTCAGGACTGTATTTTCCAATCTCCTGCACAACCTCCAGATCCTTCATCATCAGAGAAGGGGAAGTAGCTGTATTTCCCAATAGTCTGTTTCCATTGCAAAGATCCAGTTATGTCCAGATCTATTCCACTCATGCCAGTCACCCATCTGGGACTGCACCCAACCCTCATTTGTTGCTTTGTGGTTAATGAGCCCATGTGGTGGCTACATGTGAATTTTTCAGACTGAGCTCCCCAACCACCAGGTGCTTGCCAGCAAACACCACATCCAGGAAATGTAATGACAGAGGCCCTAAGCATTAGTTTTGCTGAATCTGCAAACTATTTAGACATTATGTTTCACAATGGTCTTTCTTTTACTGCTTACATTACTGAAGCTGCTTATATCAGCTATATTAGTTCATGTTTTTATTTCAAGAACAACAGATTGCTGCAATATTTTATTTACAGGAAGTTTAAATTGCTCTATTTCCAGCCTTTGCTAAGTGGCATATATTTCAAAGAGAAAAGGGGAAATGGTTAGTCCCAGCTAATCATGATAATTGCATCAATTTTATATATTATGTATTTACTTTTTTATATATTTTAACATGTTGCTACATTTTTCATATTACGTGCTTCATCTAATAATCCCATTCAAATACCCCTAAGCAAACACACTGTAGAGAGCAGGAGTGGAAAAGAGCAGAATAATAATAACTACGGTACAAGTGGCAGTGGAAAGAAGTGCGGTGGCAGAGCCTTGTCAATACTTTGTGTCATGAGTTCTTGCTGAAGATGATATTGGCTGCCATATGCTTTTTTTAAAACAGTCTCTAAGTATAAATTAATTTTCTTTCATTTCTAGTACCAGAGAATGTTGTTTTCACAATGTACAAATGCCACCAGGTTAGGATTGTTCCAGCAGACCAGAGTAATGTGGCCAGTATTACAGTCTACAGCAAATTATGACAGTTGAACGGGCTGTGGTGTGCCCAAAAAAGGCTATTAACGGTTGAGGATTTATAGTAGTCCCGAGGTTATCTAACAAGAAATTCTAGTTCAAAAATAGCAACCTTTTTTTGCAATGCACAATTAGACATGTATGGGCTTTCATTGAGTATTTTTTCACATTAGAATCACATATCACTTTCAGCCCATGCGAGATAAATGCCATAGATAGGTTGGGTCAGGTGTGGAGGTTTTAGATCCAAACATTCCTTTGATCTGCAGTGATCATGTTAAGAAAGGTAGTAATTGTAGTAGTAGTGTCATGGGTAGAAAGTAAAGTGAAATTTCTTGTTCTGTCTCTAACCAACATGCAACACATCGTCATTTTTTGCTGCCATGAGCAACATGATTGTATTGTGGTAAATGTGTGAAACTGCACATTCATATCTATCAGGATTGCTTAGCTTACCCAAGGATTGTATTTTTAATAGCAACTCCCCCAAACACACATAAAAACTTCTGGCTTGTATAACAGAGAGCTGCTGTGGTCAATAACAGGCTTGTAGGTGGCAGTAAGATGATGTCAAGCCTGTTCAGATCCCCACAGGTTTATAATTAAAGTCATTAATATTGAGATAGAACAGATCCATCTTAAGGTGTCCACAGATGAAACATACCTAATAGACATTTGACTCCTTGTCTGAAGTCGCCAGCATTCTGAATGGTTCATCATTAAGATACTGGTACAGAGTGAATTATTTCTATTGCTGAATCAGACAGAATGTAGTAGCTTTCTTTTCTGGACACAATACCTGAGAGTATCGTAACTTGGTTTGAGATATAACAGTTCGTAAAAGCTATATGAAACAATAGAACATTACTCATTATATGAAGTCATGCCAGGTATTACTTTTATCCTCGCTCCAGGTCTGCACCATGAGGACAGATTTAGATCATTTATGCTAGGTAGAATGCCTAGTGGGGGCTGGTGGTCTCATGGCCTTGGAACCCCTGCAGATTTTATTTTTTTTACTCCAGCCCTATGGAGTTTTTTTGTTTTTTTCTGTCCTCCCTGGCCATCGGACCTTGCTTTATTCTTTGTTAACTAGTATTGCCTAATTTTTATATTTTTTTCTTTTTGAGTTACATCATTTGTATGAAAACCTTCTATACAAATAAATGTCGCTGTTGTTGTTTACCTTGTCTACCTCCAGACGAGCTTGTAACTTTTATCCTTGCTTCTAATATTCATCTTTTTCATTTTCAGATGAGCAGCTCTTCCAATAGGACATAATGGGGCTCCGATGATCGCAGTTGTACCCCATGAACACAGAAATGTTTAATACAGTGTATTCCACATCCTAATCCCACAATAAGGGAAGCTGGAACATTTAGTCTGACTCTGCTCATTCATTCACCTAGTAAAAGGAGTTGTTGTCCTTTCCAGTGACCTAGGATAAAGAAAAGACAAACTCAGTTAAAGAAGGAATGAGCACTAAGACAGAGAGAGTTGTGAATCAGGCGGATATCTTGTTAGAGTAGGTGCCAGACATTTTCTATCAAACTCTCTGTGTGTGGAATTTACACTTTCTTACAATAACTGTTTTGATTCTTCTCAGGCTACTTCAGTATGTTCTTCCACTTCCAAAGGCATGTCACTCTCAGTTTGCCCAATACAAATAAGTATGCCCTGCACCCAAATCTTGGATTGATTCCTGCCTTGTACCCAATGCTGCCATAATAATTCCCAGCACCCTGCAGGGCAGAGCTATATTAAAAGGTTTTGTAATGGAAAAGTGGATATGCAGTGACTTAAAAAGTATTCACCCCCTTTGAAAGTTTTCACATTTTTTTATACAACATTAGATCATTGTGGATTTAATTTGGCTCTTTTGAACCTGATAAACAGAAAAAGACTTTTTAATGTCAAAGTGAAAGCAGGTCTTTGAAATTAAATCCACTGTGATTCAGTGTTGTATAACAATAAAGCATGAAAACATTCAATGGGGTGAATACTTTTTATAGGCATTGCATCAAATTGTGACTTTTAATTCGGCTACATGTTTAAATGTGTTCAGACTGTGAATCTGGCTAGCAGGAATTGAAGTACTGTATATCAAAATAAACAGAGTTAAACTCGGGAAACAAATTGATGGATGACTGAATGTTCTTTCCCTATTTAAACACTCCTTTATAATAAAGGGAGTGCCATGAAACAAGGCCTGATTGTTACAGCAATTTTTTTGTTTAATGTCTCTTGCTGAGATTTTTTTTTTTTTTTTGGTTTTGCTATTCAGGTGTATACTGCAGGATGATAACCATTTGACAAGATATCATTCCACCTCTTCATGTCTGGAGATTTTATCAAATGCTTGCCTAACACATCAAACAGACATAATCATTATTGTTCGGGGCGCACATCCATAATACATGGGTAATTATGCCCTGCGGAGTTCCGGAAATGTGTTAATCTGCTGTGAAAGAATGTGAGAAAGACTAGGCCGCTTTGTGCAGAGCTTCACCACTCCTTACAGTCCACAAGCCATTAACCCAAACACTTCATTTTTTCATCAAGTCACAAGGACAAGCCATTGGATATTTCTATAAATATATGCAGTAACACTTTGATGTGCATATTGTTAGAATATTCATTAATTTCCCATGATTGATTATATGTTATGTAAAGTAGTAAAAATTATGTGCTGTTTTAAAATTATCTCAGCACTGAATTAAATATTATAGTGCATTAAAATTTGATATTTGATGATATCTGTCCTTGAATGTCAATCATTGACTCCCCAAACCGATTGCACTAGGATTTTGTAATCTTTACATATCAATATCGTTCTGTATTTATTTGTACTGTTTTGATTCACCTCATTACCCTAAAAACATTCTTTAAACCAATGGTTCTCAAACTGTGGGGCGGGCCCCCCTAGGGGTGCGTGAAGATGTGAAAAAAAGAAAACAAGAATCAAAAATATGAAAAATACATCTATTGAAACCAAAACAAATTAACTTCAACTACATTCTGATACTAGAAAAATAAATATAGAGTTAGATAAATGTCAATAAAAGTTAAGTAGGTATAATAAAATATGCATCTAAGATATATCATTAACTAAAAAAGAACAAATTGGTATTAGTGGGCTCTTTCAAAAAAACGTTAGGGGGGCGCGATTAAAACTGTTATGAAAACTCGGGTCGCAAATACTTAAAGGCTGAGAAACGCTGCTTTAAACAATAAATTAAAAACAAAACACTTCTAACCCAGTGTAAGTGAGGTGTTACAAAGCAAGCCACCACTTCAGCATAATGACGCAAATCCCCACAGCGGCACACTACACATTTAGAGACAGGGAAGTAGGACAGATGTGTGGGCCACGCTCACATCTCAGTAGTTGATAAATTCATATTTTACATTATTTTTAACACAGTGAATACCTTTCTAAAGTATATTAAAATCACATTTAGTATGGCTGAGTGGGAGACTGCAAAGTTTGAATCCCAGAATAATGTACACTTTGGATATTCCCAATGTATTCAAATGTGCTATGCCAAATGTGTCTAGTTGATGGCTAACTCTGAGTTAACCCAGTATGAAGGAGAGTGCCCTGCAGTAGACTGGCATCTTGTGCACAGCTGGTTTCATCCAGGGTTAGGCTTAAGTCCACTGAAATAAGTGGTCTTAGACAATAAATGAAGGTAGGCTGTGTGGTCTATTGGTTAAGGCATTGTTGTTGGTTCAGACATCACCTGCAAAACCCTGTGGACATCTGGGTAATTCACTGACTGTGCTAGGTGTAAAAACTATATATTTTATAAGCAATTTGTTGTTACTCCACAGAAAGGTGCATTACAAAATAAAGCTTGTTTGTTTCTTTAGTTATTCTCAGACCCCCACCTCCACTCTTTATAAAAATTACTACACTTTCCCTTACTAACTCCACCAAATGTCTCCTTAGGTGCGTCTTTTACTATTAAGTTATTACACTAATCATCATTTTGCTAAATCAATTTCTTGCAGGATTCTCAAGATCTGTTCTGGACCCCCACATTATGTTCTCTGCTCAACACAAAGCCCCTATTTTCCAGAGATAAGTCAAACGCGTTCATGACTTCACTATCCCATCATTTGACCGGTTGCACTGTGTGCTTGAAGAGGGCAGTTGAGACAGGTGAAGGATTTCAGGGTGCAAGTGTGACATACAGTAAATGTAAAGAACAAAGGAGCCATATCACTGAGCCTCAGCGTTTGCCGTTCTTGGGTTCATTATCTTATTAAACAAGCTAATTACTGGAGATCACTGGTGTGAAACCCTTCAGAGTACCACTTCTAGAGCTCCGCAATAAATAATATTTGACAGTTCTATAGTGATCATTAAATGCAAAGAATAACAAAACACAGAAGAAATACTTAGTAAATTACACTTAATTTTGTTTTAATGAGCACATCAGCTTGTCTTCTTATTTAAAAAATGACTAATTGCACTAAATTACATGCCATGGTCACATTCTAAATGCTCCAGATATAAATAATATAACTGAGACAAGTCTTTATTTAAATCGTGTGGATGATTGATCTTTAATGTAATTGCCAATCTTGAGCTAAGTCCACATCTCATGTGGCCATGGAGCACTGCTACCAATTTAACACTGAAAAATTGTGACTGACACTTGCAAGACTTGAGTGCATTGTGTGAGATTTGTGAATGTGTGGACTCCTCTTAATATAAGTGGATTGCAATAACATGGAATCCTGGGAACAATAAAGTAAGCAATCTATCTATCTATTGTGGAAGGACTGGGGGAGAGAGTATTTTTGGGACAGTTTTACCCTGGGCCAACAAAATGCAGCCCCCTTGGTTCCTATTGGAACCCGTGGCCACCGCCAGGGATACCTGGACTTTTTCAGGGCCTTATTTGGCCACACTTCCGCCACACCCAGAAGTGTGCCCGGAAGAAGCTCGTTGGGCACCTGGAGTTCTTCCGGGGGCCCTTTAAAAGGGTCCAATTTCCACCGTTCAGGGGCCAGAGTTGGGAGGAAGAGGACAAAACCACAGAAGGAATGGAAGCAGAAGGACTGGCAGCAAGGAAATGACTGAACAGTCTATAGGGTATCAGGTGATTGGTGCACTGTGCTGTAGGGAGCAATGTGAAATGCTCCCCAATTGTAAATAAACGGGTGTTGTGTGGCAAAATCTGTCTCCTGCATGTCTGTGTCTGGGTTAGGCCAGCTGTACGTGCCCTGGTGGCTTGACAGTATCTATCTATCTATCTATCTATCTATCTATCTATCTATCTAACTTTAAGGGCCTATGCTTGCTTGTCTTCACCAATGGAGTCCTAATAATGGGTGAATCCCAGAGGAAAAAAATCCCACAAAACACGAAGTTGGCAGGGCACAGAAATGCTTCAGTCTCTCTCTCTCTTTAACTGTATTTTGTACAGGTTAGTTTTTCTCAGAAATTTGAGTTAATATCTATTGCCACATCCCCATGCATGGTGAGAAGATCATTTTAGGAAAAGTTACAGAAAAAATAAATCTTCCAATCCTGTAACTACTGCAGTGGGCTGACACCGTCGGCCAGTGGCTGACATACTTCCCTTATAGATACAGAAAAACACCCAATTTGTCAGTGGCTGGCTTACATTTCCTTTGCCATTATGCTAGCCATAATATGCAGTTATTTTCACAGATCAGTGCAATTGCCTTTTTTGTTTACATGAGAAAACGCAGGCAACCATGGGATTGCAGCTCATTTGCAGACACAAAACCATTCAGACACCTTTTCTTTTTGCCTCTGCTGATTGCATTTGAAATGAAACAGAACAGAGGTGCAGGGAAAGTAGCTTACTGGCTGTTATTTAGGCTCACTGATTTTTATGATTAATAAAATAAACAAATGTATAAATGGCAGAGCTAGAAAAGACCTTAAACCCTAAATACAGCCTTGACAAATTGCAAGCTCTTCTGCAAGCAGCCAACCTCTTTTACCATATTAGGCCCAGCATACTGCCTTACATTTTCACTGAGGAGTAATTTTCTGCATTGTTACAAAATAAGAATGACTGGATTAAACCATTTTTTTATTTATTTAATGAGAGAATGAATGGATAATAGTTTCTTGCTCAGATTTACAGTGCAGCAATAATCAGAGGGCAGCTAAGCGGATGTATGGCTTTTCTCAAAATCTCTGTATGGCTCTGTGTGCTTCTTATTTTTTTCTCAAAAAGAGATTGCTTAGATCTTTGTCACTTCAGGTCATTGATCATGGACATTTCTCATTTTTTCACCCTCTTTCACATCCATTACTGACCTGTCATTTACTCCTGCTTGAATATTACTTAGGATGTTTTATGCCATGAATCATAGTAATGCTTACTTTGAAAGGAGCTGTAAAAATACAATTATCTTACTATAACAAGTCCATCATTCTTTACTATATAATGTTGTTTAATGAGTTTGGAGTTCAGGAAAACATAACATTACCCATTTAGCCCAACCACCTTGACCCATTTCAGCCCTACCGTACTTGTATCATATATAATAACGTAGCACTGGGCAGATCCTTGTTGGTACCAAATTCTAATGGATTCTCCTCTTTACATCAATCTTTTAGGTATCTTGCTGTCCTTAGAAAGACACTTAACTGTTGCCACACTCTGAGGAATTCATATGTGAGTTTCACTAACTTGCCATTTTTATAGGATCCCTTGCAGCTGGCTCTGAAGCTACATAGGATTGAATGCCAGCTGATTCTGTTAGCGACTCATCCTCAGGCTCATTCAGACAATGATGGTATGAGAGATAGATAGATAGTGTGGACGCTAGGGGTCGCTGTTACCCCGTTGAACCCGTCAGACAGATGTCCCAGACACACGTGTAAAAACACCAAGAAGATTCTTTAACAATTTTCTTCAATAAATAGTGCACCAAGCACCACACAATTCACAATTCTTCAATCAATCAATACAATAATTAATAATCACTAACAATCCTCCACTCCCAGCAGCTCCGTCCTCTACCACCCAACTCCGGCTCGGTCTGCTGGGGTTTCCCAGAGTCCTTTTAAAGTCCATGACCCAGAAGTATTCCTTCTCCGTGTCAAACGCCTTCTTCAGGTGCCCCTGAAGTACTGTGGGTTTCCGTCCTCCTGACTCCTAAGTACTTCCGAGTTGACGTCCTCATAATATCCCCCTGGTTCTTGGTGAGCTCCCCCTGGCGGCACCCACGGCTCCCAACAGGGCTGAGGATACGGACTCCATGTCACATGCTGCCCTATGGGAATCCGAGTAACCATTTGCATCCAAGGGTGCTGCCATCTAGCGTTCCGAGGGATGTAGGGTCCTGCAAAGGCTGTTTTTCTTAGTAGAGGGACGTCCCGGCCGGACTGAAACGCCGGCTGTCTATCACAATAGATAGATAGATAGATCTTTATTTATCCCCAGGGGAAATGTGGCTTTTTACAGAAGCATAATAAATCAATAAACATTATAATAAACAAATACACCAGTATTACTAAAAAGAAAAAAATGTCTGACTTGGTTAAAGGTGAAAACTGCAGTCGCTGTCACTGGCACTATGCAGTCATATTGCTGTTAGTATAAAGGAACCCCCATAGTGTTCTTAATAGAGTACTAATCTACTTAAAGTTCATTCGCTGAAAGTAGTCAAAGTTAGTCTGTCAGGGAAAGTGTGCAATTCATACTGGCCATTAGGTTTGTCTTCATTCTATCTCCAGGGGGGCTACGGTGTATTCCATAACTTAGCCTACTCTTTTAGTTAGCTTGTTAACTCAGTGGGCTTCTCTTGAAGTGATGTTACCAGACCAGCACACCACAACACGGAAAACTACACTGGACATCACAGATTTGTAGGATATTTTTCTATACAGCAAGGCATCTCCACTATGCATGTAAAGAGTGTTTACCACTAACAATTCCATACTTGCATTATATCCAGGCCAGGGGGTGGACAGCCAGATGGCCGAGGCCTATAGGAATGTGACTATGTTCATCTTTGTCTTCTGACTGTTTCTGTTTTACCTGAATGTGGACTCTCAGAGTTTCATTTTCTTCAGGGATGCTGCTGACTGGAATTTTTGTTTTCCTCTCTTCTGTTGTCAACTGACCACACATTAATAATTAATTAATGGACAGATATTGCTCCATTTTGGTTTTCCTGTCAATAAAAACAAATCTTTATTTAATTTGTACTACGCTCTGTGCCTGTAATCAGTGAAGAGCCCTATATAAAAATAAGGTAAATTGAATTAGGCTGTGCCAAAATCAATTCACATTGTAATGTGAGCTGAATCAAACATTTGTGTACTGTATAATAGCTTACAATAAACATTTCAGTAAAGGCAAGAGGGATTCTAGGTACCTGAGGGCCCTAGGCAAAAAAACTCCATGGGGCCATCCAACTCACGCTCCCCTAGTCCAATACATGGGAAAATTTATTGTTGTTATTTTAGTGGCGTCTAAATTAAAAAGATCAACAGGGAGAATTTAATAAACTCAAACCCCCATTATTTTAATTTTGTGAAAAACAGATTATATAAATAAAATAATCTAATAAATACAACATCCATCCATCCATTATCCAACCCGCTGAATCCGAACACAGGGTCACGGGGGTCTGCTGGAGTCAATCCCAACCAACACAGAGCACAAGGCAGGAACCAATCCCGGGCAGGGTGCCAACCCACCGCAGTAAATACAACATTTGTGTAGAAAATAGAAACATTACTAATAAAATAAAGAACATTTTAAAAATCTAAGTAAAAAAGGCATGCACATAATATAAATTTTAAAAAAAAACAAATTAAAAGAGGCATGTAGTCGAGTTATTCAAAATCTATGTTTGTGGGCTTTGCAGCCACCATGTCGTCCAGGTCCAAACACCTGAGAGGGGTCTGGCTGCAGACACATTACGCTGTGGAGCTCCACTGAAAGACCTTTGAACTTTGAAACTAGAACTAGGGCTGAATGTCTCCTGGCATGTGGTAGATCTCATACAACATCTAAACTGCCTTCGACAGGCAGAAAACTAATGAAGTTTATAGTTAGTGCTGAGTTTTCAGTTGCTTCTGCGCCTTTCACTGTCCCATGGACGATTGACTTTAGACCATTGTATTCTTCACTTAGTCGGATTTTGGTTTTTACTCTTAACTGTAATTTTTATTTTACTGATGGATTCGATTGCTTTTTTGGTCCGGATAAGTTAACAGTTTTTCTGCTCTTTCATCCTTTTTTCAGAGTGTGTGAGATGTTCCCCTGCTTCTGCATTCTCAGTTCACTTCAATCCCCCTCCAATTCAGTATGCCCGTATTAATGTAATTCAATCAACATTACAGATTCTCTGCAACTCACCACTGTTTTTTTTCATTTCCTTTTGCTTGGAAACTTTCAGACATGTAAATCCTCTTCATGATTCATGAAAATGATAAATTTTAACATTTATTGTTACTAAAGAAGCAATGTTCATCAGACACAATTTCATAACAGAGATTGTTCCAAAGGGGGTGGTTTCGATTGCATCATTGTATTGTGCTGATACTGTGCATCAAGGGGGGTTCCTGCAGACATGTTGTTGTAATGAGTGCCTATGTAAAAGGGCACCCTTGGGGGAGCCCTGGCAGTTGCTTGCCTAGCCTGTCCAGTCACTACTACTCTGAGTAAGGCACTCAAAGGATAAGTATGTCAAAATAATGGTTAGATGTACAGCTGTTTAATAATGATGTTTCCTGAAAGCAAGTGGAATGGGTCATTAACTGTGATACATAGAAGTTCAAAGAATTTAAAAGCATCAATGATAAGAGGCCATTCAACAACAACAACGTTTATTTATATAGCACATTTTCATACAAATGATGTATCTCAAAGTGCTTTACAGAATGAAGAAAGAGAAAAAAGACAAAACATATAAGAAAATAAAATTAGGCAATACTAATTAACATAGAGTAAAAGTAAGGTCTGATGGCCATGGAGGACAGAAAAAACCCAAAAAAAGCTCCAGACGGCTGGAGGAAAAAATAAAACCTGCAGGGGTTTCAAGGCCACGAGACTGTCCATCCCCATCTAGGCATTCTATCTCACATAAATGAGCTCAATCAGTCCTCATTGTATTATTGTATTCAGGGTTCACATGGAAGAACTTGACGATGATGGTCATGTGGACTTCTGGTTTTTAATCCATCAATGTAGGGACATCATGGTGCTTTGATTAGGTGGTGGTGGTGGTTCAGATTGCCACCAGAGAAAACCGGAAAAAGAAAAGAAGAGAAAGTAGGGGTTAGTATGGATTTCGGAGCCACCATGAATAATAATGATAATTAATTGACTATACAGATCATCAGGATTAAAATAAAATGAAGCTACGAGAAAGCCATGTTAAAGTAATTCAGTCCATACAGTTTATGTATTTCACAGTAGATAAGTTATCCTAATATCTCAAACTGAGTTTTTTTTTTAAACTGTGTTTCCGCCTCATCAAAACGAGTCAGTAGTTTATTTTAAATTCCCACCTAAATTTGTGTAAATAAATCCTTTTCACTCTTGAATGTACTACCCATGAATTTCTTGCAATGTCCTTGTCCTTGATTCTGATCCACTGTTAAATCAAATACTTCTATTTGATCAGCTTTATCAATGTCAATGTGGATTTTTTAAAAGAATAAATGTGGCAACATGGAGTTGCTGTGGTTAGTCCTGCTGACTCGTAGCTCCACAAGCCTGAATTTCAAACCTGGGCCCAGGCACCACCTGTAAGGAGTTTGCACGTTCTACAGTTCTACTCTGGTTTTCTATCCACGTGCCAAAGGCTTGCCTATTAGATTAGTTGCCACATCTATACTGGCCCAGCATGAATGTGTACCCGACAGTGCCCTGTCATGAACTGACACCCTATACTGCCAGGATAGGCTCTGCCTGGATGAGCATGGATGACTTTGATCCCCATGTACTTCACCTGTTTAAGACTGAAGAGACTTTTAGAGCCAGTAATGCTTGGTAACCAGGGAGTCTGATCAGCTTCCAGTACTGCAATGTTATTTTGGGGTCGTGTGGTGACCAGAACTGCACATAGCATGCCAAACCTTACTAGTGCACTGCTTACTTAGTGCATTAAATCTCTTGATTTAATTTAACCTGTTTTCGAAATACAACATAATATTCTATATGACTTTTAAATTTGAATGTATGGATGACAGTCTGTTCATGTCTAAAGCCTGCTTATCTTATTAAGGACCATCGAAAACTGGAGCTTGGGTAAACCAGTTACATGCCTATCACTTGGGCTGCCATGTCTCATCGATTTCACTGTTTATGGACATTATTATCATACAAATGTAATACAACATTTCATTTTATAAAGTGCATCCTTTATTATTAACTTTTTCATTTCAGAGTCTCAGAGTGCTATTATCATGCAAATATAACACAAAATCTCATTTTATAAAATGCATCCTTTTTATCATTTTTATCATTAGGGCGTATCCAGTAGAGGCAGGACAGGATCCAACAGTGGATGGAATGACAGTGCATTAAAACTTAGTAATGGATTTCCATATTTTGCACGTTAATGTAAAACAAATAATATTTATGATCCCACACATTCAAAATGATATGTCCAGTATCTTCAACACAAGAGAGTCCTCCATTACTATTACTTACTAACATCCTTAATATAGTTTAGTGTTGCCACTGGGGCCATGTCTGACAGTCCTGGACAGGGTGACAGTCCATCACAAATTTAGAGGGGTCAAAGACCCCAATGTGCTTATCTTTGGAATCAGGGAGGAAAACTTAAGGACCTTAAGAAAGAAATGCTGGATAGTCAAATTATGGAAAATAAATCCAGGAGACAGTAGTGGTTACCACTATGCCATCTTCTTACTTACCAAAACTAAAGAAATAGTTTAACTTATTGACATTTGAAGCATTTTGGCACTAAAATAAATGGTTGTTTTTCAGTATTGAAATAAATTGTAACATTCTTCTTTGTCTTCGTCTTTTTGCCACTGTCCCTTTTCTAGGACACTGCTGCTTTGATGAGCCACTTCCATCTTTGCATATTCTCTATATTATCCCCCCTCAACTGTTTCTTCTTCATATCTCTCCGCACGCAGTTCCTCTCTCTTTTTGAGCCTCTGTCTTCCCCTCAGCAATCGGTTACAGATCTTCTTCAGATTATCGTTGTCCTCTCCCCTTACTTTCTCCTTACCACTTATCCATACCATTTAATTCTAGCTTCTCTAATTTCTCTAACACACTTGTCTTTTTCCTAACCTCTTCATTCCTCAGCTTGTACCTCAAATTGACCCCCAAATCCCACCTCAGCATTCTCATTCAAGTTTCCCTTCCTCTCTTTTCCATATTGCCCATGTCCCTGCCCTGCATATCAGCACTGACTTCATCCCTGATAAACAGATCTTTATCTTTACTTTGCTTGGCATCCTTTTATCACATACCACCCTGGACACCTCCCACATTTTTTCAATGATGCCTTTATTCGCTCACCTATTTACATTTCACAACTTCTGTATTGGAGTTTTTTAGTTTATAAAATAAGATTGGAGGGATAATGCAGGTGCTAATATGAGAACACTGTATGCTATGAAAAGAAAAGTTCTGAAGATGCACTGAAAAATGACATGCTGTCTAAAGAGGAACATGCAGCTCCAGTTACAAAATTAAAATGCAAGCAGACTAAGCCTGTTTCATTATTACACGTCTTCAAAAGGAGTTACACTAAGAAGAATGGACTCTTTGAATTATACGGATTTCTCTCTCCTGGTTATTGTGAAGTGAAGCTTGCTTTCAAAGACACTGGTTTGAATCATTCAGTGGTTTCTCTGCAAACAAATATAAGCAATGATTGGAAAGTTGGAATATTTCCTAACTGAAATGTGGTTTGTTTTTTTGATGTCATCTGCCCCAGTGTTTTTGTTTTAGGGATTCCTTATTTGTTTAGGTTTTTCAAAGGTAGAAATCTGGCCTTGTTGGAGTATGTCTTTCATGCTTGTTAAGGTGCCAGCTGTGCTCATTCTGTTAGTATGCAGCCCTTCCAGGGGTAATGATGAGAGAACTGAAGGAAACAGATGTCTCTGGACCATACTAAGGTATTTTGAAGCTGAGGTCACCACCTTCTCTTGATGTGTTTGATGTATGCAGCCCTTTCAAAGGTGGTTTTACTGGTAAGTCCCAGCAGGAGTGCAGCTCTTGAAGTGGATCCTGGTCTTTGCCAAGGTATTCTGAAGTGTAGCCCTCTCAAGGATGTACCCAAGAACAGTGATACCTTGGACCCTGTAAAGGTATTTTGGCTTGTCAGTTTTGAAGCTAAGGTCACCAGCTTTGGCCCTATTGCTCGATTTAATTTGTGCTTGAGATATGAGTAATGTGTGGATGTCACTTAGGTAAGTAATGTGGGGTGTACATGAAAATCAAGGCTAATGATTTAGACATTTCATGTATTAACTTGTCCACCAGTATAAAAAGAACCTTAGAGGTTAAATTGCTTTTAGTTGACACTTTTACACAAAACAACTCCCCTATTGTATTATAATTGACCCTAAGTATTTATACTTCCCGCCCTACATTCTTCAGGTCTAAGCCTTATAGCATGATGTAACCATTTCAGGTTAAAACAAATACAAGCCATGATTCTTTCCTTCAACAAAATTTGTAGGAGCAAATTTTATGGTGTGAATTGCCTAGATGGTGATTAGAGCTCAAAGAGGTTGTGCTGGAACCTTTACCAGAAAACCTTCAGTGGAATCATGAAATATTATTCATTTGGGTTAAAAAAAGGCAATGAGGACAACAAGAAGCTGCAAGTGGGAAGTAATAGCCTATAAGAAAAATCTGAAGTTGTAAACTGAATAGTTGGACTTTCTAAAGTCGATTTTAACCATGGAATTGAATCCAATCCTGATCTGAAAGCAACCTTTGGCCTGGGCTATCAATGGCGGATCTTGCCTAATAAATGAGAGTAAAATAGGAACATAAGACAGCTGAAGTGAGAATGACAGCCAGAATTGTACAGGTAGAAGAGATAGCTGGACTGTAATGGGTAATTGGGTTAACTATCTTGTTTGGTTGAAATGGTGGAAACTGGGAATAATGGGCAGATAACTGTTCATCATTTATGTGTCTTATGGGTGTTCACCCTCTTCATAAACCAGGGCTCTACTCTCTGCCTCTTAGACCAAAAAAAGAAAGTCCATGGAAAGAGATACCATTACTTTCATTATTAAGTGTAAGAAGTGTGAAAGGATTCAATAAACACAGGAAAAGGTTTTGGGGCAGCCGCCTGTATACTTGAAATAGGCTGCCAACTATGAAAGTTTGGTTCAAATGAAACAGGTCTCAACAGACTTCAGTCCAACAGTAGAACAAACAGACAGGTAAACATGACGGTTTTAAAGTTGGCCAGGGGAAGTGATATCATCGGGACCAAAACCGGAAGTGACTTCATGGGACCCAGAACTGGAAGTGACATCATCGGGCCTGGAACCAGAAATGGCGTCATCGAGTCCAGGCAAAATTTTCCATGGTTGGTCTGCCAATGAAAAAGAGGAAGGATCAGTGCACTCTGCCACCCCTGGTCTGCGTCCCCTTTTTGAGCCCTTCAGATGCCTGTAACAGAGTGTGTAACAGAGGATATTCATAGAGGCAAATCATCATACAACACAGCACATACTGCCTTTCCATCTCAGGTTCCTGCATCAGTAGATCTCTTTCCATCCAGAGGAAGACTTGTTGACTTGCTTACCTCTATGCTCCCTCTGTCGTTTACTTCACCTCTCACTTTCATGCCATTTTTATACCTCTTTAGACCCTTGCTTCTACTTCCTACTCCAAGTACCATTAGTCCCCCTGGCATGAGGAAGATTTACAACCAATCCCTAGTTTACTTTTAGCCAAACCCCTGGATTTACTTCTTCACCAGAGTGCACTACATCACTAAACAACAAATGGTTTTCTCAGTCTATCTTTCTTAGCGTGTGGCAACAAGGTTTCAAATACTTCAAGCAGGAATTGTCTGCCTGTCCATAGGCTTTTTTATAGCTTCATTTGAGGTTCCCATAGTCTAAGTCACTTTTTATCCTAGACAACTCATGGCATAAGACAGCAACCCCATGGTGGCCTTCTCGGCTACCCTGTAGTTTAGTGAGAGAAATCTACCAGCTTCCTTTCAAGCCTCCAAATACTCTCACGTGCTTGGAAATGTTATTTCTAGGGGATGATGCATAGCAAAAAATGTACACTACTTTCTAGAAGAAGCTCTGAGAGTTCCGTGACTTGGGACCAACCCCTCTGTAACCTGTGCCATTCCATGCTGTAGTTTGTTCCCAAGGGTCTGAGGACCTCTCCATTGTAATACATCTGTTTCTTTTTATAAGCAGACAAACTAAGTTTCAGAACACATCCTTGGAATAGGATGTCCTCTCACATGCTCTTTGCAGCCTCTTTATTGTGTGAAGTTGAATCTGTGGAACACTCATAATGAAAATTAAAAGAAAGTAAAGAATGAGTGATTGTAGCTATTTTGGGTTGGTTAACACCAGGAGAAGGTGCAATGACATTCAGCAGATTTTCTTTCTGCTATTAAATTGCTGAAGATGAAAATGTTAAGAATGTCGCAAATTTGGATTAGTCACTAGTGTTAATCACTTTCACAAATCAGCTTTTTATTGCTTTTTTTAACTATGGGCAATTGTGCTATTTTCATACATTATAGAACATTACAGTACAATTTAGCTTAATAATCCTCTGCATCTGCCACTGATACATTTTCAAAAAGATTATATACAAAGTGCACCTTCGAGTATCATAATAGTCACTTTATAAACCTTTTAAAGCACTTGATTGTGTGTGTTATCCTGTAAAGCTGACTCCTGAGATCATTCATTTCACGTAAATTGCTTTTTCTTGCTATCTAATTTTCCATTTCATATATCCTTTTACCTAACCCACTTTAGCCAATAGGCCTCTTAATGTTAACATGGGTGCAAATTTGTTGTTACGGTTTCAATTAGGTGATTCTGCACCTGTGATTTTTCAGTTTGTTCTTTTCAAAGAAATATAATGTTTCTCAGCTTCTGCTGGTTTCTGCTGATTGAGAATCCCCTAGATTCTTTGGGTGCCATTACTATCTGATGGTCAGCACCTTACGGAATATGAGGATTGCCTGCACCTGAGCAGTGGTCATTTTATTGGGCAGTTCATCAAAGTACTTTTGAGACTGCGTTTAAGAATACTGTCCAGCAGAGAGGGTGGCATTGAAATTTTTCGTTTTTAAGTAACTGACTGCCAGCCCCTGCTGCACGGGTGACTCGTCTGACAACAAGGTAACATAAACGCATGCCTGCATGCATTGACTCTTAATAACGCACAGTTGTTCAATACTTTACAAAACATTATTTCTAATGGTTAATGGTGTAACTTAGTGAATAACAGAGCTCCCCAACACAACCCTTATTTTCTCTAGGTGGCTTTGGACATCCGTATGGCAGCTGATTAATCTGTGTTGTCCACCCGGGTGCCCTTCCACTTTATTCTGGACAACTGGTCTTGCGTCTATAACTTCAAAACTGTAATTTTTACAATTCATCGCGTCTAGCTCAGTTTCGTCTTTTTTTCCCCCAGATATCATCTTCACTATCAGAGTTATATACAGCTCCATCCAATGTTTCTGGATTCCAATCACCTTGCATTATGGCTCATACTTTTAAAGAGTAAACTGGATTGTTTTTCCTTGTTTCCGTCTTTTAGCCTGCACTAAGCATACTGCTAAAGCAGTGCATTTATTTTCCCACTCGTCCGCACGGGACATGGCATTTTACACGCACTATTGAGAGATAATTTGTTTCTCTTGTAAGTTTTCTATTCCCTGTTTAAGTTCTCCACATTCTGTAGTCATACTTTGGAATTTTGGGTCCAACTCACATAATGCGGTTAACAGAAGTCATCCTAATTCGCCGGCAGCTATCGGTTCCTTCTTCCCCCAGCACTCTAACCCAAGTTCCAAGACCACCTCTTGCACTTTCATGGGATTAATATCCCCTTCCAGGCTATCGGAGAAGTATATGTATTAAATAACTCAGCCATGGGAGTCCTTGACTGTGCGTGCAACCATCAAGGTATCCTCAGTACCTCACCGAGACCCTATGTGTCAACATTACCAGAAGCATAATTTTTTAAAAATATACAATACATTATAAATATGATACGGTTGATAATTTAGCCCCAATCCTGCCGACTACGCCATTTGTGTCCAGCATGGAGCACTAGCTTTCTGGGAATGAGTTCTTTTGTGAATGCGGCATTACGTAACCTGAATCAATATAGATATAAAATAAAAGGCGATACCCCTCCCTAGTGATACAGCGGTAAGAAATCATGCAACAGAAATAATATAGCTTTGATTAATGTCGGCTTACGCTGCATAACAGATGAAGGAAGCCAATGACAAAACCCAGTCTGGGAGTGGGAGCCCGAGGTGTTGATTCTGTCAATGTTCGTCAGTGCAGTTGAAGGCATTTTTGGGATTGGACGATATCTCCCATCCATCCATTGACTTCAAAAGGTGTGCTGGGCAATGTCCCAAGGTTTTATACTGTTTCTTCACTTGCAGGGTCTCCCTTAGGTGAACATGCACTTCCAAACAAGGATACAGATCCATGCTGACTTAAACGGCTAGAAATAGTACACAGCATATGCATGCTTTCCATTTGTTCCAGTCAGTCTTAGGTGATACTGCTTGCCTAGCAGTTCTGTATGGTGAACTCCTGTGCTTAATCTGTTTCTGTGCCAACTGTGCATGTGAGTAGAAAAAGCAGATTTATAAGATATATTTACACAGAGCACAGTGACATATTAAACTTCTGCTTATTACAAATACCTAGTGCTCTAACTACAGCTGGAATCACAAAATCCTTTTTGTTTCACTTGTGCAGTAACTTCATCACAAGGTCTTTTTATTTGTTTAGCTTTTTTACTACTTTGCAGGGGACATTCATGTTATCTGGTCCAGTTGAATCACTCTGATGGTATAATCTATGTTTATTGTCCATGTCAAACATAATGGTGAGTTTCTCAGCCTCAATTATTTTTAAACGCTGGGGATTTTGCCAATGTTCAGGCACTGGCAGGCCAAGCTGTCGGAGTACTGACCAAAGAAGTCAACCAGTTATCCTATTTTGACAATGTATTATCTCAGGCACTGAAACCGATCATTAAAAAACAATACAATTGACATTCTCCTCATAAATACTGTATGACATAACCAGCAGTTGCTCTTAAAGTTCACCTTGAGGATATTCCTTTGGAAGATAATGCATATTCAGTGCCTGATCCTGAGTTCCCATAAGAATGCTCTCAATCTGCCCCCTTCAGTCCAGAGCTTTGCCAGTTTTCTACGAGTATTGACATAGTTGCTGAAGGTCTATCTGTAGAACTGCCCATTGATTGGCTTCAACGTTGGGTGGTTGATTTTATCATTGATCAACAAAGCCTTTATCCCTTTTTTCAAGATTTGTTGTTCTTGTCCGGAGGTTGGTTTATATAGGCTTAATATATTAGAGCTTGATCTATCTGCTGATGTTGACTAAAGCATATTTCAACCTCATTTTTATGTCAAAATACAGGCTATCACGATCTTCTATGCACTTTCTAGCTGTATGAGACCATGATGACCACTGGTTCTAATAATACATTACATATATATTCTACATCAGTTTTGGATTGCTTTCTTTTATAGCCATCAGCTGATTTACTGTCTTGTGGTTGCTCTGATGATAGTCCGTTCACACTTTATTTTCAGACAACATTTCCATCTGGGTGTGCGTTGTATTATTGACTTCTCAGTTGTCTGAATCAGGTCTGGCTTCAACTGCCTTTATTATTTGGTTCAACTCCACCTTAGTCAGCCATTCAGTCAGAAACTTCTCAATGTTTCTGCAGATATCTGCTAGATCAATTGCCATCATACTTGATAGGAGGCAAAGATTTCTTTTTCTCCCGTGCAGAAAATGTTTCCTTTGTCAGTGTCACTCTACTTTTCATTCCAGAGAAATGTGACCACATAATGTATTTATATTCCTCCTTTTAACTTTTTTTTCTCTTATGTCAAACTGTGTCTGCTCTTTGTTATTGTAACTGAACATGATCTATCCATTTGACCTCATTGAGTATTCTCAGCACAGAGACCAAAATGATCTGCCAATTCAATTGCAAATATTGTCATCTCAACCTGCAATCTCTGGGGTACACTTTCCTTTTTTGTTCACATAATTAATGAGGTTTGAATAAGATTTGCAGTGAGCAATAAAGGTTTTGTTTTAGGGTTCTATTCTTTGTTTTACCCATCAATGTAGACATGTCTGGTTTGTGTGGGCCTACCAGGAGCTTAAGATCCTGCCAGCATAAATGTTTAGATCCCCTGAGCACACTGGCCTTCAAGGAGTTTATTATTATTATCTACATAATCAGAGAATCTTACAGTAGTTGTTTTCTCATGACAGCTTATTGCCTTTGTGTTGGCTTCAAGGAATATTTCAAAATCGTTTAAAAATTCCTGATTAGCCCTGAGGTCTCAAAGACTAATTTTCAAATTGTGTCATACTATTTACTCATGTATTAATAATAAGGAACACAACTGGCAGTATTGTTGAGTTTTATTAATGGTGAAGTCTCCTGCTGCTAACTGTCTGGCCAGGAACTCTGAGATCACAGAGTCTCTGGTTTGAGCTGTGAGGATAATTAAAAATGATTCCAAAGTCTTAATGAAGGAAATTATTGTTTTAATTAAGGAATTCTTTATGATGAAACAATCGCTTCACCAGAGGAAGAGGTGTACAAAATAAGGTACAGGGTGGTCAGTCTGCCAAACACTCCTATGGAATGTGACCCAATATTTTTGCAGCTGGCCACAAGAGGAAGACATGATCAGCTCACTCTGGGCATTCATTTCTTAGTTGTGCCTAAATCTTTCCCTCATGTTTGGCTTCTGAGTTAAAGACAGCATGGAAAACGAGAGCCATTGTTGAAGATCTTTAGAAGCAGTGTACGTGCACTTTGATTTAGTTTGGGTCATCCAGTTTACTTGTTTCTGTTGCTGATTTTTTTTAGACGTCTGTGAATCCACCCTGCTCTCCTTTGCCTATAAAATATCTCATATCAACAGCTTGACCCTTTTGGTCCACTTTTATAGAAAGAATTGTTTCATAACGCCATTACATTTCAGCCAAAGTGATCTCTCTACTACTGCTCATTAAATCGATACATGTATTTGTGCCCATATATTTTGGTTTCAGAGCCAGTGAGTATTGCTGCTGCTTCAGTAGAATCCCACACCCAGTTGCTGCAGAATTTACCATCTCCTACCTATGTCTGTGTGGGTCTTCCCAAAGAGGCTCAGGTTAGCTTGTGTTTTGCTAGGATGACAATAAGGCAGATTGAAGAGGAACTGACGTTTATACCATCACATAAGTGATGTCACACTCTACATTGATCCGGTAGTCTGTTGGTAGCAATCCTAAAGCAGCAGTACATATTAGACAAAATGGTAGCCCCTATGAAAATCAACATTGCACCACACTAAGATATAATGTGAAACATTTCCAGCAACCATAGAATGAAGTGAAAACCAAAAATAAAAAGTTTGAATTAGAGTGAGCCATCCTATTT
This sequence comes from Polypterus bichir lapradei, assembly GCA_026402145.1. Classification (NCBI taxonomy): domain Eukaryota; kingdom Metazoa; phylum Chordata; class Cladistia; order Polypteriformes; family Polypteridae; genus Polypterus; species Polypterus bichir. Next base: position 56,851,842 of record JANRMT010062814.1, read on the forward strand.
CAGGGTGTTCATAAGAAATGTAATGAGTTACTGCAAGAGGTAGAAGTACATAGTTAATTGTGTGCTAATAAATAAAATGTGCGTGTTAATGTTTAAATGTTTAAAGTCTAGATATTCTCGATTGTTATATCCATCCATCCATCCATCCTCTTCCACTTATCCAAGGTCGGGTCGTGGGGGCAGCAGCTTGAGCAGAGATGCCCGGACTTCCTTTTCCCTGGCCATTTCTTCTAGCTCTTCTGGGGGAATCCCAAGGCATTCCCAGGCCAGCCGGGAGACATAGTCCCTCCAGCGTGTCCTGGGTCTTCCCCGGGGCCTCCTCCCAGTTGGATATGCCCGGAACACCTCACCAGGGAGGCGTCCAGGAGGCATCCTGATCAGATGCCCGAGCCATCTCATCTGACTCCTCTCGATGCGGAGGAGCAGCAGCTCTACTCTGAGCCCCTCCCGGATGACTGAGCTTCTCATCCTATCTTTAAGGGAAAGCCCAGACACCCTGCAGAGGAAACTCATTTCAGCCATTTGTATTCGTGATCTCATTCTTTCAGTCACTACCCATAGCTCATGACCATAGGTGAGGGTAGGAATGTAGATCGACTGGTAAATTGAGAGTTTTGCGTTATGGCTCAGCTCCTTTTTCACCATGACAGACCGATGCAGAGCCTGCATCACTGTAGACGCCACACCAATCCGCCTGTCGATCTCACGCTCATTCTTCCCTCACTCGTGAACAAGACCCCAAGATACTCGAACTCCTCCACTTGGGGCAGGATCTCGCTCCCAACCCTGAAAGGGCATTCCACCCTTTTCCGGCTGAGGACCATGGTCTCGGATTTGGAGGTGCTGATTCCCATGCCAGCCGCTTCACATTCAGCTGCGAACCGATTCAGAGAGCTGAAGATCATGGCCTGATGAAGCAAACAGGACAACATCATCTGCAAAAAGCAGTGACCCAATCCTAAGTCCACCAAACCGGACCCCCTCAACACCCTGGCTGCACCTAGAAATTCTGTCCATAAAAGTTATGAACAGAATTGGTGACAAAAGGCAGCCCTGGCAGAGTCCATCTCTCACTGGAAACAGGTTCGACTTGCTGCCGGCAATGCGGACCAAGCTCTGACACCGGTTGTACAGGGACCGAACAGCCCTTATCAGGGGATCCAGCACCCAATACTCCCAGAGCACCCCCCACGATCGAATGCCTTTTCCAAGTCCACAAAACACATGTAGACTGGTTGGGCAAACTCCCATGCACCCTCCAAGACCCTGCTAAGGGTGTAGAGCTGGTCCACTGTTCCGCAACCAGGACGAAAACCACACTGTTCCTCCTGAATCCGAGGTTCGACTATCCGACGGACCCTCCTCTCCAGAACCCCCGAATAGACTTTTCCATGGAGGCTGAGGAGTGTGATCCCTCTGTAGCTGGAACACACCCTCTGGTCGCCCTTCTTAAAGAGGGGGACCACCACCCCAGTCTGCCAATCCAGAGGCACTATCCCCGATGTCCATGTGATGTTGCTGAGACGTGTCAACCAAGACAGTCCTACAACAACCAAAGCCTTGAGGAACTCCGGGCGTATCTCATCCACCCCCGGGGCCCTGCCACCAAAGAGTTTTTTGACCCCCTCGGTGACCTCAGTCCCAGAGATGGGGGAGCCCACCTCCGAGTCCCCAGGCTCTGCTTCCTTATTGGAAGGCATGTTAGTGGGATTGAGGAGATCTTTGAAGTACTTCCCCTACCGACCCACAATGTCCCGAGTCGAGGTCAGCAGCGCTCCATTCCCACCATATACAGTGTTGACACTGGACTACTTCCCCCTCCTGAGACCCCGGACGGTGGACCAGAATCTCCTCGAAGCCATCCGAAATTCGTTCTCCATTGCATCCCCAAACTCCTCCCACGCCTGTTTGCCTCAGCAACTGCCAAAGCCGCATTCCGCTTGGCCTGCCGGTACCTATTAGCTGCCTCTAGAGTCCCACAGGACAAAAGAGTCCGGGGATTGCTGCCACGACAGGCACCTTACGGCCACAGCTCAGATTGTTATAGAAACTGGTAATTTTTCATCCTCTGATATAGGCTGATGGAGGGTTAAATCCCTAATAAAGGATCAAAAATTAAAAATAACTTCATATTTGTAATCATTGACTGGAGTGATATAATGTTTGAAATTTGTGGCTCTTAAGGGGCTGGGATGATCATCAAATAATCAGATATCAAAAATATTATCATATTTGTGGACAGCATCCTCAAAACAGTATACAATGACACTCCACGTGCTTAAATTACCAATTCCCGTTTTTCAAAGTTTTATAAAAATGAGTAACTTTGACCCCTTGTATCCCATTAGGGGGTAAGCCCTGGGGTTTTGGTTTGGCATGCACGACTTGAAGTCCCAAACAGCTTGACATCTTGCACAAATAGACATCAAGACATGTTGAATGGTGTATCATATGTGGCGTTTTCTTGTATCAGTGAGTCAATTTCAAAGAGTTCAGAAGTAATAACAGAAATGGATTCTACACAATAAAAAACCTGAGCATAAAACAATAATACTCCTCTGAAAACATGGAACAAAGTATAAAAAATATTCATAATGCAAACATCAGTATGGGATAATTAGTGATCCTAAGTGTGTGGGCCCAGCAATAGACTGATACCCTGCTTTATGCTTTATGGCCAGTGCTGCCATCTCTGATCCTCTGTTACCATGAATTGGATTAAGCAGGCCTGACAATGTTTTTAGAAGAATGCTTTATACTAATAAAAATTGAAATATGCCAATTCAAATTGAAATGATATAGATTTATTTACCCTATAATACAATTGTTTCTGCATCTAAGCCATGTGATGTCAGGCAAGGATTGGCTGGCATCCCGGTTGAAATGCAGAATTGGTTAAGTAGCCAGAAAGCCTTCATAATGGAAGAAAAACCTCCATGGAGACAGAGTCCTGACTGGGGTGGTTGGTGTTTCAGGGGGTAACAGGTGGTTACTACTTCCCATGGCCGTGTTTTCTCCTAGTATGCTGGGTGGCACCACCCCTTTTGAACACCTGCAGGGCTGCATGGGAGTTGTAGCCCTGGAGTGCAGACCTGTTGGTATCCTTGGGGAGCTCCTAGATGGTGTTGCTGGGGGCAGAACCCCCTATCAGAGGGAGGTTTTGACTGATCCACAAGTGCTTCCTCATTACAGTCTTGATGCATTGGAAGTCCTGCCAAGTCTGAGTTAAAAGGAGCCTCCTACCTCACCCATGTGAGCTGCAATGGGGGAGAGGAAAATGCCAACACTTACCTGGGAGGGTTGGAGGAGGAAAAGAAAATAAAGCAAAAAAAAAAGAGAAACCCCTTTGTGTTTAGCCTGTATCATGGTATTTTGTTTAATAAAAATACTTGATTTGAATCCAAGACGTGTGTGGGTGAAATTGTGTCTGAGGTTTGGGGCTCTGAGACATCCCCTACAGGTCACAGCTCTAATAATAGATAAAGGGTATAACATCAAACGTATCCACAAGAAAAACATATTTTAGGAAAGCATGTATACATAAATCAGAAACATTATATTTGGTGAAAATGAAACACAGGATTGCAGAAAAGGAAACTCATTTCACCCGTGAAGAATGGCAAAGGAAGTTTAACGGTATGGAGAGGATTGGCAGCCTCAGGACTCAGAAGGCTTGAAATCATTGAGTGATCAATTACAGACTGAACCAGTAAGGTCTACAGGGGCTTGTCCTTTTGCCTGCGAGCTGATAAACATAAATTGTATAAAAAGATGGCTGGAGCCAGAGAAACTATGAACATCCAAAAATTTCTAAGTATTAGAATACTGTGTTGTTATTATAGTTTGCTTGGTTACAGTTTGAATACAAGAATGTTAAAAGACTTGCTCAGGGCCATATGATGAGTCACAGATGAAAAGTGAACCGGCAACCTTGTGGCTTAAAATCCAATGTATGCCCACCCATACACACAAAGGTGCATAAGTGCCTTTAAGCAAAAATGCAGGACAGAGCAAAAGGTACAAAAAATATTTACTTAAAGTAGTTGCGAAAAAAAGTGCCACCGGATACTAAATGTGATTGTTCAAGTATGTTGTTCAACAAATACAGGTAGGCCTACTGTGGGATTAAGGTAAGTAAAGAAGTAAGAACTGTATAGGGCTTGTTTAATCATAATCTTTATATCTTTTATTAGCACTTGATGAAGTTCACATTGTGCTGTATGCCTCATTCTTGAAGGCTAGATTCAAATCCCAGAACTCTCTGCATTAAGTCCGTACTGTCAGCCCCAAGATGGAATTTGGCTATTTAGATCAGGAAAGAAGATTCAAAGGGGACGCAACAAGAGAAATAGTCAAGAAATGGACCTGAGTACATGTAGCCATACATGTGACCAAAACAAAAATGCAAAACAAAACTTAAGTAAAAATAATGTTTAACGTATGTCCAAAAATCAAACTAGTAGCCTTTAGTCCCTAATAATCACAACTAGAAATCATTGGTTTTAAACATATGTCAAAGCTAGAATAATGTGAGGTACACGTCATTTTTTTAAATAGCATAGGAATTAGTGACATCACATATGGTAACATGATGCAAATCATGTGGCAGAAAATGGGACAAAAACACTAAACAATATGGCTATGCAGTTCATAAAAAATTGAGAAAGAAGATAAATATAAACAGCAAATGTTAAAACATTAAAAATGTTACACAAACTTTGAAATGTAGCAATAATTTAAAAGATCTATGACATATACATACATTCTTATAGAGTTCAAGTGAGTTTCTCAAGGGTTTCATCCCAAAGACCAGTATGTTGGGTAAATTGGTGACTCTGAATTGGCCTGGTTTAAGTTAGCGAGATAGTCCTCACACTTGACTGCCTGTTTGAGTCCGTCTTCTATTGACTGGTGTTTAAATTTTGGCTCCCATCTGTAATGGTTAGGATTTGTTTGTAGGACAAAGTGGACGTTGCTGATTTTGCTAGGCTTTTAGTGGCTCACAAGGCCTGTTAAGACAGAAGAAATTCAGCTGCACATCCCCACCACCTGTAGAAATGAGCAGACACTAAAGTGAATGGCTGAACTGGAGCTCTACCAATACTCTGGTCATCCCTATACTTCATCTGGTTACAAAGGTGTAAATCAGACTTGTGCTGATGCCACTGCAGAAATGTCTTGAGACGAAAAGGTGTCCAGACATTCATTTTAGGCTTGTAACGATGAACTGAACTTTGGATAAATATGACGGACAAAACTGGGCACCTATAAGCTGGCATTGGATCTGTGTGATGCCCTGGTTTTCCACAACTGACATAATCCTCCTGAACCCAGGACATTGATAGACATAAAACAAGAATGGACTATTCAATAAGGACATACATATAAACACACACATAGTGCTTTTATTTACAAAACAGTACACATGAATAAATAAAGTGCAGTGCAGTCATCCATCCATCCATTATCCAACCCAGTATATCCTAACTACAGGGTCACGGGGGTTTGCAGGGGCCTATCCCAGCCAACACAGGGCGCAAGGCAGGAGACAAACCCCGGGCAGGTTGCCAGCCCACCGCAGAGTCATCCATTAAACAAATAATAAATCCATAATAAAATCAGTGCATTGGTGAAAGGTAAAGTTAGATCAATCTTCTAATAAACATGGTAAAGGTTAAAAACACATGAGCTATAATTTAAAATCACTCCTGACCTTCTGTGCTTCCTACAAAAACCAACATTTCCTCTGCTCACCTATTATGGTCTTCTCAGTAAGAGGAGACAGACAACAACAGGTGTAGTCAACCCATTTATCTGGATCGTGTCCCCACCTGAGAGGACCCTCTGATCCCTGCTCCCTCCTTCAGCTGCTGTCCCTTGGTGTCCATGTGGTTACACCAGCTCCCTCCAATCCCAACCCTTTTTTTCTTTTCTCCATTCTGTCATGGAACGTATAGCACGAGAAATCAGACAGGCGATCTTCTCTTCTGTTTGTGAGGTCCAAAACATCCACATTCTGTATTCCTCATTGCTGCATTCTATGCATTGCACTTCTGGATAACATTCATTGGTTGTCTGCTCTCACATATGCAATCCTTCCACTAAAGACAAAATCAAACCTGATTGACTGAGTCACTGGGTACGTCAGACTACGTGACAGGCTTCATGAGAGTGTATCACCGACTGCCTCCAACTTCTGTTTTTACATGCATTTTTATTACTCTTTAATTTAATATTGTTTTTTTGTATCAGTATACTGCTGCTGGATTATGTGAATTTCCCCTTGGGATTTATAAAGTATCTATCTATCTACCTATCTAAGATCATGTAAATAAGGGCTACAATTGAAAATCGCTGGAAGAGCTGTCTACTGTGACATGGCCTTAACCAAAAGAAAAGTCAAGATACCAAGTTAAAGATTCAAACAACCACAAATTCACATGGCACATACAATGCAGTTTTGTACTTATCCAGAATTTTAGAAACTGAGAGGTCTGCAATGCCAACCTTTATATGTGGCACACCTTATTGAACAAAGTTGCCAGTACATCATCATCATGTGATTTATTTTTAGGACCCTTAAAATGAACTTAATAAATAAGAATATGCATTCCATCCATCCATCCATTATCCAACCCGCTATATCCTAACTACAGGGTCATGGGGGTCTGCTGGAGCCAATCCCAGCCAACACAGGGCACAAGGCAGGAAACAAACCCTGTGCAGGGCGCCAGCCCACCGCAGATATGCATTCCTTGTGTGTAAAAACCTAACAATGAAAAAAATTAGAGGAAAAAATGCCAGAAAAAAATATAAAAGTCAAATAAACCATAAACTCATTATTATATAACTCATATTATGGAGCCATCACACGATGGGGTAGAGAACATAACAAGAGGAACTCAAGCTGTGATATTGTTGTAGCATTTGCATATTAACCTTTGAAACAATTACCTTTTAAAGTTTTTGTAATTTTTTAGTGTCTTTTTGACTTATACTTATTTTTGGATTCACTCATTTAGTTCAAGTGGAATTTATTAATTTTGCTTCGCACTGTCACACACAGGCAGCCAAAGGGCCTGAATGAGAGTAATTCCATGCCAGACCGGGGGTGGCGGAGTGCACTAACTCTCTCTCTCACCACTGCAGACCAGTTACAGGAAATTCCGCCCGGCCCTGATGACATCACTTTCCGGTCCCAAGCCCACCGATGACATCACTTCTGGTTCCGGGCCCACCAATGACATCAGTTCCGGTTCCAGCCCTACTGATGTCACTTACTGTGCTCTCCTTTAAAGCCGCCGTCTTTGTGCTATTAAATCAGTTCTGTGTTGGACTCAAACCTGTACACAACTGTACAAACAATTTATCCTTTTTGCAGCCAGGAATATTATATGGGTGGCTGCTCCAAACCTTTTTCTGCCTCCTATATTTGTCTATCTTTCACAGCACATTTAACTTTCCTCCTGCTTACTTGGATTCTGGTCATTTCTTGTTCATTTTGGATTTTGTTTTGTTTGTTCAACATATTGGTTTAATAAGACAATATTTATTTTAATTTGCATTATTTGCTTAATTCCCATTTAGCATTTGCTTAATTCCTATTTTGTTCATAATGAACTCCATTGTTTTTATTTTCATAGAATTCATACATTTGAAGTCTTATGTATAATTATTTATAATAAGATGACTATATTAAGTTCAAAATCCGGTGAGGTGGGTTGACTTTAAATAATGTAATATTTTAAGTTTGAACCTCAGCACCTGACACATTGGATGCTAAAAACATTTTTTTTTCTTATTCTCCTTTATATGCAAGTCGTGCATTGTTTGGGTAGACGAAATGCCGAAATGAATTGACTTCTACTGTGAATGTCAATATAAGATTCAAACAATTGATACAGAAACCGCACCGTTTGTTTATCTTGCTTATACCTTAGGCTGAAATCCTTGGTAATCTTCGTCATTGGAGACTGATATAAGTTTTTATTTTCAGGAATCATATAGGCATGATTCCATTTCATTAGATAAAGGATTAGACCTTAATATCTTTTTTGTCCTTCAGGATGGACTTGACATTCAAAAGGACTTGCACTAACTCATTTTGGGTCATGCTAAAAACAATTCAGAAGAAGAATATGCAATATGTCAATCGCAAAACACTTTGTTATTTATTCACAAAATACTGAAGAAACTCTGGTTGCTCTTAGATAGATAGATAGATAGATAGATAGATACTTTATTAATCCCAAGGGGAAATTCACATAATCCAGCAGCAGTATACTGATACAAAGAAACAATATTAAATTAAATAGTAATAAAAATGAAAAAAGTTAGCATTTACTCCCCCGGGTGGAATTGAAGAGTCTTCTTCCTACTAATCATGTATTTCCCAACATCCGTCCTCCTAACTCTTTCACTTTACAACCAAAAAACAGCTTCTAAGACTCAGTCCAAGACTGCTCCCACATTCTTAAAAATACTGGCGGTCTAATGGAATTCTATGATTCTTTACTGGGATGTGTAAGAACTATTGCTTGGTAAAGCACCGTTTCATTCTAGAAAGAGTTCTCTCCATATGAAGTTGGTTCTTTGTACTTTGAAAAACTTCCTAATATGTAAAAACAACTGAAATCTTTAATGTCTGGTAGGTTACATGGCAAAACACTAACAGATTAAGAAAACCTGGACTCGACCTGTGTTATTGTGTGCAGCAAGTATCCTTTTAAAATCAGGAACCCATTGGCATTGCACCAATCTGTTACCATCTAGTCATGGTTATTTTTTTTTTCCTCCCATTCTGTATGTAAAGCGAACTTCGGTTTGTGAAATGCGCTCTATAAATGTAACTTATTATTATTATTATTATTATTATTATTATTATTATTATTATTATTATTTACTGTATGGAGCCTGTTAAAGATTTGCATAAAATCGAGGTCCTGACTCCATGTGGTCATTAAAGATCCCTGGACATCCTTTGTAAAGAATATCCGGTGTATCCTGATATCCTGGATAAATTACCTACCACAGCCTGGTCATTCTGGCCCCCTAATCATTCCCTATCTCTAATTGGCCAACTATCTTTCACCCCTTCGCCACCTAGTAGCTAATGTGTGGTGAGAGTACAGGCACAAAATGGCTGCTGTCACATCATCCAGGCGGATGCTACACATTAGTGGTGGTTGAAGTGACTCCCTACTCACAGTGCTGATGGCATATACTCCAGACCATCTTCCAGTAATAAAAAACACGGAGGCATATTTTAAATTTCAGTGAGGAATACATCAATTCACATGCAGCCACATAACTTACAGGAGTGATGGGCTTATTCATTCTCAACCTGCTGATGGCATATGGTATATATTGTTATCCTGAGTTTGACTCCAGATGAGGTTGTGTTTCCATTCAACTGCAGTCATGGCCAATCTCCGATATGTGCCCCCAGCAATGATGCAAAGGTTAAGTCGCTGGAAGAAGTTTTGCTTTGTGCTGTTCTGTTGGAAAAAAAAACACTTATTATTAGATGTTAAACTGTTCTTGAAATGTCACAGGACTATGGCATTCATCAAGGAGTGTGAAAAAATGCTAAAATAGCTGTTATTGTGAGGTTTCTAGGTTGGACTTGGGAAACCGCATTTTGGAATTCCTCAAATTAAAACTTAATATGCCATTTAATTGGTTTGACTTATTTTTATGGCTTGCATAGGGTAGTAATTTCAAATTCTTCACTATTTCAGACAGTATTGCTGTTTTTGTAAATTTGAGTTGAACTCTTGGCTTAGCAAGTTAAGGAGTAATTTGGATTGTTCGCTGTTTGATGTTTGTCAGTGTTGTTTGCTTACCCTTGAAAATTTAGGACTTTGTGTGGAGAACAGAGTTTTTTGCTTGTTATAGGCTCTTCTTCAGTTGTATTATTATCATTAGGTGATAGTGATTAAAAAAGTGTATAAAAATCATTATATTAAATTAGAAACAAAGTAAAACATTTAAAAAGAAAATTGAGCATGAAATAAAAGTGCAAAAATGTGTCCATGAATTTCACATCAGAAAGTGAGTGTGTAAAATTAAAAATGCTGCCTAAAAAATTGAGAGTGTTACATTATCAAAAAATGAATACATGAAATAAGCCACAAACGTGAGTGCACAGAATTAACATCAAGGAGTGGGTGTGTGAATTTAAAATCATAAAGTGACTGCAAAAAATAAATATCAGTAAATATGCAGAGGAAATTAACATTAAAAAGTGAGGCCGTGAAGCTTCAAGAAAAGGGTTTGTGAAAGACCAAGAACACTATTTCCATTTTCAAGATGATACTTACATTTTGAAATACTATCCTGTTGTGAGTTTAAATGTATTTTTTGCTCCAGTTTTTTTGGATAAATCCAGTTACATTACTATACATCTTAAATTTAACTTTACAAGAAAGTGCTGTAGAGGTCGTGCCATTCTCACTAAGGTGGGGCTGTCTAGGCTTTGGTATAAACATCTGAGCAGTCGCTCACACTGCCACCACCCAACTTCTGGTAAATACACAATTAAAATCCCACATTAAGTAATGTCTGTTCTATTTACTTCTTCTCTACCCTATAGCATTCTATGGAACAATTTATTAACACTTTAACATGCAGTACAAAAAGGCAGTTCTTTTCAGTTTACATAGAGGTTATATTATCTTTGATTAAAAAAAAGTTTAATGTGATGCACAATACTGCATGAAAATGGTAAAGTCGCTCAAATCAGAGGACCGGGTGAACTTATTATTGCTCAAATTAACCCAGCCGTTAGGTTTAACCTTTGAATTGGCATTCTGAAATGTTTTAGTTGTGGTTCTTCTCCACCCTTTGGGGACAATTTTACAATTTTAATCATACTGTGGAGTACAGAAATAAATAAATTAAATCAATTCATTTTATTTATATAGGCCCTTCTTCCTAGAAGGAGGTATTTCATTTCGCCAGGCACTCTGGATATCATCGAGAAGAGTCACAGCGCATGGCTTGATGTCAAATCTGGTCTGTACCAGGAACTGAGAAGGACAGCTCCAAGGGCTCTGAGGGAAGATAAGGAGGTGTTTGTTAGAGGAATCTGTGAGCAAGTGACACACCATCTATGATCTAGTGACCCACGTCCTTCTTATGGGGGAATCAATGGATTACACACATCTGAATCTGTTCTTCAGAGAGTCGCAGTCAGGGCGGTTGATGGAACTGACCTTATGGATAATGCTATAGTTGTGACCTGCTATGCTGGATACTCTGAACAGCTGTTTAAAGCTAGGACGTTGGATATCTCTGGGTCCACGGTTCTTGAGGTTGATCCTCCAATTAGCTGTGAACCACCCGATCTCACTGAGATTGCACAGGTGGTGAACCAGCCGAGAATAGGGAAGGGTACAGGGATCCATGATATCAGGTGTGAACTTCTGCAGGCTGGTAGTAAGGATATCCTGCAGGAATTGCAAGCAATCTTTGCTTCCATTTGAGAGACGGGCATCATCCCAACCGATTGGAAAACAGGACTTGTCATCCCTATCTGCAAAGTGATCGCATGGATTGTGGCAACTACAGGGGGTAACACTGTTCTTGGCACCTGGTAAGGACCTTGCTAGGGTCATCATCAATAGGATCCATGATCACTTGCTCACCTACCAGCGACTGCAGCAGTCTGGCTTAACTCCTAAGAAGTCTACCATCATCCGTAACCTGGCACTGAGGGTTCTGATGGGCTGCAAACACGAATGCCATCATATAAGGGAGGGTCAGCATGAAAAAAAGGACAAAAGGAGGAAAAATAGACTGGCCAGAGAGAGAGAGAGAAAGACGAGCGAGAGATAGAGGTTAAATGGAGAGAAGGCAGAAACACACAGAGAGAGTGAGTGTGCCCATACTGCAAGAAGCGAGAGGCATGTGGTTGGAAGTGAGCTTCAGGGCTGAGGGAGCCTGAAGCTGAGGAAAGGGAGCTCCTACTGAGTGAATGCTGGGGAGTACGAGAGGCCTGACATGCAGTGTCACCCGCAGACGCAGAGGGATAGGCGGTGAGGGACGTGTGTGGTTCAACGTGGCTCCCTAGAATTGCCGGCCAGACAATGGGGACCTGAGCCAGAATATGAAGGTTGACTGAACCTATCGGTGGGTGTCTCCTTCTTCAGTGAAGTCTAAAAAGGACAAGGAGAGGAAATGCCAAGTTTAAAAGGGCAGAATTCGGGGCACAAAGTTTTGTGGATCGTCTCTGGTTTTTAAACTCTGATTTTAATGGATATTTGTTGGATTATTTTTAACCCCCACATTATAGAGTTTTTATGGATTATTTATTGACTGATGGAGCACTGCACTATGTACTTTTGTTCAAATTTTAAATAAAAGCACTGGCACTATTGCACCTACCTCTTGCAATGCGTGTGTGTAAGTGTGTCTATCCTCATCTATCTAGCTCATCCCGGTTATGTTACAAATGGGGGCAGGTTCAAGAGGCTACCTGGAGCAACTGGGAGCGGGGAGCCAACCTGCACTGTTATAATTACCTGCATTGTGAGGAAGCGTCGGTTATGGCACTACGGCCAAGTGGCACAATTCCCAGAGGGTAATCCTCATTGTTGAGGACCCGAACGGCTGGAGCAGGCCAATGGAACACCCACATAACACCTGGCTGCAGCAGGTAGATAGTCATTTCTTGAGGGTGGGACTTAACCACATGTCTGCCTGGGGGTTTGCCAACCAGGATCCTGAGGTATTTCTTCATGTTGTGGGTGTAGCAACACGCTGTACCCAGTGCATGCTCCCCAACCTGACCTGACTTGACCTTTCTTAAGATCAAAGTGCTTCATAAAAATTCAAAAGAGTACAAAAGAATTAATAGCAAAGAAATAGCTAAAATTAACAGCAAATTAATATCATACATAAAACAGCAAATAATAGATCAACACTTGGAAACACAAAGTTCTAAATTAGAATAAGAACCAACAAATTGGAATAAAAAATACATAAATGCAATATTCTAGATGAGAAACCATGAGGAAATAACAAATCATTGAACGGATCGCATTGGGGGACTCAATGGTAAGTGTCCATCCATCTATTTGCTTCCAAATTCTTTATTCTTTCCTGGGCGCACTGAGCTTCAGTCCTCCACATTGCATATCCACATTTACTCATGCAAGGCAGTTTATAGACATACATTAATATTAACAGGCATGTCTTTAAAATGTGTAAATCAATGGGAGATTGTGTAAACTCCACAGAGACAGAACCTGGAAGGCCGAAGCTTTAAACACTGCACCATTGTACCCCCCAAAGGTAAGTGTGTCGTGTTAAATGTAAGACATGACAAGGAATGACATATCATTTAATTTCAATAAAATAAGTTTCCCTGGGTGTGTGATGAAATTACAAGCATTGTCTTAAAAATACAAATTTTAAAAAGTTCTTCTTATGTACAGACTCAAAGGACTTCTACATGTGGCTCATTTTAAATTTGTTAATAGAAAAACAATTTTTCATTCACAAGTTAGCAATCCAAATGTTAAACAAAGTATTAAATTAAATAATATTTTTAAATTAAATACAGCTTTAAACTAAATTACACAATAAATGTCTCACTGATCCCATGTCCTAGTGTGCTTTCTGCCTTGAATTCTAGTGCTGCCGAGATTGGCGCTGCTGCCCTGCAGACCTGACCTGGATTAAGCAAGAACAAACAGAAAGAAAATGTAACTGAAATGACTCCGCAGACTCATCCGGCCTTTCCAAAGAAGCCCAGGAGCATTACAAAAGTGCACATTTAAAACATTTTAGGACACACTTTCAAATAGGAAACTTTCTGTTGTACTGGAAAGAGAGATTTTTATATGATGTTATTAAAATTCCTCAAACAGGACTTACAAATCAAATTCATTCATGTATGCCCACGGTACTAACTATGATTTATGAATAAAATTTTCTTTCATCAGACATGCATGATTTTCAGGAAATACTGATCTTATCACGTTTCCAAGTGAACGTGCAGCGCACTGCATTAAAGAATGTTGTTACCTGTAGTGGCAAAAAGTAAAAAGGGAATAATCAGAATAATCGCCCCTCTGTGCTTATTAATGCATACTTTGGAGCAGAATATGTACGGCTATTAATCTTTTTCTAAAAGGAATAATTTTTTCCATACCACTTGGTATGCTTGGGACTAACTTTCTTTCCCTCTCTCTTTATCTCTCTGTATATATATATATATATATATATATATTGTGAGACTTGCCCGGACACCACCAGTCGGAGACCATATCTTTATAAAAGTCACACGTTTATTATTCATTAAATAAACACAGTCCCAAAACACCACACAATGCATAAAGCAATAATCACCCAATAATCCTTCTTTCTTTCAGTCCTTGGCCGCCAATCTCCTCCTGGGAGCTTCGTCCTGCTCCCTCTCCCGACTCTAGCTCCTTGATTGCCGGAAGGTGGCCCCATTTATTCCTGCCCGGATATATATTGTCGTGGACGGCCAGAGTCTTTACCTGGCCGGGTCACCTCCAAAATGGAAGGACTGGGAGAGCAAACATAGCCAGAGCATTACCTCCCCCAGAGCGATAGATGGCAGCCCCCCTAGTCTGAAGCGGTGCCTAGGACTCCCGCAGCGCTTCATAGGAGTTGGAGTTTGGCGCAGCCCTTTTGGGATCCGTGAGTGCCACCAGGGAGTGCTACAGCAACCGCTAAACCCTTATGGGCAGTTCTTCTGCCACACCCGGAAGTGCTGCCTGAAGGACATCATCAAGCACCTGGAGCACTTCTGGGGGCATTATAAAAGGAGCCAGCAGACACTAGTGAGCCAGTGATGGGAGGAGGGAGACGAAGCTTGCCGAGGAGGAGTGAAGGAGAAAGAGAGAAAGAAGAAGAGAGTAATGTGTATGTTTGTGCTTAGTGGGACTGTGTTGTGCCTATGGGAAACAGGGAAGGCATTTTACATGAGGTGAAAAAAAATTAAAGTGCCTCCTGCATTTGTCTGTGTCAGGCAGAGTGTCTGCTATGCCCTCTACACTTGTCACAATATACATATATATCCATCCATCCATTATCCAACCCGCTACATCCAAACTACAGGGTCACGGGGGTCTCTTGGAGCCAATCCCACCCAACACAGGGCGCAAGGCATGAAACATGAAACCTCGGGCAGGGCGCCAGCCCACCGCAGTATACATATATAT
>JANRMT010062814.1:56867438-56880028 GCA_026402145.1 Polypterus bichir lapradei
TATATATATATATATATATATATCTGTCTGGCGACTGGGATATATATGTTGTAATTGTTCAAGAGAGTTGTAAGAGTCCAAAGGAACAGTTGAGGTACCAATCAAGAAACTCTCAAAAGAACAAAAAATAAGTGTATTGTTGCACAGCAAAAAAGCAGGTACTCAATGACCGATTCAAAGCCTCAGTCAGCTAACATAAGGTTTGGGTCTAAATGAGACATTTGCTTCCAGGTATGTCCGTTGGAAGTGATGGGGTCTTCTAATGGCATTGTGGGCGGGCCATGAGCCCTGATTGCACATCTTCTTGGAGCTGGGGAAGAAAGTGACAGTAAGTGACAGCTACCCCCCTGACATTATGAAGTAAATCATATACATTAGCTGAGCCATGAAAGTGCTCATCAGGTGCCCTTGCATGACAATGTCTGTCTAATAAAACACTATGGTCTCTGTGTCCAGTCCCTCTGAGTAATCTGATTGGTCATTTTGGTTTTGGTGTGACTGATCAGTTTGGCTTTGGTAATGTGACGAAAGAAGAAATGCGAGTGGGGGTCGTATGAGAAAGAATAAAAGCATATAAATCATGCAAGGTACAGTTGCTTTCAGATAAGGCAAGTATAAAACTGGACAGGAGGTGAGAAGGGCACTTCAAAAACAATGAAGCAGGCTTTACAGGAACATGGTTGACAGATGGAGCCCCGGTTAGAAGACATTCACATACGCAAATACAGAGAAAAGGCACTGAAGGTAAATGTAGGGCAAAAATAGAAAACATTTTTTAAAGCTTGTTGAAGCAAACAAACATTTATGTAGCCCAAGATGCTCCAAGGAAGCTCTTTTCATAGTGTGGATCATAACACCCTTCAAACTGGCTCAACATGGAGCACTGCTGAAATCACCATAGGGCCATTTTGATTGCCACTATAACAGATATGTCTATGAAACTTGTAAAACCTCCTTCACTATTCTACTTTTAGACTCAAACTCTTGGTTTTGTTTTCTTAAGCCATCACTACAGAGTATAGAAAACTAATACTGATCCCATATAAGTAGAGAGTTTGTATTTGACAGTATTCTTCTTCTAACATCTTTGAATAACATGACAGTAGGTGCACAGAGCCCACCCGTACATTGGTACCACAGAGACTGAGCAGATATGAGCAGGAAATCCCGAAAGAGTGGTGAACATTCATAACTTTAAGACTTTGTACTTAAAAAATAAATTTATTAGTGGAACACTGTTGAGAAATGACTGGCATGGCTTGGATTATCAGGCTAGGTGGAAAGAGAAGGTTTTGCAGGGATTAGAAATGGAAAGAACTTCTGTGCCCAGCAAACCAGAAAAATTAACCCCTCAGGGTTTTTTTTTCCTCTCATATATAACAATAATTGTGGTTAAAACCTCAAAAATACTTAGATTTGTTAATGCCTGAGTAAAATGCAGCAGTAGGCCTTTTGCACTGGAGTTGATAAATGTTTATGCTTCCTAACCTGCAGCATATAAAGATTTGAAAATGGCTGGACTTCATACTGAACAAACATCTACACTGCAATAACCAAATAAATGAGAATAGATTGCTTTGCATTGCCCTGATCAATTGCTTAAATGAACTGCAAATTTCAATTTGAGGGTACAGGATAGTAAAACTGCTAAATCAACATGCAACCAAGCAGGTATAATTATAGGGCACAGAGTTTAGGTCAAGACCACACTGATGAAAGTGTTTCACTCTGACTGTCAGTCAACGGTCATCATTCATTCAGAGATTTTCTGGACCCATTTTTTCCAGTTCATAGCACAGGGAGCCAGGGCCTATCTCAGCAGCATCAGACAGAGGAAAGAAGCTAACACTGGATGGGATGTCCATCCAGTGACCTTGCACTTTATTAACTGGTATTGGGATGCCCCCTGCCACTATACCCCAACATGATTAAACCCTGGGCATTTTGTATTTCATACATGAGCACCAATGAGAGAAACAGACTACTACAAAAATGAGTGCAAAAACAGCTTTTTCTTTGCTGTTTTCATTGCCAAACTAAATTTTATCATCATGAACTTTTTTTTGAAACACAAACAAAAAGTTATTAGCAGCACATACAAAACAAATTAGTCCCAGAAAATATTTTTACAAATTCAGGTTTAATAAACTCAACAAGCTAACAACTCTTCTGTTCACCTCTTCTATGGCACTTGATTGCTCAGAGGTAATTCCCAAAGCAGTTTTCTCAAAATTACTTGATTCTTCCACGTTACCTCTTTCTTGGAAAAGTATTCACCAAAGCACACTTTCTTTTCATTCTTCTTTGTTCTTTCATGATCAGCATATCCCAATGCCCATTGCCAACTCCACTATTCAAGTAAAGCAGGTGTAGGACAATCTTTTGGGACAGTAGGCAGTTTATAGTGAATCTGTTGTAAGATTGTAGTAATGGCTGGAACCAGATGCAGTTCTGGCACTGTGCTGTGATGAATACAAAGGCAGCATATAACCAGTCATGATACCTCTGCTCCAAACAGCCAAAACAAAGCAAACATCTGCAGGTGAGTAGTTAAATGGCAGCAAGGGTGCTGCATCCAGAAAGTGAAGATTAGAAGGAACATAAGTAGTGCAGAGACTCCTCAAGCAAGTCGATTCACAGCTATGCTTCATTAGAGAAGGATGATTCCTGTATCAGCTCAAGTGATTTAGGTCTAGCCATGCCAAAATTACATGAAATCCAGTATGCAGAATACACTGAAATAAATCATTTTTTAGGCAATTAGATTCAACAATAACCTCATTTATTTGGAATTCAAAACATCCACGCATCAAAAGAGCGACCCTACAAAGACAAAAGGCAGAAGGCGGCATGGCTCTACCTAACTTCCAGTTTTATTACTGGGAAGCAAATATACAGGCGATAAGAACCTGGACACAAATAGAAGAACGTACACAGGCTTGGTCCGCAATAGAAGTAAAATCCTGCAGTACTTCTTTGTATTCCTTGCTCTGTGCTCCAATAAACACACGTTATCGGCAATATACTTATAACCCAATTGTGCTCCACTCACTTAGAATCTGGAACCAATGTAGAAAGCATTTTAAGACGGAGAAGCTTCTATCTGTGGCACCTCTGCAAAAGAACCACTTCTTTCAACCTTCACAAACATATGCAGTTTTTAATATCTGGAAAAAATTTGGAATTAACTTGCTTAGAGATCTTTATATAGACAACGTCTTTGCATCCTATGAACAATTACATTCCAAATTTAACATTCCAGCTACACATTTCTTTCACTATCTTCAAATCAGGAACTTTGTTAAACAGAACCTTCCAGATTTTCCTCATCTTGCACCCTCATCCATGTTGGAAAAAATATTGCTCAATCTCAAGGACTTAGACTCCATCTCTACAATATATAAAATCATTTTACAATCCCTCCCTTTCAAATATCCAAGAGGACACTGGGAAAAAGATCTCTCAATTAATATATCAGAAAAGGAGTGGAAAGTAGCAATGCAGAGAATTCACTCGCGCTCCATATGCGCAAAGCATACAATTATACAACTTAAAATTATATATCGAGCACATCTGTCTCGACTAAAACTCTCCAAAATGTTTCCAGGGCATGATCCAACCTGCGAACGTTTCAACCAAGCCCCAGCCTCACTGGGTCACATGTTCTGGTCCTGCACCAGATTAACACCATTCTGGTCCAAAATTTTTAATTACCTCTCAGACAGCCTTGGACTCACAATCCCTCCTAACCCATTAACAGCTGTGTTTGGGGTTCTTCCAGAGGGGCTTAAAGTGGAGAAAGACAAACAAATTGTGATTGCATTCACTACACTTTTGGCACGCAGACTTATTCTGATAAACTGGAAGAACCCAAACTCTCCTCTTTTAAGTCAGTGGGAAACCGATGTGTTATATTATTTGAAATTGGAAAAAAATCAAATACTCAGTTAGAGGATCCATACAGACTTTTTTTCAAAACATGGCAGGATCTAATCAGTAACATTTTAAAATAAGGTCATGAAGCACAGAGAATTTATTAATTTAGGTATTTTTACAAGCCTTAAATTTTACGCCGTTTGGCTTGCTCTCTCTCTCAGGGGTGGGGATCGATCTGTTCTTAACTCAATTTTTCTTTTTGTAAAAACTTGATTGCTTTGTATGGAATGCAATAAAATTAATATAAAAAAAAAAAAAGAATACACTGAAATACAATAGATATGCATGTTGTGCATTTAATTTTGGCAAGTTGGAGACACAAATGATGTATTTTACACATTGATGTCATTTAAATCTGGCACAGTTTTTCCAGAGTCTGGCCCTGTGTTATTCAGTATGGTACTAAGTGGACTGGTCACATGGTATGACAGCAGCGTCTGTCACAGTGCGCTTTACGACACAGCAACAATCAAAAGATAGCATTCTAAAACAGTGGTGTAGCTGGAGTTCGTGCCGCTCAGGGCGGGGTGGTGCTTCAATTTGCCGTTCTCCAACATATCTGAATAACCTATTTAAATAGAAAATTAAAATGACGTATTGAGAAAAATTAAGATACATTTTGTATAGATTTATTCATATATAGAGGAACAGCAATTATTTTTCACATTTAATTATTTATAAGCATCAACTAGACAAGAATATAGTATAGACACACTGATAAGCCGTGTCCTAATTATTAGTTTAATATAATTACGCTGTGAAAACCAGAACCAGTGTAGTGTGCAAGTGATAGGTGGGGATGTTTTCTGCAAAGAGCATGAAAGCATTCGGATTGATAACGAAACAAAATTATAAATTGTGAATTAGCTCTTTATCTTCCTAGAAATTATTATCGATGTAATGTTTGTGTTTATTTTTGTTATTGCCTCATAAATTTAGACTGCTGTGTCTGATGCCGTCACAGAAGGACAGTCTGAAAATTATTTTTGAAGCATTTGTGGATAAAAATCAGAGAATTTTACTTTTTTTATTCATGAGTGATATTTTTCCGAACCCTGCTGCTTACACACGAATTGTACTGAGCCTTACGGCCAATAATGCCGCCCCAAAAAATGTACTGCCCAGGGCGGACCGCCCCCTCCACACACCCCTAGCTACACCACTTTTCTGACATCAACCAATAATCCAAAGAAAGTAACCAACAAACAGAGAATTAGTGGAGTAAATGTTAAGTGAGCACAGTGAACAGACCTAAAAGAATGCATAAATTAGACACAGAAAATGAAATGTTAAAGCATCACAGCTTTAAAGAATAAAATGTGGCTTACATCATCAATGGAGCATTTTTCAGCCAAAAGCAAAGTGTTAATGAAAACCAAAATATATGACACTTGTATAAAGTTGAACAAAATGAAGGATGTGTTTTTTTCTGCTCTGAGTGATGCCTCGCTCTAATTAGGCTTTAATCACTTCTTACCTCACACTTAGATAACAGGCCTGCGGTGTAGGGAAAAGCGTGAGGAATTCTGCGGGGAGTCTTGTGACTGCATTGTTTATAACACAAATTACTGTTTCCCTGTCTCTCTCTGTGGGTCTTCTTGGCTGAACTAAATCAAAGAGAAAACACATACCAGATGAGGTATGTCCTTTAGAATTCATTCTGAACTCTTTTTGGGGGTCTGATCCTGGTGGACTGCAACTTGACACCCAGATCTGGAGCACAAAGCTCACATTATAGACAAGCAGCAAAAACTGATCTCATATTTTTACTCTTGAAAACCTTTGAAGTCTGCGCTAGACTGATGTTCAGATTTGACAGAATCATAAGTAGAAAAATATGCTACCAATTACATTTTTAAAAGATTATGAAATCATGTAAGTTTCAGAAACGCTTTGCTTATCTGATATAGCACCTTTCCAAGTCATGAATCATCAGTGCATGTAAGAGCAAGCACCAATTTTAGCACTGGGTTAAAATGGAGTCTCAGGTTGTATTAGAAGTGCTAAGCCATCTGCACTCCCGGTAGAGAAGCAACAAAGATCCTGGTGCTTGCAAGTAAGAGGATCTTAGTTTAATCCGACTGATTTGTATGCGCATGCTGCCCTACAGGGAAGAAAATGCCATTAGTTTCACAATAATTGATTCAACATGTAAATTCATTTTCTTCCACAGTGTTTCCCTCTTGTTAGATTATCTGCCAACTCCTGTAAACTATTACTTGCTAACATGGAATTTAGAAATGAAAAAAGCAGTGGGGTGTGTGGGATTGCTGAATCTGGAAAGCGGCAAATTGTTCAGGAAACCAGGGCTTCTAATTAGCAGTGATGGCCTTTACTGGGTTAACTGCATGTTTTCACAGAATAGTAGTACATTGAGTTCCTTCAGAGACAGGGTGGTACTTTTCTCTTCCTTCCAATACAATTCCTTACACACATACCTGTAAAACCAAAATGATAAAAGGAACAATAAACCCTTCAGCATTTTTGTCTTCCAGCATAGCCCTTCTGCTATTTGCTGCCAAACTGAATGTTCTGGAATTCTTGCCAACATCTGCGTGACAGCTGACATCCTCTGACATCAACGTCATTCTTCAAAGTTTTAGTGGCCTATTCCTACTTGGGTTTGCAGAGGTCTTCTAATGATGGTTTGTGGGGCATATCCAGATGCAAAATGAAAATAAATTAAATTTCCAATTGGTTTTCGTACTTGTCCGTTGGATGCCTGGTTCAAGTGAGGTCATGTCTTATGTATTTACTAATATACAGTATGTGAATAGATTGGTGACACAGCAGGGCTGCCTCTCAGCTCCTGCCTTCAAATCCCATCCTTTCAGCTTCAAGTTTGCCCATTCTCTCTGACTATGCATAGGTTTTTATCTAAAGATATCCAAGTGTTGGTAACTGGTTAGGTTAGATAGAGTTTATCACACCAGAGGGAAATTTGATTGCAGCAGGAAAATACAAACTTAAGGCACTGTTACACAAATACAAGAAGAGAAGCCAAGACACAAAAATTGAAAACTAGTGTTATCATAAGTTAACACACTCAAGGTTTGTACAAAGAAGAATAATTGACTTTAACAGTACCAAAAATGTTCAGAATTCTGCAGCATCCCTTCAAGTAACAGAATTAATTTTTTATAGTTCTAGAAACAGGAGAGTTCATAAATCTGTTGCTCTTTACCCTCCAGAACCTAAATCTGAAGCCAGATAACAACATCTGAAATTAAGAGAAAAAAGGATGGCTACTGCCTGGCGGAACTGAGTTGGCCTTCTTTCTGACATGTTTATAATACTGCTCAGTGACAGATCTCTGCTGCAACCAATAATTTTATTGCTAATTTTTACAAGGTTGTTAAGTTTATATTCTTATGATGAGTTTGGCAAACCAACATATAAAAGCAAATGTAACTACAGATTCAATAAAAGACTTAAAAAAACATGTCATTATAGTTTTGTCCACTTTAAAACAATTGAGCTTCCTAAGAAAGAATAGCCATGTCTGCCCCTTCATACAAATTTGTTCTGTATTGGGATAGAATAGGATGCCAGTCCATTATAAGGCACAAACACACATGCCATTTTTCACTCTTCCCTTTGTTATCCAAGTGACACGCATGACATAAAGAAGGCATTTTTCTTCCCCCTCCAAACATCTCCCATATTCGTTCATTCCTAAACTTTTTCTGGCACCAAGAATTTTGCCAATGCTTTTATCACTCCTAGTACTGACTTCTGTTGGTTCAGACCTCATACTGGCAGCAGTGAGCCTGCAACTTCCATTCTTCTGTGTCTTCAGTGGCTCTTTACTTGTGTGTACAAAATCCTGTTGTTGACCCATATGATTCTGAGCAGACCTGCACCGGCCTACATCAGCCACCTCCTGCATCACTTCACATCCAGTCTGCATAATCTCTTCCACGGATGCCTGCAGTTTTGTCATGCCCCAATTAATCTATTTTCTATGGGTGATTTATTGTTCAGTTCTCTTCCACACAGACTTGGTGTTCTTAAAGTTATTAGATCTGCTGTCTTCATTCTGCCTTTTAAAAAGCAACGCCTGACCCAATCATTTGAGAAGGTTTTTCACTCATTAAGGTTCTTAGCCTCTGACCGGATCTTAATGATGGAACTCAGGGGCTAGAGTCAGGTTTTTCTGTTCACTGGTTTTCTAACAATGCACATTATTCCTGTTAATTTTTGTCATTGGCTAATCCTAAATTCTTCATTCATTTATTGCTTCTAATAAATAAATTAAAAGATACACAATTTAATATATGCATGTCAACCATAATATTAGGGAATGGCCATGTGTTGCAAGGTCAGACTGTAAGTCAAAATTTCACTGTACAATAACAATAGTAGTGTGCTGACACTAGTAGTACTTGTAGTTGTAGTAGTCATTGTAGTAGTAGCAGTAGCTCAGGATGGGGTATAAGGTTGCCACAGAGCCAATATCCTATGGAGACTGCAGTAGGGAGCTGAACTAAGAAGAGGGCACAATGAGTAGGGAAGAAAAAGAAGAAGAAGACATTACATTTATATAGAATGGTCAAAGTGTGGTTCCAGAGGGAGAGAGTGTTGTGAAGCAATCGAGAGATTAACCTTTGGTGTTTTCACAGTATTTGGACCATAAATAGATAAGCCACCCTGTCATACAGATAAACTAGGCTCAGAATGGCAGGTTCTGTGGACATTCCTTTCTGTTTTTTGTGCAACTACTTTGTGTTTTTCCTATATCATTCCAGGTGCCTTTTCATTTTCTGTTATTAAGCCATAAAGCTAACTTGGATTTTCTTAACAAATGTTCACCTTATAGACTTCCTTGAACACATTTTGAACATTTCTGAAGTGATTGATGTCTGTCCATTTCTCTGTGTGCCAGGATGTGAGTCATGTTGTGCAGACATGATAACATATAAAATTAATTTGAATGAAAATTATAAAGAGTTATAAAATGTTATATGCCTATTGAATTTGAGGAAAAACAGCAAAAGGTGAGTTCCTTTTGTAGAGTTCTGCACCCAACTGCAGTATAATCAGGGAAGAACAATATACATTATTGGCAAAATGTTGTTAACTCACTTTATTATATTATATTTTATACTATATTAAATAATATTCTACTGCTAAAATTACATCAATGTTGGGGAACATTATGTACTGGACATGAGATTCTGTATTAAGAAATTGCAATGTCAACACGATAATGGCTAGCATAGCTCCATGTGGAGTTTGCTCATGCCCTCATTTCTGGTGGGTTTTCCTTTGGCTTTTCTGATATTCCTCCCATATCCCCAAAGGCATGCAAGTTAGTTTATTTGTCAATTTCAACCTGGTCCTGATCAGGTTTCTGTGTACGAGGACACTGCGATGGACTGACACGTTCTTCTAGACCAGTGATTCCCAACCAGTGGTTCGGGTTCGGGTGCTTTATAAAAGGGGTTCACAAAAAAAAATACTGTAATGGCGGAACTTTAAATTCCAAACGTAAAAAAATATAACAAAATATTAAATGTTGGCAAATATATTCACAGTGCTATTAATAATACAATAATAAAAATGGGTCAACAAATCAATTAAATGTCAAATTCATGAATATTACCTTAGTCACTTATGCATTGTGACGGAAGATTCCGTAAAATTGTCGAGTCGCAACAGGTAACAATCTGTAATGCGATGAGACGCTACACCAATGGTGATGCGTGTACATTCTCGTATGATCCAGAAACTTCTAATACAGCGAACCGAGAACCCCAAATGCATTCAAAAGAACGAGAATAACGTCTGCCGATATAAAAACGCCGCAATCAGACAAGGGAGAGTAGAGTCGAATTGAATCGTATGAGGCACTTAAGAACCATAAGTGATTTTAATAAGATAAATTGGTAGTGCATAGTGTGTGTAAATAAATTACGATAAAGCCTTTTTACTTAAACATGTGCACGTTGAACGTGAAAGTGAATAATTATTACGTAATTTTATTATGGATCGATGGTTAAAAACGGATAGTTTCATCAAGTCATACAAAAAGCTGGATGAACAATCAATTGCTTCTTCTTCTACTTCAGTCCCTG
Source organism: Polypterus bichir lapradei (assembly GCA_026402145.1). Lineage (NCBI taxonomy): Eukaryota > Metazoa > Chordata > Cladistia > Polypteriformes > Polypteridae > Polypterus > Polypterus bichir. Next base: position 56,877,452 of record JANRMT010062814.1, read on the forward strand.
ATTTGGTACCAACACAGGGTAACGATACTGAAAGTGAAGTGAGCTACTGTCTCTCCAGACTGAAAGCAAGGAAAAAATAGGCAAACATAGTAAGACAAAAGAGAAGAAATGAAAATATGACAGCGACTAAGAATGGGTTTTTATTTTACCGGGGATGTGTCAGAACCTAAACCGCTTTGTGTAATTTGTAATGAAGTCCTGGCCGATAGCAGTTTAAAACCATCACTTCTTCATAGACACATTGAAACAAAACATCCAATGTACAAGGATAAACCTATCGTAATGACTACATAGGGGGTTCGCCAATTTATTCTGGTTTTTTGAAGGGGTTCACAAGGAGAAAAAGGTTGAGAATTGCTGTTCTAGACTGTTCCATGCCTTTTGTGAAGTAATGCTGCAATAAACTTCATCTTCCTCTGATGCTGAATTGGACTAAGTGAGATTGAGTATGTTATGTTATATTTGATTAGTAACTTTTTTTTGTTTGAGTTATCACGATGATGAAAAGCAAAGGAGACAAATGAGGAAAGAGAAACCCACATTGCCAACAATGGGGCACCTGTAGATGTCAAGTCATTTATGAAATATTTGAGTCTGTCCCATAAATATATATAAATATCACATATGTTTAACATCTATTTTAGCTGAATTATGGAGAAATGCCTGTACATAGTACATACTACATTTCATTATGAATCGCCATTGCTAATATGATGTGCTAATGCCTCCTTTCCAGCTGAATTCTCTCTATTTTTATTGCTTTATCATATTTTGGGCTTCTGGACATACCAAAGTAAATTGACTTTGAGCCAAAAAATACTTTCATTCCAGAAACTCAGCATGCCTTCTCACAGTCTATTCATAACTGGATTTGTTCCCAGGACTAAATTTCCATCCATGGTGACAGAAAGCAGACTGAAGAAAAAAATGTATGTGGTTTGGTATTTGGCATCCTTCACTCTTCTTTTTATTGGCATTTTTCAGGCGAGTATCATCACTGTCTCTTGCTAGTCTTAAATTGTCTAAAACCTGTAGAAAGCTTTGAACTTTAAAATTGCTTTAAATGAGAGTCTGGTACAAAGAATTCGGTTTTACGACATAATCATTCATTTGGTTTTCTATCAAACCATCCTTCCCTGAAATGGATTCTTTACAGGTTTGCATGAAACTGAAGATTATGCCAGTAGGACTGGACTTGGAGCAGAAGGCAACCCTGGATGTCATGTCAGTTCATCACAAGACACACCAACTTACACATCCACACTCGATCATACAGGGTCCATAAACCAGTCTAAATGCAGTTTAGTGTGGCAGATCCCTTAGTGAAAGTCGTAAATATTCACAGGTATTACCTGTCAATCCACATGGGCACTACAAGTCTATCTGGAATGTGTGTGTTGTACTAAAAGTTGTGATGTAAATATTGCAATGTCATTCCACACCGTTCCTTTGCTCTCTCATGGTGCTTGTTTTTTAATTAATAATTGATTTTAAAGTATTGTTACAATGTGGTCAGCAGCATAATCTGATTGTTATATTTTTAACACCACCACAGACCTTAGAAAGCAATAATTGTTCAGGCAGTAGAATAAAAGAAGCCATCCATTCGATTCAATTTCACTTTAATCATCTTTTGCATAGCACAGTTCATGAGCACATACTTTCTGACCTAACAATAAATGAGTAAAACATACAATATTTGTTTTCATAGACATACGTCACACTAAAACTGAATGGATCTCAATGATTAATATAAAGAAACAATTTCAATACTGTATATATGTTCCATTTGCAATACAATTAAGATATAGGTAGCTGGCAATGGGGAAGAGAAAAACTCCAATCAGCAAGATATGTGGAGATAAAGAACTTCTGGGAGGTCCTCAGTCAGTAATATCAAACAAAGTCACAGTTTTAATGGCCTAGGCCAACTTAAACTCCCACATCTCCCCCACACCCTCCATCCTGCCCCCCGGGCCATTCTACAATATTAGGAAGCAGATTAGACTTCACTGAATTCAAAGCTTACTAATATCTCTGGTGACACGTCCTATGGTCAGGATTAGGAGCCTGGAAATGTAGCAGTGGCACCAGGTGGCATAAGGGGATACAAAAAGGCAGCAATATGATTCAAGATGATGTAGTGAGAAGCATAAGGAAGTGTCTGTACGGGAGGTGCCAAGGGTGTCTTTAAAATGAGCTGGGGCCTGAGGCCTTCTTCCACAGGCTGTTGCTGAGCCTAGAAGCAATTTTGAAGTATGCTGTAGAAGTAACTCCTGTGTGGGATTTAAAGACTACTCTTTATCATTAATCCACTAAGTGTTGAATTGGAAGGTGAGCTTGGCAAGGGTTAGCTGGCTATAGGAAGACAGCCCAGAATCCAATGTTAAAGACAGGGATGAGAAGAGGTGAAGAGAATACTTAATTGTGACATACAAGAGAATGGCATGTGGGTAAAGCATCCCATTCTATAGACACAGTTCCTGACTCATATATCCATGTCCAGAGAGGATGTAGGATTGCAGCTTTACTATCTATCTATCTATCTATCTATCTATCTATCTATCTATCTATCTA
>JANRMT010062814.1:56889754-56936566 GCA_026402145.1 Polypterus bichir lapradei
TAGATAGATAGATAGATAGATAGATAGATAGATAGATAGATAGATAGTGTGGTGGTCCTCTGGGGCCTTACTCAGCCTATATAGTGGAAGGACCAGAGAAGAGAGTTTATTCAGGACATTATCGCCCCCGGAAAGCTAGAGGGCAGTGCCCCTGACTTGCACTGGGGCCATGGGTTTGAAGCGTGAAAGCTCAATGCTGCTGATGCCCGTGGCCACCTCCAGGGGGCGCCTAGATGTTTGCCAAGCCCTGTTTAGCAGCACTTTCGCCACACCTGGAAGTATTGCCGGAAGAAAGGAAGGACTCCAGGAGTCCTATAAAAGGAGCCAGCCGCCAGAGTCAGGTGGAGGTGGGCGAAGCTTGCCGGGAGAGGAGTGGAGGCAAAGAAAGAAGAAGAAGAACAACAACAACAACATTTATTTATATAGCACATTTTCATACAAAAAATGTAGCTCAAAGTGCTTTACAAAATGAAGAATAGAAAAACAGAAGACACAATAAAAAAATAAACATAAGTCAACATTAATTAACATAGAATAAGTAAGGTCTGATGGCCAGGGTGGACAGAAGAAACAAAAAAAAAACTCCAGAGGCTGGAGAAAAAAAAAAAAAAATCTGTAGAGATTCCAGACCAAGAGACCGCCCAGTCCCCTCTGGGCCAAGAAGAAGAAGAAGAAGGAAAGGGTTTTGTGCTGGACTGTGTATTTTGGTGCTGTGTTGTGCTGTGCTCTAGGGAGTGAGAAAAAAGTGCTTCCAAGCTCAGAATAGAGAGTGTTGTGTGTGTTACTGCGTCTCTGCCTGACTGTGCTGGGGTTGGAGTGACTGTACGCACCTGGGTTTTCCACATTAGATAGATAGATTTGACAAAATGGATGGGCAGATAGAAACACTGTATTTATGTTGATAATTACAGTCTACTTACACTGGAGTAAGAAAGAGTTAATATGAAGTGTTGCCACAAAATCAACTCACCCTCAGCGTTTATATTTTAGTTTCAGGTTTTCTTTTTATTTTCATACATAAAAAAGAATAAAAAAACTTGAAGCCTCCAAAAATAATGCTTTTAATTATGTTTAGTCAGTCGAGATTTCTCTTGCGCATCATTTTTAAGTACTAAATTGCTTTTATAGCACAGCAACACCCTCTGGCAGCCGGTAGGTGAGTCAGTGTGTTATAAAAACTGAAGCACAATTTCCACCCATGTACATCAAGGCACAGATGGCCTCCCTCCCTGGATCTTAAAGGTTGTGTGTGTTGCATGCCAGCTAAAAATCCAGTATGTTTGGAGATTGTGGCTGGCGAATGACTTCAGGTAAAAAAAAAAAAATGACAAACTGCTGAGCCGTATCTTTAAAATGAAGTTCTATCACCAAGTACTAAGTTTGCAATTTAATTATTCTGTGTTTGTTAAATACACACCATGCAGACTGTGTATATTTCAGCAGATTTGAATCATCAAAATGTTTTTCTTGTACAGTTCATTTTAAAGTATCATGCTGGCACAGCAGGTAGTGTTACTATCTCGCAGTGCTACAGCTCCATTGGGGAACTTCCATGTTCACACTGAGATCATCTACAAATACTTTTGGGAGTCCACTTCTCAGAGACAGTAGGAGTGAATGAGGGGGTGTCCTGTGATGGCCCATATCCTCCCCTGGCCTTTGTCAATTCAGTGATGCTGTCAATGTTCCCTTTAATTATTTTGTACTGATCAGTGGATGTGCTAATAACATATATGCCCAAACTTTCTGTTTAAGACCATTTTATTTAATCAGTGTGGTTCCTCCATGAATTGACACATTGATGCACAATTGACAATTGCATCCCCTGTGAAATTAAACTGCAGCTATACAATAAAACACTGTTAACAAACAGGGGATGTTGTTCCCCATGGGAGTCTGAAGCACCATGGGACAGTGTAACATGATCAACAATTGGGGTTGTATGATGGGATCCCCCATGGAGTTTCAAGTGCCGCAGTATATTACCAATATGTGGGCAAGTTCATGGGTCAGCAGCATGCCAACTGTTCAAAAGTGCTGTACAGCACCTTGAAAAAAGTTGCACGGCAGCACAGCTTAGAGGGAACATTGACTGCCTTGGAACCATACACTTCAACAGTGAAGCTAGGACTGTATTTACATTTACAAGTATTTACTTAGCCAAGACTTTCATCCAAAGCGACTTACAAAAGAGGTCAACATAATCAAATAACCAAGTGTTATAGGACAAGGTTATAAAGAACATGCAGTATGTGTCTCCATATATAGTACACCCATATACTACCCATTGACTACGCTGACAGCAATCAACAAGGATTTGAACTTAACATGTGCTGGTATATTTTGAATCATCTACAGCAGCTTGGTGACACATGTCGGTACTCCTGCTAGCAGAGAGTTTTGGTGGTCCAAATGTGACAGGACCAAAGCCTGGACCGGGAGATGGGCCGCATAGTTCAATTTTCCATCACATTTCTTATCTGAATGTGGCCGCATGGCCCTAGAGACCTTTTAACATGGACAAGAGAAGATTGTTGACTTCAGGAAAGCCCACGCAGACCACACCCCTCTGTACTTTGAGCGCTCTGTGGTAGAATTGATCAAGGGCACCACATTCTTTGATGTGCACCTGGCAGCAAGCTGTTACTTGGTCAATTAACACCCACCTCCATATCAAAGAAGGTACAGTAGCATCTCCACTTCCTTTGCTGGCTGAGGAAGGCAAGATAACCTCCCCAGATTTTCACCACACTCTCAGGTTTGAAAACTGAAGTGTCTCTGACTACAAAGTCCTACAACAGACAGTACACACAGCAAAAAAATAATGAAGACCTATCTGCCATTCATTACAGGCATCTTTTTTAAGCACTGCATCCGAAAAGCCTACAGCATTATGAAGGACCGCTCCCACTCCTCTATCATCTTTTACTCCCACTTCCATATGGCAGAAGGCTCTGTAGCACTTGAACCATTTCTGCCAAGTTCTGCAACAGTTTCTACCCTTTGGCTGTCATGACTCTGAACTCTTTGCTGCCACACTCTTCTCAGATCTGTTGCTAGTGTTTTATTCATACGCAGTACAATTTTTACATTTGTCAATATTGTTGTTCTTATTGTTGTTAATAGTTATTTATTATTATTTATTTCAACTTATTACTATCTACTCATTTACCATTTATTCATTATTTATTCATAGTATAGTCTTTCACTTGTCTCGATTTTGTCCTGTGTTTATGTACATGTTGCACCGCATTCCTAGTGTATGTTATTTCATACCACTATATGCTGCAATACTGTTTATGGATGGTGTAACAATAAAGCCACTTGACTTGATGTTAGAGCTCTCACCAGGTAATTAATAACACCCTGAGTTGAGAGCGGTGCTGCTGCTAACTCAATTTCCTCTTCAACTTGCAGTTCAGAGGGATGACAGCCGGAGGACGAACGACTTCACTTCCTCATCTTCCCTTCTGGGAATCTCTTATAAAAGTAATACAACCACAGGAAGTGGGTATTCAGCTTAGACACGCGACTGATAGTGATCCAAAGAACTCAACATCTTTAAACCTTTTGTTGGACAGCAGAGGCCATTGTTTTGTATCATTGTCCCATTCATTTTGCTTATTTGTCCACCATTAAATGGAGTTTACCACAGGTGTACTCCAATTCTTCATGCTGCTCAACTCTTATTCTTGTTACAATGGCTTTTCTCTCTAACCAAAATTATTGTTCTAGTACACACCCAAATATTTATACAGTGCACCTGGATGGAGAGCACAGATAGGGAAGACAAGCTCTTCCTAAAGTTCACTGTTGTCTCTTTGGTTTTGTCAAATGTTAAGCTGCAGATGATTTAACCTTCAAATGGTCAGGAAAGTCATTAGCTAGCCCTCTATATTTTATAAATTTGTGTTATTGTGGGCATCCAGAAGCTATTCCAAAAAGCATCAGGGATAAAGCAGGATCATACTTTGGATGGACTGGCAGTTAAAAGTTTCAAACAAAAAAGACACTCACTCAGCCCAGGTCAATTTTGAGTCACCAGTCAACCTTACATATATTTTTAGGGTATCATAATTATTAGGACAGGATAGCCTGCTAAATACGTCCAAGTTCAAATGGAAGGAAGAGACAATTAAAGTTCTTTTCATTAAGCATTGGTATGCCATCTTTAGGCCCTGACACATGTAAAAAAGTGCAAGAAAGGCAGGAGAACAGAGGACTAACAGGCCACAGGCACTCCTCCAGAAGTGTTCTGTGAGAAAGCCTCTGAAGAAATAAGCACAATAAACTTCACACTCTTGTTTGCATTAACTTAACACAAAGTCCATTGCGAACCTTCTCTTGTCGAAGGTTATTAAGCTCCCCCAAAGCTATGGCGATTCATGTGTAATGCCAAAGCCTTGCTACAGACTTGCTGAGATTAATCAAAGACACTCATGGAGTCAGGACTACTCCTCCCGCTTTTTCTATTTTAGAAGTGCTATTAGAATTACTGAAATCTAGTAGCAGTTGGTATCGAGCAGAGTTGGGGGAGTACAGAAACCAAAAATAACTTTAGATCAGCTGATACTTCTTCAGATGACTGAACAGTAGTAGACTGTTGATAATTTGATTTTGAACTTTGTGTACATGTGGAATCATTTTAAAGGGACAAGTCATTATCGATGTGTTGTCATCTGGAAGCTTATTTGGCTGTGTGATGAGGCACCTTCATTATTAGGGCCTATTGGGAAAATCCGGCTTTAGCTTTCACTTGTCACTTGAAATTTGACTTTTTTTTCTCATATACCTAATTTCTCTATTTTCCTATTTTTCTCTTTGTTTGTTAGGAACTTGATTTTATCATTTTGCATTTTTTTTGTGTACTGTTGATCTATTTTAGTGTTATGTTTTGTGACATTATCCCAGCGCTGTTTTGTTATCATTTTGGGCACTTTCGTTTTGTGTGTTGTTTTTTTTTTGGGGTATCACCATGTCGTTTGTAGCAATGACCCCACTTGCCAGTTACATGGTTTGTAACCTGATGTTATCGCAATTCCCCTATAAAAGATGGTGGCATGTTTACTAGAAATCTGACTTTTCACTTATGAAGGTAAAACTTTCACTCTAAGAATCAATAATATTAAAATAATTTACAGATAAAGAACTTTGCTTTCATTTTTTGTCTGGCTGTTGGTTTAGCTTTGACATTATATTTTTTGCTGATAATTGTTACCCACTGTCAAAGATGAGACAATTGAGTTGCAAAAGGTTTTAGGGCAGCCACTCGTATAATTTTTCCTAGCTGCAAATGAGTTGAGAAAGAGGTACGTATGTGTACAGATTCAAGTCCAAAACAGAACTGTCTTGTTGAGGCAAAGCAGAGGATAGGAAGTGATGTCATCAGCACCTTTGAACACCATGACAGCTTTGAGTTTGTGTGCACAGGCACAGGGCTCTCTATCAGCTTTGCACATCTGGACACTGCACTTTATCTCCATTCTTCTTTGCACAACTGCTCAAGCTCTGTCAGGTTACATTGGAATCGTGAATGAATAGCTCTTTTGTCTTGGTTGAGGTCTACATTACTCTGCTTTCCCCTTTTATATTCTTTAATGTGTAGCCTTTGTCAGACTGCCTCATATCTCATAGACTTACCACTGTTTATAAGATATTGTACTTTATAACTTCTCCCCACATCCCTTCTATATCTACAGTATAACCTCAGGCAATTATATAGAGTAAAAGACAAGCAGGAGTTAAGTTACAACTTAAATAATGTATTATTGATGATATTCGAAAAAAAAAAAACAGCAATAAGCAAAATACATTTGAATATTGGCAACCATACAACTTAGTAAATGCTGATGTGTAGCTTCAGGTGGCAAACAGACTTGTTAGTTATTTATAATGCCTCTAGTTAAGTCATCATTTTATGGCTTTCTTCAGGACAGGCCACATGCTTATCTCAATATGGCTGCCAATTTGTGCTTCTCAGTGTGGTGTTCTTTTCAGTTCATAGTGTGTGAGATGCTCCTTCATCGTGATGGTGAGAGAGAAATAGGTAGGGGTAAAGCAACCAAATTTATACATTCTTTGTCCAAATCTTTACACCAATAGGACTTTGTGCTATAGAAAGGCCTCTGATTCAAACCAATCCCAGACAGCCATACTTCAGACCAATGGGGGCACACAGTACCTTTCACACCTGCCCCCAAGCTGATGCTTGCCAGCTAGGTAGTCTGGCTTTCCTGTAGGGATTGATTGAGAATCACTTGCCAAATTGGTTTTAAGCACTTCCCCCAACCCTGTCATAAAATTACAAAGACTCAGTCTTAAGGGGGGGGGGGGTTGTTAAACATCAAACCATTGCTGTTATTATCAATGATATAACACTAATTTTACATTGCTTTGTCTAAGTTACAAAGACATATAAAATATTTATCATCTTAAATAAGTTTACACCACAACAATAGCCTTTATCAAGTCTAGTCACAAACTGTCAATTGAATTATGATATGGACTCCATGACATTAACTTTGTGACTTTGTGGTTTTTTTAGCCAATTCTGTGTATCTTTAGCTTTATTCTTGTGGTCATTGTCTTGCTAGAAAACAAATCATCTTCTTGCAGAGTCCATCGGATTTTCCTTTCAGGACTTCCCTGTGCTTTCCTGCATTCTTTTTACCCTCCACCCTCACAAGCCTTTCAGGGCCTGCTGCAGAGAAGCGTCCCCACAGCATGGTGCCGCCACTACCACACTTCATGGTGGGTATGGTGTGTTTTTGAAATTGTGCAGTGTTTGGTTTAAACCTATTATGGTATTTAGTTTGATGATAAAAATCTAATTTTTGGTCATATCAGACTCTAGAACCTTTTTGCAGTGAATTCTGCAGTCTCTCTTGTGCCTTTTGGGTTTTTTTTAACAGTGGCTTTGTCTTTGCCATTCTCCCATAATACTGAGGCTGGTGAACACCCGAGCTACAGTTTTTGTCTGCAAAGTCTTTCCATTTTCATCCACTGTAGCTTGTAACTCCTTTTAGAGATCTCAAAAGTGTCTTGCTGGCCTCAATCAACAGTCATCTACCTGCACAATCACTCATTGTTTGTGTATGGCCTGCACTTGGCACATTTATAGATTGTGGAGACTGGCCCAGACACAGACAGGCAGACACGTTCATTTCACCCACAACACGTTTATTCACAGTCATTTATACAAAAGTGCACCACAATACCCCAAAAGTCCTGGCCACACAATGCCTCTTCAGACCGCCTCTTTCTCTCTTCTCTAGCTCAGTCCACTCCCCTCCCGACTCTCGCCATGACTGAAGGGAGGCGGCCCCTTTTATCCGCACCCGGATGACCTCCAGGTGCTCCCCGGCAATCTCCCGCTGACACGCCCCAGTGTGGCGGAAGTGCCGGTTGTTCTCCCGGAAGCTCTCCGGGTGTCCCTGCTTCTCTTCCCCCCAGCACTTCCTGGTGTGGCGGAAGTGCTGAGGTCCAGGGTCCCCAAGGCATTGGGGCGCCTCCTGGCGGTGACCACGGGCCCTAACAGGGTGGGGCTTCCATGCCCTGAACCCATGGCCCCCAAAGCAACCAGGAAGGCGGCCCCACGTGATCCCAGATTGGCACACACACACTTCCGGTCCTCCAAGGCGTCCTGGCCGGGTCGTGGCCCCTGGCATCCTCGACAAGATGAGTCATACTCTTTCCACTTCTCAATCATTAATTTAACAAGGAATATTCAGTGACTTGGATGTTTTCTTGTCTTCATCCCTTGACTTGTGCTTTTCAATTTCCTTTAATAGAGTTACGTTTAGTATTCTTTTATCTTCACTATGTAGTTTAGGATGCAATAGTAACTCAGCACAAGATAAGGTGCATTTAGCCTATACTCAATAGAAAACCCCGTCAATACAGCCAGGTCATCTTCATTTAACTAATTATGTGACTTCTAAAAACAATTGGCTGCACCAGAGGTGATTTAGGTGCGTCTTGTTAGAGGGGATTAAAACGTATGTAATATATTAGTCAGTAAGTCATTGTTAAACCTGCTAACCTGGGGTCTGCTGGAGCCAATCCCAGCCAACACAGGGTGCAAGGCAGGAAACAAGCCCCGGGCAGGTTGCCAGCCCACTGCAGGACACACACACACCCACACACCAAGCACACAATAAGGACAATTTAGGATCACCAATACACCTAACCTGCATGTCTTTGGACTGTGGGAGGAAACCGGAGTACCCGGAGAAAACTCACACAGACACGGGGAGAACATGCAAACTCCACGCAGGGAGGACCTGGGAAGCAAACCCAGGTCTCCTTACTGCAAGGCAGCAGTGTAATATATTATTTTGTGTTTAATATTTGTAATTAATTTTGACAACTTTGCAATGATCACTTTCACATTTTAAAGACTCTTTTTTTGTTCATTAATGTCAAAAAAGACTAATTAAATCCACTGTGCTTCAATGTTGTATAACAATAAAATGTGAAAACCTCTCAAGATGATAAACAGTTTTTATAGGCACCCTGGTACCAATTTAATGCCAGTTTGGTTCCTGAATTTCACATAATTATTATTATTTTTTGCAACTATAATCAGATGAGTGGAATAATGGTCAATGCTGTTGCCTCACAGCTGCAGAGCCTTGGGTCAAATCCCACTCTGGGAGAACGTGTGGAGCTTGTACTGAGTGTTCTCCCATGTCTGAGTACTTCAATTTCAGTTCCATATTCCAAAAGTTAAGTGGCAAGTCTAACTTGGCCAAGTGTGTATCAATGCGCCAGCTGATGGATGGGTGCTGTCTCGGGTTAGCTACCACCTTGAGCACCTTGTGACTGAAGTAAGTTAGAAAATGGATGAATGTTATTGTACATTCCCAATATTTAAATAATATGCATATAAAACAGCACAATGTATTTTCAGTCATGCCATTACTGTGTGGAATGGCAAAGGTACAAAACCTCAGTGCTGCATCTCCATGTAGAAAAGGCACTGGCAGGGAGGTCTTAAGTAGAGAAGTACAATAATAAAACCTGTGGAGGACTGGTATGAAAGATTAGGAGAAGAAAATGTCAAATTTGAGAAGGGTTCATTTATCAAATTCATTCCCAGGTTGGCTAGAATTGTTGGTTTATTTCTCAATATTTATCATGTGTACTGGAATTGACTTTTTAGGACTGTGATTCCTAAAACAGTGCAGCATAGTCAAGTTTCATAATGTTTGATCACATTTCTGTGTACATATTGTAAGTGCCTGGGTGGAATGACTACCATCCAGACTAGGACTGAGGCAGGTTCCTTGCCCAAATGGCAGCTTGTGGTGAATGGACAGGCATCCTGACCAGGTTGTTTGCTGGTGCCTTTCCTTTCCGGGAGGTTATAATGGATGAACAGGGGGAGTTTGCCTATTCAGAACAATTCCTTCCCCAGTAAGGTTGATGGCAGCATCCCTTAGGTCTCAGAAGTACACCCATAGGGCAATATGGGAGTTGTAGTTCCAATGGGCAGCCCTGCTTGGTATCTTGGGGGTTGCCCGAGGGTGCTGTAGAAAGGAGTGATCCTTATTTTATGAAGTTTCCACCTGACCTGGAATTGCCTCCTTGATGCAATATGGTGGCACCAGAAGTACTCACAGGTCAGACATAATAGAACTTACTCGACCTCATCATTGGCGAGTCAGAGTTGGGAGGCAGAGGGCAACACTCACCTGTAGCAGAGGAAGGTGGGGAAAGAGCAATATATTATCTGTGATCGTGGTATTTTGATTTTGCTCACTTGTGATGGTACTGTGCTTAATAAACAAATCCTTTATTTCAACCCAAGACTGTGTTAGGTGTGTTGGTGTCTTGGGTTTGGGGCTTGGTGGTGCCCCCTACTGCTTACAATATGGATGTGTTTTATGGACACAAGGGTGGCACTTCAACTTGTTACCCACACATTACAGCTCCCGAAATTCAAATTCAAATTAAAGTTTCTGCCTGTATGCAGTCTGCTTGATTTATTCATATTGGTGAGGACTTTCTACATGTTCTCCCACAAATTTGGACATTATGCTACTTGGTGACTATAATTTGAGTGTGAGTATATACTGTGACAAAATCACATCTTGTCTCATTATAATCAATTGTCCATGTAGACTTTGATCCCTTGGGACTGTATAAGGACTAAAGCAAGCAGAGAAAATAAATAAATGGATTTTTGTCACCTAAATAATCTGCACATAAAATAATAATATAAAAGGTCTATGTTTGTTAGCAGGAATGTATTTGGCGACTACTGTGATGCATTGATTTTCCAACATCTATTTGTGCAGTTCTAAATAAGATGTGGAAGAGTTTTAGTGAGTGAAGGAGGCAAAAATTTAAAAATCCTCTAAGCTATCACAAGAAAAAATTGGTTCAAGCCATACTTTGCTCTAGGATGTGGGATTGGGAAGCTTCCAATAATAAATGATTTTTATTTTTCATAGGAGTCTTCTTTTTGTATGCTATTTCCACATTAAGCTATTTCAAAAACAGTCATTTATCAACCAGGGATGGAAATTTCTCAGCTGTCAAGAGACAGAAATTACAACAAGCAGATGCTGTTGGCGGGGAGCACAATTATTTAAATGCCATTAATTGAAAAATGATTACCTCTGCCTCAACAGAATGTGTCTGTTTTACTAAGAAGTAAGACAATTGGAGGTGCTTTGTCAGAATTCTTCTCCCCTATTGAATTTCCATATTCAGCCTAGTGTGTGGCAGTGTTTTATATCAATTAGGATGTGGTCTAAATGCGGGCATTCCAATGTAAGGCTCAGTGCTGGCAGGTAAGATTACAGTACCTCAAATTTTAATAACCATGTTACTTAAATTGATAACCTGTAGCAGTGTTGTGTTCTGTATTCAATTATTTTCTGCATTTTAATACGCTCATGCCCCAGGAAAGAGAGATCAGTCTGGAGGAGAGGGCTCTGGTTTAATCTGCAGAATTTGCCAGACAGCTCACATAATTTAATTGCTAGTGAGGTCTGCTCAGCATTGACTTATTCATTTTTTCCACCTGGAAGTTAAATGTTCACCTTTCAAAAATGAGCTGACTACTTTATTGAATTGGATTAGGAGCCACAAGTCAATACTTTTGTCATTTTGCTACTAGCAGTTTACATTTACTATTTAGTTAATGCTTTTTGGCAAACAGGTCGTGGAAATGAATGAATGTAACATGAAATCAGATGACTACCCTCATCTTGTTTTCAAATTTTATGTAGACCTTTCTATAATTAATAGTACTTTGTATGAATGACACAGTACAACGGCTTATGTCTTCTATAAACCATTGGAGAAAGTAGTGCAACAGAGAGAAAATTTCAAAACTGTAATAAATTTACGCTTTCCGATCACAGTTTTCTGGCATCTGTATGTGTCCATCTGTCAATATTTGTGCCTAACTTGTGAACAAATCAACCACTTACAATTAAATATGGCACTCTTAATGCAATCCTGAAATGCTAGAACTCTATTTTGACTAAATCAGTTTACAAGAATTTACCTAAGAAATTATTACATTCAGATGTATTATAACTGAAATTGATGCAGCCAATCATTCACACCTAGAAAAAGAGGACAAGACTATGTCATGTCATTGTCTAACTCACTTAATCCAGACCAGGGATGCAGGGGAATATGATGCAAGGCAGAAACAAACCCTGGACAGGGTGCTGGTCCATCATAAGGTGAACACTCCTCCTCACACCCGCACACCAAACAAACACTAGGGCTAATTCACCTAACCTGCATGTCTTTGAACAGAGGGATGAATCATGAGCACCTTGAGGAAACCTACATGAGGAGAACATGTAAACTCCATGAAGGAGGAACCCGAGACGCAAACCCAGGCTGCATTACTGCAAGGCAGCACTGCTACCAGTGGCCCACTGTGCCACCTCAGGGAATTTTGCATTTATTAAAAATAAATGACAGAGGTAAGGGACAATCTGTAAATTACGAACTAATGCCTAGACCTTAAGAAAAGCACCAGAAATATCCTTTCTGATCCCAGCCTCTTTCTCACACACACACACTCATACACGCACACATATGCACACACAGAACTCTTCCTTCCTTCAGATTCTACACTGAGTGGGAGCTCTGGGCATAAGTTGGGTTTAAGTCCTATGGGTTACTTCTGGCCAAGCTCCACACTTCTATGGTCAGAGTTTTTTCTATTTTTTCAATGAGGAAACCAAGCTAGGATTGCCATTTGGGGTCCCTACTGTTATAATTTTAAAAAGTTTTTATTTGATTTTACATTTTTTTCTGTAGTTAGGCGATCTGTTTCTAAGCATCTGAGAGACTGAGATTGTGGCAAATTCTGCGTAAATGTATTACTTTCAGTTTCATTTTATAGTTGTTATTATTTTTTAATGATATATTTTGTTGTTCCAGCTCATCGATTTATTTTAGAGGTGACACCATTTAAGGACTCCAAGCAGCCCTTTTGTTGATAGTAGCGTCTCCATTTGCTTTAATGTGACAACAGGAAGTTGCAATGTCCAGAATTATCAAGTATTAGTCTAAAAATCAGCATGATTTCCAGATTTCTAAGATTATGAATACAACCAAACAATTCTAGTCAAAAAACGTGTTGGAATACAGAGCCAAAAGATTTTGTTAAAAGAGTTTGTGTTTTGGGTTAGTATTAAGGCTTTGGGACATAATAGCTTGACTTCCTGGTTTTGCTTACAGGATTAATCCACCAAAAAAATATTTTTTTATATGTTTGTAGTTATGGCCGATAACCTTTTTTAATCTTTTGTTCTAATGAAAAAGGAGATAACAACATTTTTCATACAATAAACTTCAATGGGGAAAACAGGGACCATCAATGAAAAACAGCTAACACTATAAAATGTCCAAGAAAAAATGTTAAGTTTCTCATGTCACATAATCCATATGTCAGTCATCCAGTCATAGACTCACAACACACAAAACACATGTATTTTTTGCTAAAATATTGTTCAACAAATAGTTCCAGAATATCAGAATAGCACACAAAACTGAAGTGCGTTCAAACAGGATTGATCTTTTGAACTGTAGGTTGACCAATGAATAAGTGGGTGACAAACTTATCAATTCTATTACTCCTTTACCTAATGTAAGCCCACCACACTCTTGCTCTTTTAAATTTTCTCAATATTATTATTATTTATTTAGTAGATGCCCTAATCCAAGATGAATTACAAAGCAAGTTATGATGCATACAAAAATGATTAGAAGGTCCAAGCATCAAAAGCAACAGAGAACAAGTGAAAAAAAACAAGAAAGATGGAGTAATTACTATATAACTAAATTTGCAACCAGTGTAACATAAAAATCAATATCCTAAACTCACTGTCTCTTCAACAGCAGCTATCCTGTAGAAGAGACACTTAGCAGTTCCACAATATTCAATGAAAAAGTGTGTTTTCAAAATATGCCTAACCATACAGTTTGACTAGCCAAAGGGAGATCATTCCATAGCTTTGAAGCAAGAATGAAGAAGCATTGACACATCTGGCAAAGGGCAGTACGGTCAGCAGACAGGCAGAAGAAGAATGAAGACTACTTGCAGGGATATATGGAGAGACCAAAGACTGGAGACACTGAGGAGCAGAACTACAGGTCAAGACAAGAGTTTTGAACTAGATCCTTGAAGCATTTGGGAGCTATTGAAGAAACCGAAGTAGAGGAGTACTAGGAGTGAAAGAAGGAACAAGGGGATGTGTGGAGTAATTAGTAAGAGAAGGGTTGAAAGCTCTTAATGACCGGATCAGGTCATTAAAGAAATACATTTGATGAATTGAAGTGAGGAATCCTGAGTCATGCTGACATTCCTGCTCATGACTAATGGTGAAAAGGTAACATCCTGAGCAATGATCAGGTACCTTTTTAGAATAATCAAACAGTTACAACCTTCTCTTCTTTCTTATACTCCCATGGTTTTTATTTTTTTATATACTCTGCTTCCTATAGATCAAATTTCAGCAAGAGTGAGAGCTGGTGTGCCCCGCAAAGTCCTGGTGTGTTATCTTGCATTGTTTCCCCACTTTCTACATAGCACTTATTGGAGAAATTTCCACTGTACCCATTAACTTAGTGAGCAGATGCAGAAAATGGATATATTAATGTCTAAAAGGAAATAAAAGGTAATGTGTCACGTCTTTGATGTTGACATATGCGTAGAATTTGAAGTAGGAACTTTATCTAGATTGTATGAGTGTGTTGGACTGGCACCAGAACCACAGCTGGCACAGTTCCTACACTCAATGCCCCTGGGATAGGCACTGGACCCTCAGACCACTGAATCAGATTAGGAAATTGATGGTTTAATATTAAATGCCATAGTATGGTGCTCACTATAAAGACGTGCTACACAGAATAAATCCTTTATATTCCAGTCATGCATTGCATGTTTCGGTGCTGCATCTTTGACACCCCACCCCCCACACATATACCCATTATGTATAATAATACCATGAAATTTATCAGTAGGCAAACATTTTCTAGATGATTGCTTTTTGTGGCTTGATTATCAAGTGACGACTCATTTTTTGGGTGTATATTTTCATTTCAGTGGCTAATGTGAGTTTTATGTTGCTGAACTGACCATTTTCCCTTTTAATGGTTTACCCTGAAATGGCACCAAATGATGTCTGTGTAGATGACTATCTCAGAAAACGCAAGAAAAATAATTAATGGCTCTTCCTTTTTTGCTGAAAGGAAAACTTATAAAGAAATGGATAAAGCTTTATGAGCTTTTCATGCATCCGAGCTGCAGGAAGCAATTTAAAATTCCTATGCCTTCAGGAATAGTACAACAGAACATAAAGCAACTGCAGATTTGCATCTTGGTGCCTGACAGTGACAGATCCAAGCTGTAAAAAGTCAGATGTATATAGGAAAGAAAATGTCTCTATGTGACTTAATAAAACATCCATACATCCATCCATTTTCTGATCCTGCTCTTTCATTCCTGGGTGATGAGAAACATACTATCTTTCAATGGAAGACTGTCAGAGTGCACTTCTAGATGGGCCTGCACAGGTAAACTCTTTCAATATATCACTCCATTATTGAACCTATTTAATTCCGTTCATTGTCATGTGGCCAGCCGTAACAGAGCCAACCCTGGATGGTCATCATAGAACACACTCATACACACACTTATCTTGGGCCAATCCTCTGTCCATAAATTAATTATAAACCTACTTAACCCAATTCAGAGTATGAGGTGTTCAAGGCTTCCCCAACAACATTGGGTCTAAGTCGTGAACCAGCCCTGTGTGGACGCAAGACTTTCTCATTATCATGTAAATCAACACACCAACACTGGCTCTGTCTTGGAGCTGCCTTTGGCAATGAGGAGAAGAAATTGGGGTACCAGCAGAAAATGCAGCATGTGTACAAGTAAAACATGCACATTCCACATAAGCAGTGAGCTGGGGCCTCATGTATAATGCAGTGTGTAGAATACATACTAAAATAAGGGATATGGACAATAGTGGAAATGTGCATACGCAAAAAAAATTCAGTTGCACTTCAGCTCCATAAATCCCAGCCTGCCACCCTACGCCGAATCCTCCCAGAATTATGTCCCTTTGAATATACTCATCAATATAAATAGCCCTCTAAGTTCAGCATTTTGTGAAAAGACAATGGCAAAAGCACTGGGAAAAAAGAAAAATTTCAGCAAATGTGAAGTGGAGGCAAGAAAAAACTTACTATTTGTTGGCTTAAGCAGTGGTATAAGCAACATAAATAAGCTGAGTGATACAGAGTAGAGGAGACACTTGAAAGTTCAAGTTCAGAAGGTGGCACAGTGTCCAAAATAAAAAAGAAGTGGTCAGAAATCAAAGTCGCAATGAAAAGGCAAGTCTTAGCCCACCGTCTGCATTTCATATGGAAGTGTATTAGGGTAGAGAGAAAAGAAAAAAAAAATAGGGACATTGTGAAGAAATAAAGGTCAAAATGTCGATTTTCATATCAAAATTTCCATTATAATCTTGTAGTTTATTTTGTTATTAAAGTGGAATGTTGTAAACTTCATCTTAAAATTGATGTCTAATTTACTAGAATTTTCAAATTCCATCATAACTAAAGTAGCACATTAAATGCTTTGTGTTCTGTGTTCTATGTGTGTAAATCAGTACGTACTTAAACAGGCTTTTTCTTCTGTAGGCACTGAACTTCACACAGAATACATTACATTCATGATATTACAGCTCTCTGACCATTTTAGAATACTATGATATAATTTTCACGATGAAATGCATTAAAATATGTATTAAACAGGGAGCATAGTGGTGCAGTGGTAACGATGAGTTGGCATTGAGTCCAGGGATTGTTCCCGACTTCCACAAGATGCTTGCTGTGGTGCGTGCGACCCTCGATGAAATAATTTTTTGCAGCAGTACCATCCCTGTTAAATGTACCAACCTCCAATTCCTGTCCTTCTATTTTATTTTACCACATAACCAATCGCCACAATAAATGCTCTGTAATAAATGTCAAACCAGCTGTAAGCTTAGAATGCCTGTTCTCCAGAACTTTTAAGGAGCATTGAAAAATTTTTATAATACGTGTTTAATTATTCCATCCACCAATCCATCCAGCATTGTGCCAGTCCCAGCAAGCCTACAGTACGAGCAGGAAGAATGCCTGGACGGGGCGCCATCTCATCACTACCCCTGTGGTACCACACCCCCACATGTTTAATTATTAACAATATATATTATTTAAATGAAGTTAACAATTTATCTGTATAATGTGATATGCATACTCACAGTAAATGCATTTCATCTGAAAAATGCTGTTAAGTATACATCCTAGTATTCAAACAGCACACAGCTCCAAGAGGATAGCACTTGGAAATCTAAATCGACTTAGACGCCAGTCATCATCATCTGTAAATACGCGCTCTCTTCTATTGAACTGAATTGAATTCCTTGAATCTCATGGTACAATAAGATTAAATAAGCAAATCCTCCAAAAATATATTTTCCTATAAAATGATAAAATAACAATAATAATAGTAATAATAATAAGATAAAAAACTATGCAAAATATACAGTATGAAAGCATAAGTACAATATACATGTACATATTGTGCAGATAGTGCAAATGGTTCATAAAGTGGCTCAGGTTGTGTAACATTGCAGCTGTAGTGCAAGTTTACAGTGAGGTAACTGTAATTCTAAGTACAAGCTGTTCAACCACGAGCATTTGATGGACTGGTTGAATGTGTTTATAACTCTTGGGATGAAACTGTTTCTGAGTCTCAAGGTCCATGCATGAAAGGCTCTGAAGCTTTTGCCGGATTACAGAAGTTCAAATAGACTGCGTCATGGCTGAGTTGAATCCATGCAGATGCTTGTGTCTTTCCTTACGCAACATGTGCGTAAAATCCTCCTGAGTTGGAAGCTGTATTCCAATAATCCTGTGCGCTCTTGACACAATCCACGGTACAGCTTTCCGATCAACTGCTATAGATAAGTGATTCAACACTCAGATACAGTGGGTTAAATTACTCTAAGTGGTGCACTGAGAGTAACAACGCTAAAGCAGCTGGGACATTTGGAATAGGTTGGCCATTCTGTGCACCATTATATTGTTAAAGGTTGATTACCATCAGATGCCTTAAATTTATAAAAGATATGCTGTTAATGTATTTGATAAAGCCCATGTCATGGATATGAATCTAAAAAAGAAAGGGAAACCTCACAGGAACAATAACACTGATTTGGCGCTGTGTGCCGCCAGTTTGCAAAACCAAGTGGAAACATGCATACTCAAGGGGTTGTGCTGCCATGAGAATGTGTGTGGCTTTACACCAAGTTTAGTTTTTATACATCATGATGTGAGCATGGAAACGGGCGTATGCAACATTTTTGTGCATACACACTGTTTATACATAAGGTTCCTGGAGAAGAAAGGAACCTGCACTAGTATTTATCCCATTTGAATAATTTCACTCATGAAGGCACTTTGTACTTTCCATGGAAATCAAGATGACACTTTGCACTTTTCTGATACTACCACTAAGACTACACCACAATTTACACCACTCTCATAAAGTATTCTATAGTCATGTGTTGAACTGGGCTACTTTGCAACAACAAAAAGAAAAATATTGTAATAAGCACCAAGATGGAAAGACTGAGACATACACTGAATGAAAGTTTCGTCCAATAATGGGCGTGTTTATTTAAGAATAAATAATTCATAGGTAGACTTCCAGCAGAATCACCTTCTCTCTGTTACATCCATGGGAAATGTCTTGTAAAATAATTACTGAAACTAGCAATGGCTATTCTGCCACTGTTTCTGAAGTCACGTTCACTGTTCCAGTGATCTCAGTCATCTTCCAGAGTTAGGTGCTGTGTCCCACTCTGTGATTCCCCCTTTATCTTCTGCGAGGCTATATTTATCTAATGTAGGGCTGCCAACAAACCTCATTTTCCCGGACATGTTCTCATTTTTTATGCGCCATGGACTGTCTGGGAGGAATTTATAAAATTTTGAAAATGTCTGGAAATTTGGCTCCTAAATTTTGAAAATCTCCTTATCCTTATCAATGGTAAAAGTTGAATGGCGTACACCAATCAATATTTGCAGAAGTAGTGCACACACTTTTTTCCTAGAATCTTAACTTTTGTTCTGGTAGTAAACAACACAGATATTGGTGAGAATAGAAACAACTTTTTGAGTTCTTGGCTTTTGTCTATCTAACTTGGCTTCTTCACTTCATGTTTTGAATTCAGCTTTATCTTCTTGGTGAGTAGATAGTTCATTATAAATGTTGTTACTTTTCTTTATAATTTTAATCCTAATTCACCATAACTAAGTGAATTTATTCAAAATCAAAATTACAATTTCACGTTTTGTATGAGAGTTTTTATTTTTGATTCTTCTTTCAGCAGCTTGGTTAAACAAGAAATTTCAAACATCCAGGTACAGTCCATCATGTTTAAGTACTGTTTTGTAATATTTTAATGGAAAATATTGTTATTAATATGAATTGTTCCAAAATGGATTTAGAATTATAAATGAATGAGTCAACTATTAAAGTTTAAATTAATTTAAAAAATTATAAATTCATATAATATAAATGTAATGTCTTTTTAGTTATCAGTTGATGAAGTAATAAGTCACTTCTTCAAATAATTTATTAATATTTTCATAATTCTTTCATTTACATAAATTCAGGAATATCTATTATGCTGAAAAGAAAGTGCAGGTTCACAGACTACTTGAACAACAAATATCCTTGTTTAATCAGATTATATCACATTTACTGAGAAAAATAGCTTCAGTGGAAAAATATAAAAGAATGTAGATAAAAGCAAATAAACTAAATTGAAAAGAATAACATTATTATTCTTTTACCAGAAGTGAATTTACTATGTGTATCACTTTTACAGGTTTATTTAAGCTACCTAAATAAGAGTGGAAGAAATGAACTCTGTTAATTTAAGAGACTTGACATATTCAAAATATTTAATGCGTTATTAAGGTGTATTATTGTAACATAGGGAAAGGCATCGTCAAAAGTCCTCATTTTTCAACCCAATTTCCTCCTCATTTCCAGATAAAGAGAGTTGGCAGCCCTAATCTAATGTTCCAGGAGTCTCTGACTGCCCTCTTGAACCTTCTCGGGAGGAGGTGCGTGGAGTGAAAAGCTCTATGTACCTGTCAACCATCCAGCCCTGCCTGTCTATAGGGTTATATGCTGGTTGCATCCAGACCTCCACATGTTGATACTGTCATTTTGCTTTTAAATCACACATACATGCTCACCCATACTTCTGGTAATTATCTTGATGTGCATGCCATCAATCACAACAACTCCAGGAAAAGCAGTGACTTGCACGAATGCAGCTTGCTTTAATATTACCTTATATGGAATGGTCAGGAAATATATACAGTAAAAATGTGCATTACCTCACACATTGTAAGGACGTTCAAAGTTTGATGCAAAATTTAAGAAATCGTTAGTCGTAAAACACTGAAGTCTCCTTCATTTCAGCTAACAGTACACAGCTTCTTAATGTAGCTGGAGCAATCACGTGACGTATATTTGTTATTAATATTACTCCATCTCTGTCAAATCAATCACTTTTACAAGTTCATTGTTGTCCAGCATTTGCAAAACATTCTGCCTTTTCTGCTGGAATGTTATCTTCCAGCAACTCCCAGTGAGTTAGGACAGTTCATAATCGCTCTAAAAAATCCTAGCAAAGTTAGTTTCCTAAATTAGGAAAATTGAATAACTGCTTTTGTTCCTACTCCTAAATGCATGGAACATATGTGTGTCACTCTGAGTCAATTAGGGACATTTTCTTACTCTGAGATGCTTGATAAATACAAGAATATAATAGAAACAGTTAAAAGTTATATCTTGTTTAATATGTTGTAATATTAACATTAAGTTTACAATTTACAAATACATTAATATCAAGTTTACAAATTTTTATTTTGGATAGAACACTTACACTTTGCCAATCATGAATTATCTACAAATTAAACAACACTGGAAAAGGAAGAAGTACCCCGCACACTGGTGCAATATTTGTAGGCGCCACCTTTACAATTAAAGTAACAACATTAAGAACAGGAAACCAATGAAGTAAGTGCTAGTTTTCACAAAATATTCCTTATATGAGAAAACAGTGTAAAATTCAGAACTAGGCACATTGCTTGAAGCATAATATCATTTATTGCTGTTACCCTGGTTTCTGTTAAACTTAATTACCATCTCAGGTCCTTTGATCTTGATGACTTGAAAGTTCAAGCTATTAAAAACAAAAATCCGAAACATTGCTTATTAAATGATGTAAGCAGGATGTTTTGCATGCCACGTCCGATTTAAAACTGGGCGCCTTTTTCCACTTGATGTAAATTCATTAGAGAAAGCTGAATGATTCCCAGAAGTAGCCTGTTGCTGTAAGTTTGTGTGTATATATATATATATATATATATATAAAAATAAACTGGTCAAAAAAATAAAAGGAACACTTTGAAAACACATCAAATCTCAATGGGAAAAAATCCTGCTGGATATCTGTGCTGCTATGGACTGGGTAATATGTTAGGAATGAAAGGATGCCAGGATGCGTTTGATGGAAATGGAAATTATCAACCTACAGAAGGCTAAATTCAAAGACACTCCAAAAGGAGCAAATACCGGTCTTGCTGACGAGTTAAGGACCTTCTACGGCCCAGTCCAGCTTTCCTGGAATAACTGTCTGTCTCTTGGAATCTGCTCCATGCCCTTGAGACTGTGCTGGGAGACACAGCAAACCTTCTGGCAATGGCACATATTGATGTTTCGTTCTGGATAATTAGGACTACCTGTGCACCTCTGTAGGGTCCAGGTATCACCTCATGCCACTAGTAGTGACACTGACTGTAGCCAAATGCAAAACTAGTGAAAAAACAGTCCTAAAAGGAAAAAAGGCAGAAGCCTCCACCTGTTAAACCATTCCTGTTTTGGGGGTTGTCGGATTGTTGCCCCTCTAGTGCACCTGAAACTGATTAACAACACCCTCTGCTACTTAACTGACCAGATCAATATCCCAGGAGTGTCACTGACTTGATGCTTTACTCTGATTTAAAAGTGTTCCTTTAATTTTTTTGAGCAGTATCTATATATATGTATATATATATATATATATCCATATATAAACATACACACACACAAATATTATGTTATTGTTGGGAAGCGATTAAAAAAAATCAACTAATCACATAAATGTAGGTAATTGTGATTAATCGCATCTAACATTAAAACATGCAATTATAAAGTTTCTGTAATAGGTGTTACAGAAATCATGAAGTAAATACACACTGAAATATAAATTTAATGTAGAATGAACACAAAGGAATTAAAAAAAAAATAATGGCAAAGTTTAAACTTAAACAATGACCTTAAACCTGAACTTTCAAGAAAATACTACTTGAGCAAGAACAACCTGAATTTGAATTCATTCCCAAAAGGCAAGTTAAAAAGAAGGCAATAAGAAAACTAGGCCAATGTATTAATTCTCAAATTAGTATAGCATGTGAGACACAAATGTGTCAAAGTAAAAATTAAATCATCAAAATGACTGTAGACTTTGAATGCACTGCTGAAGACTAATTTAAATGAAATAAGAATAAACATCTCTTAAATGGGCTTTGAAATCTGTGTTAAAACTCTGTGAATACTATCCTCAGTTGTTCATCACTATCAATGACTTCATGGCTATTTAGGACCCTGTACTGAATTAAGAGGGTTTGGGATTAGACGGATAGATTCTTTGGAATTCTATTAAACAGAAATTGTGTGTCTCTGTTAACTTGTAGATAAAGGAATAAACAGTGAACTCCTTACAGCACACTATTACTTAAACAAAACCATAGTGGTTTATGTTTTTATATGTTACATACCCCATGAATTATTTTAGTTATAGACAAGAAAAAATTACAATCAGAGTAAAAAGAAAAAAAAATATGATATAACACAAATATTGACCAATGCTGTGCAGTGACAAAGGATGTGAAAAACAGTAAAAAAAAAAAAAACGTCACTACCATGGCATAATCCATATTCCAGTTATCCAGTCATATGAGCAAAACATGCAAAACGCAAACTTTTTCTGCCAAAATATTGTTAAATACGAGTAGATAGTTCTGGTAAAATCAGTGCACATCAGACACAGCAAAAAAGGCTCATTGAATTGCCTTTTTTAATTGAACACAGGACTTTTGGCCTATGAATGAGGGGGGGAAAGGTGCATCTTTAATTCAAAAAGGCAATCCCTTGAGGCTTTATCATATGTAAAACAAATTTTAGCATTCATTTCACAAAACTCTGTGCAATACAAAACTCAGCTAAATGCTAATAAGTTTTGTCCTCCAACATCCATTTTGATGGGTGTGTGTGGGCTAGAAACAGGCACATATACCATCTGCAAAAAAACTGTTAAAAAAAAAACACTCCTAAAAAGACTATCAAAAGCAAATATAATGCAGCAGAACAGCTTTATTTTTGGCTTCTTACAGTTAAACATGTAAGTGTTAAAATACCAAAAACAGGATGTATTTGGAAGAAAAGCCTATTCCATCCTTTTAGCAATTTTCTAACCATGTTCTCCAGTTTAGGGTCACAGCGGAGAGTAGTCAGCAATAAATTTTGAAAGTTGTGCCACTCTTTTGCCAGGTGTACCCCCACATTCACTCATATGGCACCTATTTTGGAGATGGACTTTATTAAATACACACATATTTGCAAAGTAGGAGAAAACTCAGAGTACCCACACAGATACATGGAGAGGTATGGAAATGTGAAATTACTGTGAAACAGCAGTGCTAACCACATTTCCCAATATGTTATGCAGTATAAACTAAAACTGAAAATATCCATTTCTCCTGTATGTGTTTGTTTCATTTAGCCATTTCATTAAATATGCTAACAAACACAAAGAATTTGGGGATTGTAATAAAACAAAGCAAATTGCCTTTGTCTTGTATAAGATTGATATGCTTTGTGTTTAAACAAGGACACATGGATGGGGTCATTATGTCTTGCATACAGGGCCTTGTTTAATTACTCAACATTAATTCATTCCTTGCAGAATCGGTGGACATTTTTTTGTATCTTTGTTTTTATCACTTGTGAAAGTTGAACCCCCAAATACAGACAGACTGACACCAGGATGTCCAAAACACACTCCTTTATTTATTTTCTTTGAACACCACAATGCCTTCTCTCACCAACTCTCTTGCTTTCTTCCTCTTTCCCTTCAACTCTCTTTCCTTCCTTCTTCTTCTTCTTCTTTCTCTTCTCTTCTCTTTTCTTCTCTCTCTTGACCTCCTTCCTCCTCCTCACAAGCTTCGTCTCCTTCCTCCCAACTCTGGCTCGTTTGCTAGAAGGAGGCGGCCCCTTTTATCATGGCCCGGATGAGCCCCAGGTGCTCCCCTTGACGTCACTTCCTGGTGTGGCGGAAGTGTCAGGAAAGCACCTGGAAGCACTCCGGGTCTTCTTGGAATTATTTCCGGCAGCACTTCCTGGTGTGGCGGAAGTGCTGCCATCCAGGATTCCCTCACTGTCCGGGCGCCCCCTGGCGGTGGCCACGTCCTCTCAAGAGTGTCCCAGGTCACTCCTTGTGGCCCCCAAATAGGCCCGGGCAACTGCCCTCTCGTGGCCGAGGAGTAACAGCGTCCACGTCGGGGACTATCCAGGCGTCCCAGCCGGGTTGTGGCCCCTGGCATCCTCGACACACTTTAATGATCTTCATAAATACAAAGACATTTATAATCATGAAAAGGTTTGCTTTGTAATTGGTATGCATGTAGTTAACCCTTTTCTACTGTCATTCTAAAGGTTAATGTAATATGTGGTTAAATCACTCTAAAAATACAGTAGTAAAGGGACTGAAGAAGGCCTTTGTAATTGTCTAACAAAACTGAAAACCAGCACATTTTCAGGCTCACTGCTACAACATCTGAAGCCTTTCATTGCACTAGCCCATTACCATGTAACTAAATTGCAATAAATCAGATGCTTGCCTATGATTATTTGATCTTACTTGACTTAAAGAAACCACATAGTAACATTCTTGAATTCATCCTTTCTCTGAAGCAGCCACAGGATTTCCTTTACAGGCCTGCAGGGATTTGGCATTCAGTTCAGCAGCACTAGATGGAAGGGAGAAACCAACCATGAAGATGTGTCCATCACAGGACACACACATGCACTGATCGACACTCAGTTAGCTAAAGGTTTACTTACCTAACATGCCTGTTTTGTTACATTTGATTGGCTGAAATTTCTTTCAAAATGTATCCCCTTATGCCATTCACAAAAGAATGTGCAAGCTGCATTTGTGATGGTCTGTCTTGATTTGCAAATCAGTTGCAAAACCCAGCATGCAACAAGCTGCTAATAACAGCAATGTGCATAAATATGCCCCAGCGTTAACCTGTAGGCAATAGCTTTTCACCATTTTAGCAGCATATCAACTACTAATCAATAATACATTTGAACAAAACAAAATAAATACAAATATTGAAAAATATGTACAAGAATACAAGAAATTTGACAAATGAGAGGAGACCATTCAGTCCATCAAGCTCGTTTGTTTAGCTAATGACTCAGATGTTCCAATATCTCATCGAGATTCTTCTTAAAGGCTTCAAGGTTTCTGCTTCAACTACATGTCCCAGTAGTTTGTTCCAGATTCTCACACTTGGCTTCAGTCACATTTCCACTTAATTTCTACTGATGTCCTTGAGCACCTGATTGCCTATCTGCCTGAAAGAATTCTACCAAATTAACATTATCGATACCTTAGACAATTTTGAAGGCCTGGATTAGGCCCATCCTCTGCTCAAGACTAAATTCTTAATTAATTCTATGAGGCTATCAGAAGAGAATATGGCCTTTAGTCCTGGGATCCACTTGGTGCTGCTATGTCTTTTTTGAGCAGGGTGGTCAGAATTGCACAAAATAGTCCAGATGCTGTCTCACTAATATATGTTATGATTCACGGCACAGAAAAATGGCAAAAAGGTGTGTGGTCTCCAAAATAAATCCAAAAACCAGGCCAGACTCTCCAGTAGCCTATCCAGATAAGGTTCTCTGCCAGGCAGACCGAATTCCTTCTCCAATGATTGGTTTCAACTTATCTGGGGGCAAATAGAACTTTGGCTTCAAAAGTGCTAAAATAATGGCAAAGTCATGAAAAATATTTAAAATTTTCCAATAAGGGAGGAGATTAGCATCAGTCCCTGGCTTGTGTAAGAAAGGGCAATGAAAAAAGTCTTTATAAAACAAAAGGATTTACTGACAATAATGTAAAAAAAAAACCCAAATACTCAAAAATATAAGAAGGCAAAAGGATTTGCCTTAAAGGCCATGTATAGCAGGGGTGGCCAACTCCGATCCTGGAAAGCCACACTCATTCTGATTATTTTCTTAATTAGTGACTAGTTTTTGGCACAAATTAACTTCATTTTTTCATTTGCTATTTAAGACTCCTTAAATCAGGGCTGAGCAGTGTTGGACCTGGAGGGCCGCAGTGGCTTCAGGTTTTTGTTCCAGCCTAATAGCTTTATGAGAAATCATTCATTGCTGATAAAGAACATAATATTCAAGTGACATTTTTCTGCTTCATTTCAGTTATCTTGTTTGTTCAGATTTTGAACCCTTATTTGTTTATTTTAGTCTTAAACAGCTGCATTCATTGTTTTAACTGCTCCTTATTAGCAATATGATGCAAATAACAAAAGATCCAGCAGTTCTACGTCTAGCCTTTCTACATTTCCACCCATGTGTATTCATCATTCACTAGTTGGTTTAATTAAGTACTCAGAAGGAAACTAAAGAGAAAGTGAAGAACTGAAAATTACTCATCCATTTTAGGCTTCAAATCACTTGGATGATACATATATCATTTGAAAGGAAAAAAAAAGCTATGATTTAGGAATGAACTGACAACGTAGAGTTAAAACACTAACACGCCATGAAATTAAATAAGATCTGTTATTAGTGAGGATTGGCTTCTAATTAAGCAACTGGGTTGGAACAAAAACCTGCACCCACTGCAGCTCTCCAGGATCAAATTTGGCACCCCTGATCTGTGGTGTTCTAGTCCCATTAGAAAAATCCAGTAATCAAAATCCAAAGACAGACAAACTTTGCAAGCAAATTGAAATAAGGGCAATACTCACAATACAAAATTCTCAACCACCAACGCAAGGACTTCTCTTACTCAACCTGCCTATGTAGGCTGGTGTCAGTTCCTTAGGGATGAGGTAATGGTGGCCCCACCTCTTGGAGAGCCTAAACACAAAACACAGGGAACATTAGAAAACAAAGTTACCCACATGGACACTATGTAATAGAGAAATAAAATAAAATTAACAGAGAATATATGATAAGTCATAGTATATATATATATAAGTAAATAAATAAATAATATTAACATAAAAGATAGTAATTATTGAATTTAAAATTCACCAAAAAGACATTAAAAAATTTAAATATAAGTCATGGGAGGAACCCTGGCTTAAACATGACATTGAATTATAAAATGTGATACAACACTCTTTTAATATATAGCAAAACTGTTTATGTTCCTCTAATTGCTAATGCACATTGCTTAAACTATGAAAATCTGTCAGTGCAAGCTCATATATTTTTTTTAATATTTTCTTCCTGTTAGATAGTATCTCCCATTTTATATTTATAATTAACACTCTCTTTTGCCTTCATTTAACACTTTTTTATATTCAATCGCACTTTCCAAGTGCTCGCCCACTTTTGAAGAATTGTCCAGGTCTTTTTGAATTATTTCTGCTGCCTCCTCAAGATTTCCTTTATCTCTATGGTCAGTTTACTGACCATACCAGAATCAACTTCATTAATATACATTTTTTTAAAAATGAGTAGTCCAAGGACAGACCCCCTTGGCACTCTACTGATGACCTAACCCCACCTGGAACATTCTTTTGTTATCTGTACTCTTTGTCTAATCCTGATTAAACAACTGGAAATCTATCAGAGGATATTTTCATTTCTAATAAAGTATCAACCTAAACTCATCCATACATCTGTCGATGTCTTCAGTGTAGGTCTTGCTAGTCATAGCCAGCTCCAGTAATAAACATGAAAAGGGACAGCAAACCATCATAGTGCTCTCATTTACAATTGCTTTGTAACTAAAAGGTTAACTGACAAAATGAACGTCTGCTTTAAACATTCTTAGAAAAAAATATAAGAGACATACTTTTTTGGTAGTGCAAATTTTTAGATGTGATGTTTTGTCTGTATAGCCTTAAAAGGATGGTCATCCCATCTGATACAAGCTATACGGCCAAACACTTTGTATCTCTAACATTCTTTTCTAATTTTGTCAGCATTACAATAACCTTCTCCATTTTTCTAAATCTAAAACTACTCGGCTACTGTGAGCTGCCAAAACAGTAATGTCTTGGCAAACATTCAAGTGTCCTGAAAAGTACAGCAGGAATGTGAGTCCATTCTCCATGACAAAAGTACATCATCATTTTTTGAAGTTAGTGGTAGAAAACCCTGTCTCATGCACCACTTATCAGTCTGAGTCTAAACTCAGATGAGATCTGATGATTGTGACATCCATGGAATATGGTTTACATCACTGTCGGCCCCTCAAACCATTCATTGACCTCTCACGCTTTTTGAATTGGAAATTAATTTTATCTTTGCGTGGCTTACTGTATGGGTATCTGATCCATTAAAACAAAAAATATACCAATACACCCTAAAAAGCCATCCAAGACAATTCAAACACATTCAGGGCCATTAACGTATTTTGTAGTGCACCACACTTGCGTTCATTCACTTGTTGAGATCAAGGTGAAGGATGACTGATCTGACCAGATGTTATTTTTGTTGTTTCAGCAGACCAGTATGTCCAATTCATAGCACTAAGTTATTTGGTCTAAATGAAAAAGGAATGAGAGTCTCTTCAGCGTATTCTCTTTCTCTATATATAAGTCCAGGCTTTACTGCAGTGACAAAAGAATGGTATTTTAGACATCCAGCCACTTACTGAATCTGCTTTTTTTAGGATGTGTAGTGTGGAGGTAAAGCCCATCATGGCAGCATCCAATGCAAGGCAGAAACCAACCCTGTAACCTCATTTTTTTTTCATATAGCACTCAGGAAGTCTTAATGATTGACTTGTTCCTCACACTCATCAATCACAATTATATTAGTACAGATAATCACTTTCCTTCAGTAAAGTCTTTGCCATCATCACTTATAGGAAATGAGGGTAACTAAGGCCTCCTGGATTGGTATGGTGCAGTATGATGAGCATTCAAATTTTTTTTTCTTTTGCGGTGAATGTTGCTATTAAATGCTTCAGGTTTTAACGATAAACGTCTAACATACAGTAGGATTACCATTTTTCACTCCACTGTTGTTGATTTTTTTTCTTCAAAATAGCAAATAAAGCTCACTGTATACTCTGCCTACAAGCATATTCATTCATACTAACAATTACTATATAGTTGTTTTGATTTCTTATCATGCAGCAAGTCTACAGCTTAATATGTATTTCATGATAAAAAATTCACACAATTCATCTGCTAAATTATCTAAGCCATAAATATTGTACACCAAGTATCCATAAGCCGATTTAAATAAAGAGAATAAACGACATCCTATTTTGCATGAAAATAAACACACCATTAGATCATTAGCCTAAGCACATCAGCCCTCATCACTTGTGTCTTTCCTCAATCACTAATGACACTGTTGGCTAGGTCTAATGTAGCATGTAACCTAAGCAGGTCAACAAGCTAATGTGGAAGTTAGATTATTACACTGGTGTTGCTGCAACAGAAAGACAACTCCCTAGAGTACAAGTGAAAGTAAATATCAATAAGAGAGCTGTAAACGCACCTTTATAAAGACATGGTAAGCGCTCAACAACACAGGCACTATAGGGGTTTATACCTGGGATCTCTCTTCATAAACCTCTGGAAAATACTGTTTGGCAAACTAGTCTGGCCCAGTGCAAAAATAAAACCTCAAAGTCACATATTTAATGTCACTGAATCCTGGTGAATATGAATGACTTCTGAGTTCACATTAAGAACCTTGCCCAGTTAATGTGAATGGTTTTTCACGTCTTCTTGTACAGTTCATCCAACCATGTCGCTGTTGCTAATTACAAATATGAAGGTTCATTACCTTTTTTTAATTAACTTGCTATATGGTGGCAATAGACTTTGCTTCATAAGAGATTCCATCAACAGTCTCTTAAGTTTTGGTATAGCTTGAAGACAAGAAAAATCCTATAAAAATACCCCATTGTCACTTTTCTTTAAATGTATAGATGGACTTGACAGCACTCTAAGCAGTGGTGAGGAATGAGGAAGTGTGAGAGAGTAGCATGGCACTCATAGGTGGATGTACCATTAGGCAAAGGTAGGCAATTGCTTTGGGAACCCAGCTACCAAAAGCCCAATAATATGCCTCAGACAAATGGTTAAGAAAGTGTTTTTGTTTTGTTTTGCTTTTTACTTCTTACTTGTCTTTCTAAAAATTTGTACAGTAAAATGGCATCAAAATGCCTAATAATGAGCTTCTCAGCCGCCACCCTCAGTCCACCCTACGTTGGACTATTCCACAATCTTACTGTGCATTTGTGGAACTGATTCATGTAAATGTTGAAAAATATAATAAAGTTACCCCAGGGAAGCTAAAAAAAAGGAGGAAGCGGGAGGAAAGCAAAGATTTTTTTGGCAAAACTGCCAAAGGTAACAATTTCTACTTTCTGGCGAGTGGCAGCCATTCCAGCAGCTCTGTGTATGACTTTATCTTTTTACCTTTTTTCTATTTTGTCTCTATTTCACTGAATATTGTTTTTTTGTTTTTTTTTTTTTGTATCAGTATACTGCTGCTGGATTATTTGAATTTTCCCTTTGGATTAATAAAGTATCTATCTATCTATCTATCTATCTATCTATCTATCTATATTTTCACAGTGGTTGCTGACGACACCAACAATACTAAAGAGCAGCAAGAAGCCGCTGCTTGTGCCAACACTTGTGTCAGTATTGCTAGCGAAAAGGAGCTACCCGTTGCTGCCAGCAGTGCCATCCCAGGTTGTTCAAAAGATGCTGCTGCTGCATGCAAGTCAACTTTACAGGATCCTTTGACTTTGGCTAGAAGTGGTAACAGAACTGACAAGAAAGTGATACTGATAATAATCAATGATTAGTAAGTAGCAGTCACCTTACTAACCAACTTCAAGATGACCCAGAGCTCTAGTTGAAACAGCTGTTGGATAAAGAGGGGACCGGTTCAGGTCAAGGACACAATTTTTTGAAAAAATCAAGAGGGACTCAGATTGACAAGCAGTAACTATTACATGCAAATGAAGAATGAAGAAAAGATAAGCAGGTCCTGGCTTCAGTACAGTGAAAAAAAAAAGACAGTGTTATGTGCTTTTGTTGCATCCTGTTTGGAAACCAAGAAAATAGTAAGCTAAGTTGGGATTGGTTCAATAACTGTAAAAATCTTTCAACCCACTTGAGACAAGATAGTCAAGAGAAGACCATAAACAACTTTTATCAGGTAATTGATGACAATCAATGACAGATCTTCCATGTGAATAGAGAAAGTACAATGTTATGGTACAGATGTCATATTGCTTATGAAAAAAAGATTTTACAGTAGGTGCATCTGTTAAACTGAATATGTTTTGTATTTTATTATAAATGCAATTCCAGATATCTGGGGCCTTGTGTATAAACGGTGCGTACGCACAAAAATGTTGCATACTCCCATTTCTACACTCAAATCACGATGTATAAAAACTAAACTTGGCGTAAAGCCACACACATTTTCACGCTAGCTCAATCCCTGGCGTATGCAAGTTCTCCACTCACTTTTGCAAACTGGAGGCACCCAGTGTCAAAGCACTGCTTTTGTTTCAGTGTGGTTTCCCTTTCTTTTTAGATCCACATCCCTGACATGGCTTTATCAAATACACTAAAATTTATTACTTTAAGGCACCTGATTGTAATTAACCTGTAACAATAGAATGGTCCATGGAATGGCCAAACCATTCCAAATACCATAACTGCTTTAGCATTGTTACTATCAGTGCACCACTGAGTATTTAACCCACTGTATCTGAGTGTGGAATCACAGCTCTACAGCAGCTGATCAGAAAGAGAATTATTGGTATACAGCATCAAGCATACGTTGCCTCAGCCATACTGTCTATTGAACTGTTCTCATATGACAAGTACTTTAGAGCCTTTCCTTTCATGGTTCAAAATCAGTTTCATCTCAAGAACTATAAACACACTCAATCAGTCCATCAAGTGCTCCTTGTAAAACTGTTTGTACTTATAAGTACAATTACCTCACTGTAAACTTGCGATGCAGTTATAATATTGCACAACCTGAGCCACTTTATAAAGCACTTATTTACATACACTTACCTAAAGGATTATTAGGAACACCATACTAATATGGTGTTTGACCCCCTTTCGCCTTCAGAACTGCCTTAATTCTACGTGGCATCGATTCAACAAGGTGCTGAAAGCATTCTTTAGAAATGTTGGCCCATATTGATAGGATAGCATCTTGCAGTTGATGGAGATTTGTGGGATGCACATCCAGGGCACGAAGCTCCCGTTCCACCACATCCCAAAGATGCTCTATTGGGTTGAGATCTGGTGACTGTGGGGGCCATTTTAGTACAGTGAACTCATTGTCATGTTCAAGAAACCAATTTGAAATGATTCAAGCTTTGTGACATGGTGCATTATCCTGCTGGAAGTAGCCATCAGAGGATGGGTACATGGTGGTCATGAAGGGATGGACATGGTCAGAAACAATGCTCAGGTAGCCTGTGGCATTTAAACGATGCCCCATTGGCACTAAGGGGCCTAAAGTGTGCCAAGAAAACATCCCCCACACCTTTACACCACCACCACCAGCCTGCACAGTGGTAACAAGGCATGATGGATCCATGTTCTCATTCTGTTTACGCCAAATTCTGACTCTACCATTTGAATGTCTCAACAGAAATCGAGACTCATCAGACCAGGCAACATTTTTCCAGTCTTCAACTGTCCAATTTTGGTGAGCTCGTGCAAATTGTAGACTCTTTTTCCTATTTGTAGTGGAGATGAGTGGTACCCGGTGGGGTCTTCTGCTGTTGTAGCCCATCCGCCTCAAGGTTGTGCATGTTGTGGCTTCACAAATGCTTTGCTGCATACCTCGTTTGTAACGAGTGGTTATTTCAGTCAAAGTTGCTCTTCTATCAGCTTGAATCAGTCGGCCCATTCTCCTCTGACCTCTAGCATCAACAAGGCATTTTCGCCCACAGGACTGCCGCATACTGGATGTTTTTCCCTTTTCACACCATTCTTTGTAAACCCTAGAAATGGTTGTGCGTGAAAATCCCAGTAACTGAGCAAATTGTGAAACACTCAGACCAGCCCGTCTGGCACCAACAACAATGCCACGCTCAAAATTGCTTAAATCACCTTTCTTTCTCATTCTGACATTCAGTTTGGAGTTCAGGAGATTGTCTTGACCAGGACCACACCCCTAAATGCATTGAAGCAACTGCCATGTGATTGGTTGATTAGATAATTGCATTAATGAGAAACTGAACAGGTGTTCTTAATAATCCTTTAGGTGAGTGTATGATGATGATATAATTTTTAAGATGAAATGCAGCAAAATATGTTTATTACATTATACAGATAAAATGTTAACATCATTTAAATAATCAATATTGTTAATAATTAAATATGTGAAGACACGGTGTCACAGCGGCAGTGATGAGCTGGAGCCCCGTTCAGGGATTGTTCCTGCCTCGCACTGTATTCTTGCTGGGAATGGCTCGACACTGGATGGATAGAATAATTAAACATGTACCATGAAGATATTTCAATGTTCCTTAAAAGTTTTGAAGAATCTGCGTTCTAAGTTTAGAGATCACTTGAAATTTATTAAAGAGCTGATTGTGTGGTGATTGGTTACTTAGAGAAAGAAAAGGAAGGACAGGAAGTTGGCGGTTAGTACATTTGAGAGAGACAGTACTGCTGCAATAAATAATTTCATCGAAGGTCACACACGGCGCAGCAAGCATCTTGCGGGAGGCAGGAACAATCTCTGGACGGGGCGCCAGTTCGTTACTATCACTGTGCCACCGTGTTTAATAACATGCTTTAATTCCTATCATCATGAAAATGATATCAAGTATACATCTCAGTATTTTAATTATTCAGACAGCTGTAATATCACAAATGTAATGGATTCTGTGTCATGTCAGAGGAAGAGGAAGCCCATTCAAGAAGCATGTAGTGATTCACACACATAGAAGAACACATACAATACAAAGCATTTAACGTGCTACATTAGTTACGATGGTATTTGAGAAACTAGTAAATTAAATGATTGAAAGATGAAGTTTATGATGTTCTACTTTAATGACAAAATAAACTATGTGATTAAAGTGGAAATTTCGAGATTAAAGTTGACATTTCGATCTTTTTTTCCCTACTGTGTGCCTAATTTTTTTCTTTTCTCTGTACCCTAATAAGCTTTCATATGACACTCAGACGGTGGGCTACAACTTTGATATCTGACAACTTCTTTTTTAATTCAGGCACTGTTCAGTTTTGTGAACTTGAACATTCGAGTTTCTCCGACACTCTGTCACTCGATCAGCTTTCTTTTGTTGTTTATACCACTGTTTAAACCAATAAATAGTATGTTTTTCCTTGCCTCCACTTGGCATTCGCTGAAATTCTTCTATTTTCCCCCATGCTTTTGCCATTGTCTTTTCACAGAACGCTGAACTTAAGGGCTATTTATATTGATTTGCATATTCAAAGAGGCATAATTCTGGGAGGAGTTGGGGAGTGGCAGCAGGTGCGTGCATGTTTGTTACTTTACACGCTGACCGGGATTTATGGAGCAGAAGAACATGGAAGTTGGCGTACGCACAGATTTATGCATCTGAACTTTTTTGTGCGTACGCACATTTGGACTTTTGTCTGTACACCATGTTTTAGTGTGAATTCTACTCACAGTGTTATGCATAAGGCCCCTGGACATCATTCTACATTGAAAACAAAACAGTCTTTCTTGGATAAATAAGGACTGAAAAAGGGGGTATTACAAGGACAGCCCCATGCTTGCGTTTGCCTTAGGCCCCAAAATTACTAAATCAGCCTCTGATGGCACTGTGCAATTTTATATATATATAATGCATATTTTATACATGTAATACATAACAAATCTTAGGTGAGACACCAGACTTCAATACATGATTAAATACCTATTTGTGAAACAACACTAAATCATGAAATACAAAGAAGTAGCATAAATGGGTTCAACCCAGCAAGGAGTTTGGGCAATTATAGAATCCAATCCTATACAAAAAGAAGAAATTCTCAACACATGACAGCAGATACTTTGATAGTTATCAGAGGTAGTGTGCACAATGGATGGTTATACTTGCTTTTCAGATAGCACTGTCAAAAGCGTCAACTTTTTAAAACACATAAACATTTGCTTTCTTATCTTCGCCCATTATACAAATACTAGCTGTGTAAGCCTGTGCTGTAAAAAGCCCAGGGTCCTAAAAACTGTTAATATCGTCAGAAAAAAAATTGAAATATAGAGATGTCAGGTAATTGAAAGGAACTACTCTGGGCATCTCTCTCCTAGGATGATTCGTTTTGCTGACATGCTCGCATTGCTTGTGCATTAGCAGCAGGAGGAAAAGTAAAAGGGATACCGTTTTACCAATGTTAACAGCTAAGTGACTTTGTCTTTCTTCTGAGGTTCCGTTTTGCTGATGTACTGGCCTTGCTTGTGCCATTAGCGGCTAAGCAAGTTTTCTGTTTTGTCGGAGGTGGAACCCTTACCCTGACTTCACCTGTTATTTCCGGCCCGGACAGACACACACACTTTCACTTGTAGACGTTTTATACAAATATACCTGGGCAGTAGCAGGCACTTCACAAGCGGTTAACATGCCACACTGCCCAGAGATGACTGCTGATGCTTTGTAAGACCAAAGGAATCGTTTGATAAGTTCTTATTACATAACTAGCTGTGTAAGCCTGTGCTGTAAAAAGCCCAGGCTCCTAGAAACTATTGAAATTATCAGACAAAAAACTGAAATGCAGAGTCGGCAGTTTTGTTTTGCCTACATGCTTACCTCCCTTACCGCCTCATACTTCTTTCTTCTTCTTACTTGTTAACTTGGGGCTGTCTTGCCAGCTCTTTGAGCTTCATGCTGTAGCCTCACACTTTCGGGCCGCCTCGCACTTTAGGCTGGACAGACAGACGCACATACTTCCACACAGAGACATTTATATATAAGACAGAATGTAACTAATACATCCATTATAAGGTTTTACCTAATCTAAAGTGCTACCGATGCAACAATAAATGACACTAAGAAAAGACATGGAATATATAAAGTCAATAGAAGAACCCACACATGATCCTCCATGGAGGAAGGTGTTTAGCAAAACTAAAAATTAAAAACTACAAAGGTTATGTTTAAGTTAGCAAAATTTTAATAAGCCATATTCTAAATGCATATCAAATAAAAATATCTAAAATGTAATTTTAACTGGACAAAATATAAGTAGAAAATATCTTGAATTCTAATTTAATGAGTGAAAATTTAATTGCAAATATCTTTAAATGAAAGTTCCAAAGAAATCAATGGAAAATGTTCCTCAATATGGTCTCATAAAACTAAAGTCCGCACGGGTGCTGCCTGAGAGACCATTGTCAGGGATGCATAAGCATGAAGGGCCAATACAACAAGTTTAAGATGCTATTGCCTGAGTCCACCATAAAAAAACAACAAATTCATGTACTAAATTTTAGCCTGATGTCCCAGAAGCTAACCCCATGACCATGTTTGAAAGAGAAAGAGAGAAACAAAAGGTGAGCAAGTTATCATGCTTTAGAGGACGGTGGCAGAATTTTAATTGAAGGCGCCAGTAGATGAGATGTTAACTTTAAGCTAGCCATGAGTTTGCTACTGGAATATCAGTCCTACCTTATAAATACTTTATAAATACAAATAACAAATAGAAATCGTAGGCAAAAGTCATTGCTGAAGACACTAAACTCAAAACTAAAGTGCTCACTATCTCTTAGGGTTTAATTCAGTCTTGAATGATCAGGAATTACATTGTATGTTTGTGTTCATGACATCATGCATCACAGATTCTATGGTAACAAAACTATGGAAACAGTAAACAAAATGGTCCACAAAATGGCGTTGCCTATAAAAAATAATAATTTAATGTAAGACATTAAATATTTTTAACATTTCAATATTTTTTTATGTAACAAAACTGAATTCTACACATATGCAAACGCCCAAAAGGTCAGAAAAAATTACAAGTACCATCAAATTCTAACATAAGGGGATGTTTTGGTATTTGGTGATTGAGTGGGTAAGCCAAATCAGCAGGTAGATAGGGACTTGAAACCTTTTATAAGGGGGGCTAGAGAGCTTGTGGGATTTTGCTTCTGTTTTATTTTGTTTTGTTCTTCTTTATTTATGTATCTCGTTGTGTTTTGTTTTGTCACAATTTTTGCAACTTTCAGACTCCTTGATATCATACTTGGTGAAGAAGATCTCTGAAAGACAGCAATTCTGTCACATGACATTTTAGGCTCCTCCCAGTGTTTCATTATGACCGTGTAATATGTCGTCCAACCATTTCTAAACCCATTTAATCATCCCTGTGTTCTACTACCTATATCAATGATCTACTACTTGACTTCATCTTAATGTTTGTGATGGTGCACCTTGTGGAAGTAATTATACAAAATAAAGATCGATCAGTTAACTGGTATGTGGTGGGGTTGACATGTATATTAGCTTGCCCATTTAATACACAGATGCCTGCACTTCTGAGTGTGCTGCCAGAAGTGTAGATATTTCTAAACTTTGACTGACTACAGGCAAGCCTAATTACCACGGCTAAGATGACCAATGCAATCTTGAAAGACAACCAGAAAAGGAAACATCTTAAAAAAAAAAATATTCCAGTAACCATAGCAACAGAAATGCCCTCCTTCACACCAGCTGCTTCATCCAAGTCTTAATGTCTGATTAGCTGTGACATTTCTCTCACCGGTAATATATAAATAAATCTTAGATAGTGTATGTCAGCTTACCTGAAGTCTTGTCTCATGACATTTTGTTCTACACTTCAGATAATGAGTAATTTTGCAAGCTTTCTCAAAAACAGCTAGGTCGCGTCTTTACTTCTTCTGAAGCCCATTTTATTAGTCATTTGAGTAATGCAATGAGCACTGTGGGGCCTGGGGTTATGTGCTGTATGTTTAATATACCTGGATATGTGAGCATCTATTTATTTTGTGAACCCAGCCATTCACTGAATATCAACCCCACTTAATCCCCTTTAGGGTCTTGGGGAGCACAACTAAGTGCTTGGCAGGATCTCACCGTGGATAGGGACCTAGTTTATTGCAGGGCATAGTCACTTATCCTGGGACAAGTTCATGTTACCAATCAATGTAACTTGCATGTCTTTGGAATAATGGAACAGCACTGTAGAAACAAGAAGACTTTTGGTCCAATACCATTGCTTTTCTTGGGAGTCGTACTTATTCATGTTATTTAAGGTACTACAAAGATTGTGCAATTTTTGTAATCTGGATAGAGGCTCCATTAAGAATTGGATGTCTGGGGCAGTAAGCAATGTGCCAATGGTCCTTGGAAAAAAAAAGTCCATACATACAGTAATGTGGCTGTAGGAAGCACTGGTCCTGTTATGTCCTGTTACGTCTTGTTGCTGTACTAGATAGAGATTCAGTGGCACTCAGTTAAAG
The DNA here is from genome assembly GCA_026402145.1 of Polypterus bichir lapradei. NCBI lineage: Eukaryota > Metazoa > Chordata > Cladistia > Polypteriformes > Polypteridae > Polypterus > Polypterus bichir. Next base: position 56,928,165 of record JANRMT010062814.1, read on the forward strand.
ACAGAAACTGGCATAGAACCAGTCATTTACTGGATCCTCTGGAATTTTGCTGCCCATAATATTGGGCAGGCAGCAGAGACAGTCTCCAGAGTGTTTGGGATTTTTGGTTATCATTTTGGACATTGGTATAATAGTATTTTTTGTCTTTCCGGTTTTAACCGAAGCCTGTCATAGATTGTTAGTCTTGATCCATAATCATCATTTTTAACACCTTTAAGATGCTGTAATTAAGTTAAGCCACAGCACCTGAGGGCTATAAAAACCTGTGTCTCCCACTCATTCAGTTTGCATCTTTTGACCATTTTCTGTTTTACCTATCTGACTTTTGAACTTTTGGCTTGGTTTTGACTTGCTGAGTTTTGTTTTTTGGATTGTTTTTGACATTTCCATCCATCCATCTTCCTAACCCGATTATTCAAGGCAGGGTCACAGTGAAAGGTGGAGCCTTTCCCAGCAAGCATAGAGCACAAAGCAGGAACTCTCCCCTGGACAGGGCACCACTCAATCACAGGGTGTGAACACACACACACACACTAGGGCTTATTTAGCATCACCAATCCACCTAACCCACATGTGTTTGGACTGTGGCATTAGCCTAAAGCACCCAGAGGAAACCCATGTGACACAAGGAGAACACGCAGACTCCATATAAGGAACAGTCAGGATGTGAACCCCAGTAACACTTACATTTCTAGAATCTGTTTCGTATTTATATATTTTTGAACTTTTGCATTTAGTATTCTTTTTTGTTCCTTTTTGACTTTTGTAGTTTTTCTTTTTTGAATTTTCGTTCTTAAAAAATTACCATTAGCTTTGTTATTTTTCTTTGATTCTTTGTACCTTTTTCCTTTTTGATATTTTTTGATTAGTCCACCATTTTCATTCCTCTTAAAAATTTAGTATTAACTTTGTTATCTTTTTTTTATTCTCTGTACTTTTTTCCTTTTTTGATATTTTTTTTGATTAGCCCACCATGTTTGACTAATAATTCAGAGATTTCTTTTTCTTTCTGAACCTCTCTCCGCTTCAGCTTTCACTTTAATAATTCTCCCAGCCATGGCAGATGAGGCTAGACTGAGAAAGGAATATATTGCTATGAACGCACATTGTTTAATCTTACTCTGCATCTTCTTAGATATATACAGTATATGTTGAATATTTAAACTTAAACAGTATGTTGCAAAGATTGTGAGATCTGAGTCTAGGATTAGTAAAATATCTTAAATTCCCCAGGCTATTAAAGGGCTGCTAAGGATTTAAAAATATGCTGAGACTGTTGTAGCTCCTGGAGAGGGTTATAAAAAACTTGACTTGTGCCAGATATAAATAACAGCTGATCAGGGTTACTGTACAATGGTATAGTTGATAAATTGATAAAACATACTTCAATTTGAATGTTTCTAATAGGTAAATAAAACAAACAGTCACAACATATACAATGATGAAGAATTTTGAATATATTGTAACACCTGGTGGGTGCAAGAAACAGAAGAATGGAATTAGCCTCTTAACACTGATAGCTGCTGAGTGGCCCTATAAAGAACCATTGGCATCTTCAGCTCTGTATCCACCCACCACTTAGGTCTTCGGTGGTGCCATTCACTACCAGCTCCTTGTCTCTTTGTCCCTTTATGCATGCCACCTAGCTCCACCTCGCCTGGGGTCAGAGGCCACCCATATAACAACCTATTTTTCCCAGCTCTCTGTGAGCTGATCAAAGTGCAAGGTCCAATCAGAGGCTTGCCAGCAGCATCATGTCCGAGCTAATTGGCTTCAGCAGCTGAGAGATGTGTCTGAGCAAACTGCACTTCTAAGTGCTGCATCCGCTGCCCCTTTACCTGCTCCACACGGGCTGCTTTATAGCCAGCTTCTTGAAGGTATGCTGCACCCCCAGACAGTTCGCCACCACCTGAGAAGTGTGTCCCTCTGAGGTCCGGACCCTGATCTTGCTACATTATCATGAAACAGATATTAAATAAGGACAAACTTAGAACCATTTTTTTTCTTTCAATAGCTCCAAGAAGACAAAGGAATCTGAACAATTTTGTACAAAACAGCCATCCTTCTCTAATAGTCAGTCTGCAGATGAGAGAATATGTATGACATTGAGCTGAAAAAAATTCAGATTTTATTATGTTTGTTGTTTCCAGTAATACACTATAGGTTTGTCATCCACTTCCCCAAGCATGCCAGCCTGCACTGTAAGTATACCGTGTTTGTATTCTTGTAAAATGCTAGGACTTTGTCATTATGTCTATCACACGTTTGCAGTGCTGATAATAAGAAAGCTGAGATTCTACATTCCCCACAGATCATCTGCAACTAGAATTGAACTCCATTCATTATATTCATGGCCCTACTGCTGAACTGAGACTTAACAGCCCCAGCTAATGGAGGGTATTCAGTATTGTTGTCATTGTTTGGGGACAGGCTTGAATGTTGAGAATTGTTACAGTAATTTCATTCTTGTTCATTTAATTATTAATCCTCAATTCAATTAATGCTTCTGCTTATCCAATAAAGTGTCATGGAAGCAGAAACGAGCCCTGACAGCATTTTGGGCAAGACAGGAACCAATCATGATGGGGATGTTACCCACTGTGGCTGCTAAGGGACAGCCTCAAACACAACCATCCTGAACAGTCGGACGTGACCTGACTTTGCACCATTCTCAAGTGCAAAAAATGTTTTATTATAAAGTAAACTAAATGGGCATCTTTTCTCAAAATTGGCACAAACATAATTCCCATGTTGCCCTGTGTGTGTGTCTAAAAGGGGGGGCTCTCCGAGAGAGACGCTACTATCCAGTGTACTTGGCAATGGCATGCAGATGAGAGGCAGTCTACCTGTCACTCACTTCTATTGGCATCCAAAACAGGAAAGGGAATGCCAACCATCCTAGTCAGCATGCTCGTACCGTCCATCCTTTACATTCCATCCACTCCCAATAGGACACCGGTCCATGTATTTCTACCACCATGCTGGCTTCCTGGCTGTGACTCTCTTCAATGCCATCCATTATATTGGCCTTCCTGCAAAGTAATGCAATGGGCTCCATCTCATCCAGGAAGCCAGTCCATCTATGACACTATATGAACATCAGAACAGTAGTCAACAGTTAACCTAACATGGTCTTCCATAGTATATGCGAGGAAAACAGGAATACTTGGAGAAAACCTTTTACTTTAAAGGTAAAACCTACAGACTTTATGCAGAAGTTACCAGGCCAAGGTTCAAACTCAGTAGATGCGAGGCAGCAGCATTAATCACTGTGCTCACTAAGAACAAATATACAAGCGTAAATGTAAAGCCTCATTAACGTAGTTAAATAATAAGAAATTCTGTGGACTCTTTTTGAATTTTTATGAGCCAGAACTCTACATTTGCATTTTTAACATGGAACTGAATTGTTCAGTATACATGTAGGGCATATTAATTGGACTACAATCTCTTTTCAGAGCTCAAAGATTGGTGATAATATTAATGAGCATATTTGCAATTTCTAACATTAGTGTTGTTAAAAGAGTTCTGCCTTATATTTTGTAGATAAGAATAATTGTAATCAGATTTGTTCTGGAAGCCAATTATTTTAATGGTTTTAAAGGTCAGGATTCCCTAATTTAAATAATTTCTTATGTACTATTAATATTCAAATCTTTTCAATGTAATGTAAATTACTCATTTGAATATTGTTAATCAGTTAATTGTTATTAAACCAGGATAAAAGTATTATTTTTATTATAATTTAAATAACTTGTACCCTGCGACCTTCAATTAAAGTAAGACAGTATGAGTACCGTCTGGATTTCCTCAATCACCCCATGGCCACCATCAACCTGATCTGAATGATGGATGCAGAATCTACAGCATTTAGGTTCATGAACCAAGAGATTCCTATGTCAAAAAATAACAAAGCTTCCAGTTTATGTAAGATCACTGTTGAAATAAGACAGAAGGGTGGCGAGTGTGGAATGAAATGGCTCACCCTAGTTTTACAAGAGGCCTGAACTCAGAGCAGATGCCAGAGGACTGGGATAAAGGGATTACATACTGTAAATGGAGACAAAAGGGAATTCAAGGACTACTGAGGCATTATCCATAAATTAGTCCGTGGTAGGACTTCATGAACATAATACTGGAATGAGTAAAGGACCAGGGGCCTCATGTATAAACATGAATGTTGCATAAGCCCGTTTCCACGCTCAAATTGCAATGTATAAAACCTAAACTTGGCGTAAAGCCATGCACATTTTCACGCTATCTAAAACCCTGGCGTACATAAGTTCTCCGCTCGGTTTTGCAAGCTGGCAGTGCTACTGTTCCTGTGTGGTTTCCCTTTCTTTTTAGATCCACATCCCTGGTGCGGCTTTATAAATACACTGAAATTAACCGCATATTGTTTATTAGTTTAATGCATCTGATTGTAATTAACCCATAACAATATAATGGTCCATGGAATGGTCTAACTATTCCAAATACCATAGCTGCTTTAGCGTTGTTACTATCAGTGCACCACTGAGTATTAAACCCACTGTATCTGAGTATGGAATCACAGCTCTACAGCAGCTGATCGAAAAGAGATTTATCGGTATACCGCATCAAGCACACGCTGCCTCAGCCATGCTGTCTATTGAAATGCTCTCATATGGCAAACGCTTCAGAGCCTGTACGGACCTCGCGGTTCAGAAACAGTTTCATCCCAAGAACTATAAGCGCACTCAATCAGTCCATCAAGTGCTCCTTGTAAAACTGTTTGTACTTATAAGTACGGTTACCTCACTGTAAACTTGTGATACAGTTATAATATTGCACAACCTGAGCCACTTTATAAAGCGCGTATTTACATATGATAACAATATCATTTTTAAGATGAAATGCAGCAAAAAATGTTTATTATATTATACAGATAAAACTTTAACTTCATTTTAATTATGAACAATATAGATTATTTAACATGTGAGGACACAGTGCCGCAGCGTTAGCAAGGAGCTGGCGCTCCGTTCACGGATTGTTCCTGCCTCGCACTGTATTCTTACTGGGGCTGGAGCAACACTGGAAGGATAGATGGATAGAATAATTAAATATTTACTACGAAGATATTTCAATGTTCCTTAAAAGTTTTGAAAAATCTGCGTTTTAAGCATACAGATGGCTTAACGTCTATTACAGAGCTGATTGTGTGGCGATTGGGTATTTGGAGAAAGAAAAGTAAGGACAGGAAATGGGGGTTAGTATGTTTAAAAGAGACAGTACTGCTGCAATTAAGTACTTCATCGAAGGTCGCACACAGTGCAGCAAGCATCTTGGGTGAGGCATGAACAGTCACTTTGCCACCGTGTTCCCATGTTTAATAACATGCTTTAACTCCTATTATCATGAAAATGATATCAAGTATACATCTCAGTATTTAAATTATTCAGAGAGTTGTAATATTACGAATGTAATGGATTCTGTGTCCTGTTGGAGGAAGACAAAGCCTGTTTAAGAATCACGTAGTGATTCACACACATAGACCACATAGAAGATCAAATACAAAACAAAGCATTTAATGTGCTACTTTAGTTACGATGGGATTTAAGAAACTAGTAAATTAACTGATTGTAAGATGAAGTTTATGATGTTCTACTTTAAAGACAAAATAAACTACGTGATTAATGTGGAAATTTTGAGATTAAAGTTGACGTTTCAAGCTTTTTTCCCCACTGTGTACCTATTTTTTTTTCTTTTCTCTGTACCGTAATAAGCTTTCATATGACAGTCAGATGGTGGGCAATGACTCGCCTTTTCACGGCGACTTTGATATCTGACAGCTTCTTTTTTATTTTGGGCACTGTGCGATTTTGTGAACTTGAGCTTTCGAGTTTCTCCAACACTCTGTGTCACTCAATCAACTTCCAAACCAACAAATAGTACGTTTTTCCTTGCCTCCACTTGGTGTTTGCTGAAATTCTTCTATTTTCCCCCATGCTTTTGCCATTGACTTTTCCCAGAACGCTGAGCTTAAGGGATATTTATATTGATTTGCATATTCAAACGCTGACCGGGATTTATGGAGCGGAAGAACGTGGAAGTTGGTGAACACACAGAATTATGCATCTGGATTTTTTTGTGCTTACGAACATTTCCGCTTTTGTCCTTACGCCATGTTTTAGTGTTAATTCTACGCACGCCGTAAGGGTGCAAAGTAATCCTTGGCAGGTCATCTGTGGACAAAAAGTTGAATACTTTCATTCAAACCCACAGAAACTTCCAGTGTACATTGGGTATCGTGTTCAAAAACCTGAGGACAGAATTCAACTCTTTTGGAGGTCCATCTATGAAGACCACTAACCTCATGCATTCCGTCTATGTACAAGTGGATGATGGAATCCTTGATAAATCTACACTGACAGTGGTATCAAACAGGGGCTCATGGATAAGACCTTAGAGCAGTGTTTCTCAACCTTTAAGTATTTGCGACCCGAGTTTTCATAACAGTTTTAATCGCGCCCCCCTAACGTTTTTTTGAAAAGAGCCCACTAATACCAATTTGTTCTTTTTTAGTTAATGATATATCATAGATGCATATTTTATTATACCTACTTAACTTTTATTGACATTTATCTAACTCTATATTTATTTTTCTAGTATCAGAATGTAGTTTAAGTTAATTTGTTTTGGTTTCAATAGATGTATTGTTCATATTTTCGATTCTTGTTTTCTTTTTTTCACATCTTTGCGCCCCCCCTTTTTGTTACTTCACACCCCCCTAGGGGGGCCTGCCCCACAGTTTGAGAACCACTGTCTTAGAGTAATGCTGGGTACGACATTGGGAGCAGACACCCTCACGTAGCTGATACTGTCTTGCTGGCACAGATATTAGAATTTCTACATCTGTAGCGGGATGTAATGAAGAAAAAGACAAAGAACATTACTAGAGTTTGGAATCCCAGAGGAAATGCCTCATTAAACACTGTACAATTAATGGACACATTCACTAACCTTGGAAACTGTTTAAAAAGAAACTGGGACAGATGTATAATATATACACCTGGAGACAAGCATGAATGAATTTTGCTAAAACTGGGTAGAAACAAATAGACGTCTCACCGAGTATCACATTTCTAAACCAATCCAATGCCACATGAAGGTGGTGCAAAAAGTAACAATGCTCTCGTTAACATGAGACGACAGACAGCAAGGTTCTGATTAAGAAGAACCATCTACAGCCAATAAATATCCTACAAAGACCTCTATTAAACACATGAATGTGTATCTCATGCGCAGAGAGCACAATGCATGTGTTAAAAATAAGCATACCTTGTTGGAAGAAAAAAACCTTTCTGAAAAATTAGATTATACATTGGCCTTCGAAAACATCAAAGGACTGGTAATAAAAGTGAACAATACATTGGCCCAGTGTGTCCTCTGTTTTTCACTTATGACGATAGTGTTTTAAGAATTAGCAGCTATGGTTATAAAAATATTAATTGGAAAATATGCATTTCAAGTAAATGGTGTGTCACACCCCAGCAAAAAAGGGGTGGAAAGGGCCACCATGAAAACAGATCATAATGAAGAGCCACAGGAGATGCAGATTTCGGTACTCAAAACACACAAATTAATACATGTGCCTAATGATAATGACACCACTCCAGCATGGACAAGGCTGTACAGCACCCAGTGTCTCACTGCACATCTAAATGAATGACTAAAGTGAGTTAACATTATAACCATGGCATTTTAACATGTAATATATATATATATTCCACAATGCTTATCTACACTCTATTTGCTGTTGATATGCCATATACTGTAGCGATTCAAGAGACAAAATGACAGAAAGATATCATAGCACACAGAAATATTTGTCATATTCATTGGGCCAAGTATCTACAATGGTCTGCGTATGTGTGTGTGCCTGTCATTACAATGGGTAAATTAATCATTAAGCTTCAGTTATCTTGTTCTACTGAGTTGCTGAACTGAAAATGGCAATTTTACCTTTTTATTTTCACTCAGAGTCAAGTATTTTGTTCAGTTTCTTTTGCTCTCTCCCTGAAGCCCCTGTTGTTTAAAGTGCATGGACTGGAGGAAATTCGATCTCTGTATGGTATTCACTACAAACTTTTTCAGAAATTGTTTCCAGATGTGCATTCTTGTTCAAGAATCTCTTCTGGCCCCACGAGACTATGGATACTGGACCCTAATAACATCAGAATCAGAAATGAGTGTGTATGATCTCGCCGGACAGATTTAATACAAAGTTGCATATGTACTGCTATATATGGTGTTTCTGAAGACTCTTTTGTTTGCCAGACATGTTGCATGTAAGCAGTGTACAAATTCAGAGCAATTTGGACAGAATTCCGCTTACAGCCTCTGCATTAAAATGCTTTCTACACTTCTCTAGCCACATAGCA
>JANRMT010062814.1:56941566-56954734 GCA_026402145.1 Polypterus bichir lapradei
TAATACAATATGACTGATTTTTTAGTTAACTATTTGCTTGACCTATCTTATTTGCTTAACATTCTAATTTATGCTTAATCTAATGTTTTAGAAGCTTTTAATTACTTTTCATGGCTCTTTATGTTAATTTGCTAATGTATGCTAATATAAAAATTTTCTCCTCTACACTTTTTATTCCTTTATTCTTAAACTTTTCAGATACTACATGTCATCTGAGGGAAAATACACACAGGAGATAACACAAATAGTAAGGACTCCATATTTGACACCTCGCAATATCATTTGTAATACAATTGATATAATTGTCTATAGTGTGTTGATCTCTTTACTGGTAGACTGAGAAAAACAGTAATAACTAAATATGTTAAATATGTTATGGCAGTGACAGCACAGCTATGAAGCTTTATAAGCTGCCAATAGACCTGGAAAGGAATTACATTGCGTTTTGGAAATATTTGGCTTAAAGCAGTAGAAACAAAGAAACGACTTGTTTCAGACAAGTATGGGAAAAATTTGAAAACTGCATTTGCTCTGCAGAGTGAGGGAATCAGGACTGTAATCACTGGAGCATTATTTTTAATTTGCTTGCTGCCCTGAGAATTCCACTTGATCATCCCAGATATGGGAATGGAGAGACACTAACATCTCTGGAACCAAACCTGCAGCCCACCTGTGCCTAACAGTATGGTTTGTAATTCATTTCAATCAGCATGGCCTGAGCAAATGTGATTACTGGTGTTATGACAGGGCTTACATTTATGATTTCATGCTTCAGAGCTCCCAAGATAAAATAGAGATTGTAGTTATAATATCAGGCCAAACTAGTAATCCGAGCTATTTTTAGGATTTTACCCCACAGACACAGTTAAGGATGAGTGATCGAGCTGCAACTGCCGTTTTTAACAAATGTGATACTTTTTATTTAAATTGTCCACTTTATGTTTAGGTAGGTAAAATTAGGCTGTGTTATATAATAAAAGAAGGTAAAGAGCTCAGAAACAATAAGGGATTGAGAGTTAAGGAGGTGGCACACTGATGCAATCATGCTTTTTGTAGTATTAAGGTTGTGCACACCATGTTACCACCAAGCATCATCTCCTTGTAAGTGTGTCATCCTAATAACAATCATATTCTTGATTCTACATTGTGTGACAATACTGTACATGGAGCCTAGGTCATCTAGGTAACTGGATAAAGTGACTGCAGTGAATTATACAAATTCACCTGTGTTATAGAAACCTTAAAGAAGAGGTGTGGAGTCATAGTATTATAATAGCATGGCAAGCAAAGGCACGGTCAGCATGGAGGTGTCATCTACTGCAAGCTAATCTTGGTTGTCTTGGCATGTCCAAATAGAGATCTTATGCCAGCCCTCAACTTTTAAAGTGTGTGTGCCATAAAGTTGTCAAGGAGCAGTATGTGGCTAATCTACCCATCATTCACTACTACTTTTGGCATATTTTCATTTTAACCTGCTCATGCAATGTTAACCCTTTATATTCCTTCACAAGTTCAGGTCATGGGGCAAAAAGTTGTTATACTGTATTGATCAAAAAGTTGGCAAGTATGTTCACAATCTTCTGTACATGAGTTACACTTCCCTCTTTTAACAGTGCCACAGTGTTTAAACTAGTAATGTTGTTGTCACAAGTATTTATCAATAGAAACTAATCACTGCTGATTATTAAAGTTTATATAATCTAATCTAACCTAACCTAAAGTATGTGACTTTGGGATAATCGAGAAAAACTATACAAGCACAGGGAGAGCAGGTAAAACCTACTCTGACGGAATCTAGGATAGGTTTGAAATTCAGGACTCTGGAACTCTGAGATCGTAGGTTTAACCACAGTACCAGCATGCAGCATTACACTGGTGATACTGGTTTTACATAAAATCGTCTTTGAAACTCTCCTATTAAAAAATCTTTGAGATTGCGTTAGTGAAACACCTGACACCTTCTCAAACAATCCTAATAAAATTCAGCTTGTGGATTTTACTCACTGATACTGTCTGTCCATGAGGCTTTGCTTTGTCTTGGCTTTATTAGTCACATTTTTCGACCATTGCATTTTGATACCAGCTACTTCCAGAACTGGTGGGATTTGCCTGGGACTCTCTCTGTGGTATTTTAGTTATCTATCTTGCAGTTTTGTAGTGGCTGTGTTTTGAACGCCTTAAAATGAGTCTCACTGTGAAAGGCACTATACAAATTGACTCACTGATGAAAACATAGTCTGAATTTTCCTAAATAATTATTTAACATAAACATGAATGTTTGTTTTCCATTTCACTACATATTGAATGCTGATAGGTAACATTTTAAAGACTTTTGGCCAGAAACTAAAATTTATTTGTCATATCCCCAGCCCTCAACATTTCATGAAATCATTAGGAATGCAGATGGATAATGTCTGCACACAGACATTTAAAATTAATATGCCTGTCCATATCAGTCCTTACGTTTGCTGTATTTAGGGAATGGTAAACAATTTAAACATGAAACACAGGAGGTTTTAATTCAGAAGAACATAATGGTATACTTTCACTTTAAAAATATTGACCTCCCCTCTGTACTTCTTAGTTGAAATAAAGAGTATGAATCTCTGCTCAGTTGAAATAATGACCATGGATCTCTTTCCACTTATTTGCATCATTCCAAAATTTACAAGAAAAACTAACAAACAAAAGGCATTTGTACTAGTGTACATCTTCTTTCTCAAGTGCTTACAGCACTGGCTAGCTGATGGGTCACCTTTTGAGTGCTGTCATGTCGGCCACACGTATCATGACTATTAGGCTGAATGCCGATGTCCAATTCTTCAGCCACTGGAGATTAAAAGACTGGTTACTTTCCCAATGTATTGGAAATATCACCCACTAATGTATTTTATTTTTAAAGGTAATGATAAACAGTGAATTTTAAACTGAAAAATGTACCCCAGTCCCTCCACTCAATCCAGCAGAAGATCAGACTACTGCCAAACTACAATCCCAATTTTGGACTCACTGTGCTAGCCTTTGCAAGTCACATTTAATATGCCTGTACAACCACTGAAAAAATATATGAAAATGATCAAGCTAAAGTTCAGCATGCAATTTTCACAATAGAATGGAGCTATTGGAAAGAAAACAAGAATTTCAGGAGCTAAATCATGCATCATTATTATTCTGTAAACCAGATACTAGAGACATTATAAAGGAATGACTGTATATTATGATGACTTTGGCTGGAAGTAATGAAAGGAGGTTGAAAATTACCCATTTCTGCGACTTATTTTGATGTTTTGGAACATCCTGATCATTGCTGTCTGGATGTCTGCATCCTTGATAACTCTTGGACCAGACAGGCTCACTCAAATCTGTTTTGGACAGGCTGTTCTTTATGGGCATGTGCAGCACTGATTAGATTTTGAGCACTTCCGCTAAATCCCTACTGGTAGCTGCTGTATAAACTGACCAGCAAAACATGTATTGTTTAAAATTGTTTTCAAATAAGACACATGAAAGAGATATACAATGACTACATCTACCAGACTGACATATACTGCCCATATGTCAGCCTGTTACCTAAAAAATGGAAAAGCATTGTCAAAAATAGAATAAAATATTTTGTCTCTGTCTACTATTAAAAAAATCTGCATATTTCTAAAAAGATCATTCCCGGTGTTAGAGTTGGTTTTCCTATTTTCAGGGCTACAAGGCTTTTTGCATGTTTATGTTTGACTATGATTTTTGGTTACATTTCAGGATAATGTTAATGCCGGTCCCCTTACTGTGAGACAGCAGCGCTCATTGCAAATGTGACTTTGGCCATTACATCTAATCACAAACCCCAAGTGGTTTAATTTCTCCAATAATTAAGTTTTTGTTTTCCCTATCCCTTGTTGTCGAACGTTCACAAACTTTGCATTGTCTTGATTTGTGTTTAATGCTTATGTGCATTTAATGCACTGTACATCTGTGTACTGTATATGTTCTGAGCTTATGCAGTCTTCTTCTTCTTCCTCCTCATCTTTTCCCACTTTTATATCGGGTCAATGTGCTTGATCAACTTTCTCCATACAGCTCAGCCCTTCACCACGCCCTTCTCCTTCAGATCTTCTTTTACTTTATCCATCCACCTCTGCTTTGGCCTCTCTCGCTTTCTCTTCCCCTGTACTTTCATTCCCATCACTTTTGCCCACATATTCATTGTCTCTCCTCATCACATGTCCATACCATTTCAACTTACTTTCCTGTACTTTCTTAGATTTCTCTCTCAATTTTGCTGTACCTCTGATTGTCTTATTTAATATTCTGTCCCTTTTTTAACTTATCAAATCCATCTCAACATTCTCATTTCTGACAGATCTTTTTTATATATATTTTTATTGATTTCAATTAAAAAACAGATAACATTCCATACAGTCAGGTAAAAATTTAACAAATCAAAACAAAACAAAAGTTGACTCCTACCCAAGAGTGAGGAGCTACCAACTGAAGCTACTCTATGAAAGGAGCAAGAAAAGAAGGGTATTCTTTTCCCTGAAATAGAAGCTTATTCTAAAATGTTATTGATTAGATCCTGCCATAGCTTAAAACATTTTTGAATAGATCATCTAAGTGAGAATTGGATTTTTTCCAATTTCAAATAGTATAAATATTTTTTAACCACTAACTTTAGAGTGGTGGAGTGGGATTCTTCCAGTTGAGCAAGATAAGTCTACGTGCCAATAGTGTAGTAAAGGCAATTATAGTTTGTTTGTCCTTCTTCAGTTTAAGCCCATCTTGGAGTCCTCCAAAAACAGCTGTTAATGGGTTAGAAATGATTGTGACATAAAGGCTGTCTGATAGGCATTCAAAGATTTCTATGCAAAATGTTTTTAATTTAGTGCACACCCAGAACATGTGGCCTCTAATTTCTCCTGCGCTCCCTTTACTGACCATGTCTCAGCTCCATACATCATTACTGGTCTTATCACTGTCTTAAAACCCTTACTTTTAACCTAATCCTAACCATACAATACTCAAGCTACTTGTTCCATCCATACTGCATTACATTTTCCATCTCAGGCTACCACTGATCCTAGATATTTAAATATATAGACTCTTTTCAATAGCTCAACCTGCAGGCTATCTTCTAAATCCAGATCATCATTAAACCTTATATATTCTGTCTTCTTCCTGTTTATCTTCAACACCCTATCCTCCAGATTCCTTCTCCATTCTTCAACTTTCTCTCCCCATCCTCTTTTTTGGTGCAACACAGCAGAGTGTCATCAGCAAAAAGCATGCACCTGGGAGATTGGTCTTTTATCCCATGACCCAACACATCCATATCCAGATCAAAGTGGTAAGGACTTAAAGAAGGTCCTTGGCAGACCTACTCAAACCGGGATCTTAGCTGTTATCCCAACACTCATCACTCCCTCATACATATCCTGGATAATCCTTACATACTTCTCTGATACTCCTTCCACTCTCATACACCTCCAGACCTCTTGACATAACACTCTATCATAAGTCTTCTCCAAATCAATGAACATCATACTGTATTTAAACATTTCTGTTTACCCCAATGCTTCTTTATGAGCTGTCTCAAGGCAAAGACTGCATCAGTCATTCCTCTCCCTGGCATAAAACCAAAGCTGCTCTTCCCCTATGGTGGTCTCTTCCCTAAGCCTTCTCTATATAACACTTTCCCAAATTTTCATTGGGTGTGACATCAGCTTTATCCCCGTATATTTTCCACAATCCTGAATGTCTCACTTCTTCTTGCAAATGGATACAATTGAATTGCTCTTCCACTCCTCTAGTATTCTTTCCTGTTCATTGATCTTCTGGATTAGATCCCATAACACATCTACACCCTCTTCTCTTAAACTCTTCCAAATAACGAGTGTTATACAAAGAATAATTTAATTGAATTTAGTTAAACAACAAAAGTATAAAATAACAATGCGACCCTGCTCTCAATAAGTTTCTTAGAATATAAATACATTTATCAGTGCCTACATAAAATCTGTATTAATGCTGAGTGAAGATTTCCTATTACTAAATAAAGCATTGAAAGGTAACCAAAATGAGAAAACAGATTATGAAGAGAATATCAAGTATTTAATTAATAAATAAGTAGTTTGTAGACAATCAATGATTATATAATTTTTATTTATAATTGTGCAAAGTAAGCTAAATATAATACTGCTCTTCATTTTATTAACAACGACAGACAAACTACTGGGTGTGTAAATAAATGTAAAATCTCATTTGGGAACCACTTGCTGCAATTCTAGTTTGTGACAGACAGCACATGGGAATCTCGCAGACAATGGAGCTGGTGAGACAGGAAACAGGTTCAACAAATAATCTCCCTTGATTTGTGAACAAAAGCATTCCTTTAGAATAAAAAGCCAAATTTCACCCTCCATTGATATCCTGAGGTTTACACAAGAGGAATTTGTGGCAGAGCACACAAGGTGGTTTGGATGCAGTAAAAAAAGAAGAGTGTGAGAAAATGAAAGGAGAAGAAAAAAGAGCGGTTGACCAAAGCAAAACAGAGACAGACAGACGGTACGATCTATTTGCTCACCTTCTGTTCCCATTAAGCTCAATTCAAGCTGATTGTCGTCCACATTGTTTTGAGCCCCAAATGTATGCTGTCATTCAGCATTGGCTGAATGCTGTCAATTGTCCTTATGAACATCTGTGTGCGTATTAGTCTGTTAGTGTTAGTTAGACGATAAATGTGGGGAAAATAGAGTCCCAGATGAGGAAAGGAGTCCATTATTGAAAACAGCAAAAACAGCTAAGAAAGAAGGTGGGAGTGCAATGATTAAAGAAAATAAGAATTGTGCAAGATGATGCAGTTAGCACTGCTACCTTAAACATCTAGTAGCATTTCTGGTCCTTTCTGATTATTTTTTACTTCTCCAAACATTTTTCTGTGTGTTTGCTGGTACATGTTCTACCTTTAGTCTTTTTAATATTGGATCCAGCATCATTGGTTCAAGTTTCATACCTGGTCATGATCTTAGTGGACTTGCTGTTTGCCATTTGTTTGGCATGATTTTGCTTGAAGTACTACAAGTTGTCCTCAAAGAATTGTGGTTGGTTATCTGGCAACTCTAAATTGGTCAGTGTGTGTGTGTGTGTGTGTGCGTTTGTGTGTGTCGGTGGTTGCATGTGCATGTATGTGTGCGGATGTATGAGAGAGAAAGAACCCTGCAATGAACTGAAGCCCTTTCCAGAAATTGGCTCCTGCCTTGAACTGTTGTCTTCAATTGGGTTAAGTGGGTTTGAGAATGTATTATTATTATAAGAGTTTTTGAATTTAATTTTCAAATATTCAGATTCTGGATAGGGAAATTCATATTACAATCATGTGAAAAAGTAAGCGCACCCAATGAACTGTTTTTTTTAACATATGTGAACTGTAAAACAAAAGACAAACACAGCATAAAGGGTTGGGGTTTTTGGCCCCGTATACTGTAAACAAAAATTGATATTCTGGTCAGGAATCACATAAACAAAAATCATTCATATGCGCGACGCCTACACAGGCGTCGGCGGCCATTTTTATATAGGAGGAGCCGGAAGTGGAGGAATGCTGGGAAGGAGGCGTGAGGGATGATGGGATTGCTGACGTCAGGGGAGATGGCGGAGGAAGGGCGGAAGTGGACGTACTGCGGTCAGGTTATGATGGCGTAGCTTCTTTTTTCCTAGAAGAGACAGCAGAAAGGTTAGTACCCCGCCATTCCCTACCGGCGAACGTCCTTCGAAGCGGTTTCGGGTCCGTCCGCGGCCTCCTATTCGCGCATGCGTGACACGACCCCCCCCTCAGCCCAAGACCGTCTGGTCGGGCGGACCTAACCGAGAGGTCGTGGACGCGAGAGAGGGCATCGGCGTTGGCCTGAAGGCCGCGGCGGCGATAAGTAACCGTGAACTTATAGGGCTGCAAGTCCAGGAACCACCTGGTGACCCGCGGATTCGACTCTTTGTGGAGGGACATCCACTGAAGTGCAGCGTGATCAGTCACCAAAGTGAACCCAACAGGTAGTACCGGAGATAAGTCACGGCCCACTTAATAGCCAGGGCTTCCCTCTCCACCGCCGCGTACCTGGCCTCTCGGTCCAGCAGTTTCCGGCTTAGGTACACCACTGAGTGCCCGTTTACCAACACCACTCCCGTGTTCGGACTCGCCAAGGGATGCGGCGGAGTACAGTACCTTTCCGCAGAGGCCCAGGTGCAGTCCATCGGTTCCATCGGGGTGTTCAGAGGACAGGTCGGTAGCAGGTGGCCGGTCTCTCCGCACTTGTAACAGCGCGGGGAGGCCGGCTTTTCTCAGGGTCTAGGAGGCGCTTCCGCAGCGCGTCGAGAGGGCTCGGGGGTGGCCGCCCGTCCCTGCCGGTTCCCGCGAGCTTGCCTTTCTGTCCCCCCGGCTCGGAAAACCGCGAGCTGACGCTCCAGGACTTCCAGGAGTCCTGGCATGTCCGTATAGAGGTGGCGCCGAACCTGCTGGGCGAGGGAGCTGGGCAGTGCATTGACCAGGCCCTCACAGGCCACCTGCTCCACGACCTTCCGGGCTTGGGGACCCTCGGGCCGTAGCCACCGCCCCATCTTACCCCAGAACTCGAAGGCCTGCGCTCGGGCCGGCTTCTCGGGGTCAAACTGCCAGCTCCGCCATTTACTCGCCTGCTGGCTCGGCGTGATGCCGTAGCGTGCCAGGATCTCCTGTTTCAGGAGCTTATAGTCCGCGGCTTCCTCCTCAGGGAGGTCATAATAGGCCCGCTGCGCGGGCCACTTCAGGTAGGGCGCCAGAATGGACGCCCACTCGGACCGCTGCCACTCGTTCCGGGTGGCCGTCCTTTCAAAGATCCCCAAATAGGACTCAATGTCGTCCGCCTCCATCATCAGGACAAGGGACGGAGGTTTAGGACGAGGCGGGTCGGCCCTTACCCTCTCGGCTTCCGCGAGTTTCGCCTTCGCGGCCTCCAGTTCCCGGGTAGTAGCGGCCTGTGCTTGCTGCAGGGACTGGATCTGGGCGTTCATGCCCTGCAGCACGGTATTGAGGTCCTGCCTTTCAGTCAATTTTTTGTTTCTTCTGTGCAGTATCCTGCCGATTACGCCACTGTAAAACAAAAGACAAACACAGCATAAAGGGTTGGGGTTTTTGGCCCCGTATACTGTAAACAAAAACTGATATTCAGGTCAGGAATCATATAAACAAAAATCATTCATATGCGCGACGCCTACACAGGCGTCGGTGGCCATTTTTATATAGGAGGAGCCGGAAGTGGAGGAATGCTGGGAAGGAGGCGTGAGGGATGACGGGATTGCTGACGTCAGGGAAGATGGCGGAGGAAGGGCGGAAGTGGACGTACTGCGGTCAGGTTATGATGGCGTAGCGTCTTTTTTCCTAGAAGAGAGAGCAAAAAGGTTAGTACCCCGCCATTCCCTACCGGCGAACGTCCTTCAAAGCGGTTTCGGGTCCGTCCGCGGCCTCCTATTCGCGCATGCGTGACAGAACGTATCGTCATTTAAACTGTACCTGTAAAGGTAATATAACAAACAGTTTTCCACATTTACATTTTGTAGTCCAATGTATAATTTAAATAAATATAAATTAAAATTTCACATTTGGAAAAGGTAAGCATCTTTCTAGAACTATCACTACCTTAAGTACGTATAATTAGAATCAGGGGCACCAGATCAGGAGCAAATGATTTAAAGCATCACTAAAAAGGAGCTTAGTGGACTTTGTCATTTTTAAATCTTAGACGTTTAGTTTAGATGGCTCCTTTTTATGAGGTGTTTGCTATTACAACATCTACTTGTTGATAGAACTGTATCTGTCCCCAGATAGAAATATGGATTTTTACAGAAACTCTTAACACTAGAATTACCAAAGCTTATGAGAAAACTCGTAAATCTGGCCCACCTTAAATCCACTTGCACGTCTCCATTCAGCATCTTTTGTCTTGTAAATGTGTTGATAATCCCAGTCAGCAAGCAGCCTGTTATACCCAATCCCCCCGGGAGAAACTGCAAAAACCTCTCCCAAATGAAGTCTTGTTTATCAGTGAGTCAGGTACCTAGGCTAAAAAAATATATTGTTATTCAGAACACATGCATTTCACATGTGTTTCGTGTCCACAAAGATCTGTGTAAATGTAGGAAGACAGAAATGTTGAACACATACCAGACTTTTCCCATGTTATAGTACTAACGACAAAATGTAGACATGAAGTGTATAATGTTTGAAGACTGAAGTCCAAATATCAAATAAACACTTTCACAAAAGATAAAAGTATAACAGAACAAATGCGCTTTTTTTCCAACACTATAACTGAAGAAAAAGAAATCAGGTTAGTGTTGCTTGTTGTCCTGACTTCTCGGGTAGTATACTGGTTAGAGCTGCTGACTCCATTTCAGAAGGTTCTGGGTTTGAGTCTTAACATCTCCCAAAATAAACATTTTGAGTAGTGAGCTGTTCTTATTGTTACAATTATACAATAAAAGCATACATTTGATTTGAGTCTATAACGGATGGTGTAAATGTATGGTACTTGTAAAGGTTAGCATTTTTTTTATTCAGTTTTATTCTGTCAGTTGCGTTCACGCTCGCCCTGATCTGACACTGCTGTTTTCAAATAAAGACGCACTATAACAGAGGTGAACTCAGATTGGAGAAAGAGAACAGAAGCCCACCTCGCAAGAAACGTCTACTCACATATAAAAACAGCGCAGCTGCACCAGGCATAAAGGCGAAAGATGGCACCGTTTGCATACAGGACGAAGTCCTGCGTCATCCTGCCAATCACCTGTCCTTCAAAGAAACAGAGAGAATAAAACTGAATAAAAAAACGCTAACTTTGACAAGCACTATAAATTTACAGCGGCTGTTTCAGACGCAAATAAAATGTATGTTTTTATTGTATAATATTAACAATAATAGCAGCTCTCTACTCAAAATGGTAAACTTGAGAAGCTGCCAGCATCGAACCCAGAAGCTCTTGATTGGGAGTCAGCAGTTCTTAGCATTGCAATACACAAGTTGTCGCATCAACCGCCTACCGTAACCTGTTTTCTTTTTTCTTCGGTTATATTCTTGAATAAAAGCGCACTTGTTTTGTTATACTTCTACTTTTTGTGAAAGTGTTTATTTGATATTTGGACACTAGGCTTCAAACCTTATACACATTTCGTAAAGATGGTCCTTGGGTGTGTGTGGGAACTGTTAACATTTGAATCTGATGATTGTATATAGCACAGAACTGACCTCTCTGTACTATGCTGTCCTCTGTATCTCCTGGAGTTCAAAAGAAATACCAACATGCAGCAACAAGATCAGAACAAAAAACCAAACGTGGTCACTAACTACAACCACATGAAGGTATGCAAATGAATATAATGTTGCATTAGTGCAACAACGTTTTCCGAAATGTACAATACAGGTCATAAAATGAATTATTCCAAATGTCATATATACCTAAGTCTCTCTTTTTTTGTCAGGACATCTTTGACATCATGGATCAGGCGCATACTAATTCAGTGTGAGCAGGAGCACTCAAGAATAAAACTGAATAAAAAAAAACTGACATCCAAAGTCATTCTCAGTCACGCACACCACTCATATCCACATCCACAGTTTTCCCAGTCTCATTCGTGCACAAGATCTGACGCGGTTTTAAAATAAAGAGCGGGTGTAACAAAACAAGTTTGTTTGTTATACCATGTCTTTATCTGAAAATGTCGTCAGACCCAGGGGTTGTGTGGGAGTTTGAACATGAGTGAGAGAATAAAACTGAAAAAAACACCCGCTAACTTTAACTATAAATTTACAGACGCAAATCAAATGTATGCTTTTATTGTATGATATTAACAATAAGAGCAGCTCACTACTGAAAATGGTAAATTTGGGAAAAATCAGGTATGGAACCCACAATCTCTTGATAGGGAGTCAACAGTTCTTGCCATTGCACCACGCAAGCTGTCGTATGAACTGCCTACTGTAACCTGCTTTCTTTTTTCTTCGGTTAAATTCTTGAATAAAAGTGCACTTGTTTTGTTATATGTGTACCTTTTGTGAGAGTGTTTATTTCATATTTGTATTTCAGGCTTCACACCTTATACATTTCATGTCTACATTTTTTTCAATTATTACTAAAACATGAAAAACGTTTCTGTGTTAACTACCATGGAGCGGCTGCTGCTTCACCACCTGAGGCCACAGGTCCGCCGCACCCTGGACCCTCTGCAGTTCGCATACCAGGAGAAGGTGGGAGCGGAGGATGCCATCATCTATATGCTACACCGATCCCTCTCCCACTTGGACAGAGGCAGTGGTGCTGTAAGAATTATGTTTCTGGACTTCTCTAGTGCCTTCAACACCATCCAACCTCTGCTCCTTAGGGACAAGCTGACAGAGATGGGAGTAGATTCATACCTGGTGGCATGGATTGTGGCCTATCTTACAGACAGACCTCAGTATGTGCATCTCGGGAGCTGCAGGTCTGTCATTGTGGTCAGCAACACAGGAGCGCCGCAGGGGACTGTACTTTCTCCGGTCCTGTTCAGCCTATATATATCAGACTTCCAATACAACTCGGAGTCCTGCCACATGCAAAAGTTCGCTGACGACACTGCTATCGTGGGCTGCATCAGGAGTGGGCAGGAGGAGGAGTATAGGAAGCTAATCAAAGACTTTGTTAAATGGTGCAACTCAAACCACTTACACCTGAACACCAGCAAGACCAAGGAACTGGTGGTGGATTTTAGGAGGCCCAGGCCCCTCATGGACCCTATGATCATCAGAGGAGACTGTATGCAGAGGGTGCAAACCTATAAATACCTGGGTGTGTAGCTGGATGATAAATTGTGCTGGACTGCCAATACTGATGCTCTGTGTAAGAAAGGTCAGAGCCGACTATACTTCCTTAGAAGGCTGGCATCCTTCAAAATCTGCAATAAGATGCTGCAGATGTTCTACCAGACGGTTGTGGCGAGTGCCCTCTTCTATGCGGTGGTGTGCTGGGGAGGCAGCATAAAGAAAAAGGACGCCTCACACCTGAACAAACTTGTGAGGAAGGCAGGCTCTATTGTAGGAATGAAGCTGGACAGTTTAACATCCGTTGCAGAGCGACGGGCACTGAGCAAACTCCTGTCAATTATGAAGAATCCACTGCAT
>JANRMT010062814.1:56954744-57026940 GCA_026402145.1 Polypterus bichir lapradei
GACGGGCACTGAGCAAACTCCTGTCAATTATGAAGAATCCACTGCATCCACTTAACAGTATCATCTCCAGACAGAGGAGTAGCTTCAGCAACAGACTGCTGTCAGGACAGGAGTGGCTGAAAGGAAAGAAATAGAAGGGTTTGGATTGACCAAGTCAAAGCCTAGATCTGAATTTATTAATGTGCTGTGGGAGGAGTTGAAATTGCCTGTTCACACAAGACACCCCTCAAACATTACATAGCTGAAAGATTCCATCTGGAGGAGTGGAAAAAACTTCCAACTGATGTCAGAGACTGCTAGACAGTTACAGATAACATATACTTGAAGGGGTTTCTGCCAAAACAGGTAATACCAGCTGTCGAAGCCAAGGGTGAACTTACTTTCTCCTAAGATAGAAATTTCATATCTGTCTATTATTTTTAATTGACTAAATTATTACAAAGTGATTTTTTTCAATGACATCACATTTTTCCAAAGTTGCTGTTTAATTGAAGATCAAATCTTGATTTGTCCACATATGTTACACAAAGAAAAACATTTCACGGGGTGTACTTACTTTTTCACATGAGAGTATTTATATGCAGATACATTCATTTGACAGTGGTACTGAGGCTAGTACTGCTGCTTCAAGAGACTGGGTTCAAGTTTTGTCCTCCATGTGGCTTTCCTATTGATAAACACATGGAAGATTTTGGGCTATGGGTGTTCATTCCCTATTCCAAAGTCATGTTTCTTAGGAAACATGGTATTTTAAAATGTTACAGTGTGAGTGATGGTCTAGCTTCCATTTCAATGTTGTTCCTGCTTTGTGCACAATGTTGCCAGGATGGACTTCAAGTCACGATTTCTTCAAACATGGATGAATTTAATTTAGTAAATGAATAGATAGGTGTTAGAAACTCATAAGGCTTACTTATTGTTTTTTTTATAGTTTTTATTGGTTTTATAGATTATACCGCAGTAAGTGAATTACAGGTTAGTGAAGTGTAACCTGCACATATGAGGTGCTTACTGCACTCAGAAACCTTCTCCCTGCCTGACAGGTCTTTGGTGACCAGTTTAATTTAGGAGAGCCTGCACTATGTTTGATTTGAGAATTGCTCAGTTGTTAGCGCTATGGCCTTATCTAACATCCTGGGTTCAAATTTTAACCCAGGTGACTATCTATGTGGATTCTGCATGTGGTCTTCATGTCTGTTTGGTTCTTCTTTGTGTATTCCCGTTTTCCTCCTACATATCAAAGATTTGCATGTTAAGCTAATTGTCAAATCCTAATTGTGTCTGTACAAGTGTGAGTGTGTGTGAGTAAGCACTGTGAAGGACTGTCACCCCACCCATGTTTGGTTCCTGCCTTGAATCAAATGCGGCCATTACAGGCTCCTCACTCCCAAAACACTGAATCAGACTATTTTTTTAAAAAGATTTTATATTTTCTTTGAATATCTTCACTTTCTTACTTTTATGAATTTATTTGTCAATTCATGTCCATTGTAAGTTATTGGCACCCTTCTACTCAAACACACAGTTGCAGTAGATTGGGGCCTAACTAGTTTACAACAGGTACAAGGCAGGAACCAGTCCTGGATAGAGGGCCAGTCTATTCAGGACACTTTAAGGTGTCTGAGGACGACAGTTAGACTGATTGAAATGGGAGGTGATGAACGCTGCACAAAAATGTAGTCAAGACAGGCAAAAGTCAAATTGAGTCACAGAGAAGTCAAAATGAAACCAGGCAAACAGGAAACATTGGGCTGAGTGTAGAATACGTGAGAAAAACATGAAAATAACTTGTGAAAGAAACAATTCTACCACTAGGCCTACTTGAAAGAAAGCTAACTACACACTAAGAGAGAAAAAATAAAGTATTTTCCATCTGCCAAGAGATAAGAAACCATGGGCTTGTAGCCATATTTATATCATCATTTCTGGTCATGTAACGACCCTGACTGTTGTGATCATGTGACCTAGGAAAACAAGACAGTACCCAAATTTTACTTTTCAAATACTTGTTTAAATTTCAAACACACAATCGGAATTGTAGTTCATCCAAACCATAAATGAATCAAAAACATATCTACAAAATAAAAAAAATGTATAGTAGTATAAGCTGCTCTAATTTAGGGTGTTCATCAGGAATGTAACAGTTGTGACAGATAGGGGGCGCTGTCGTCTCCTTGAACCCTCAGACGAGACGCCAGACACCAGATAAAAGTCCAAATACTTGTTTTATTTAGACAAATAAGTGCACAAAGCACCCTCCACTCCACAATACTCATACAATACTCCAATAATCAATAAACAAATCAATCCTTCTACTCCCAGACGCGTTGTCACCCTTCCTCCCGACTCAGCTCGTCTGTCTGGGATTTCCCATAGTCCTTTATAGTCCATGACCCGGAAGTACTTCTGAACTCTCAGTCCATGTGACTTCCTAGCACTTCCGGTTCAGATCAAAACTCTTCTTTTTCATCCCAGAAGTCGTCATTTCCTCTGTCCCTAAGACCCGGACGTATTTCCAGGTTATAGGGCAAATACAAGTCTCTGAGCCTCCCTGAAGCGTCCCCTTGCTGCCCCCATGGTATCTAGCAGAGCTGGGAAGGAAAACTCCAATGTCCATGATGCCCTGTTGGAATTTGGGGCACCTCCATGCTGCTGGAAGGGCTCCATCTCCGGCTTGGGTTTACTTCTTGAGGTAAAAGTACATAATAAACAAGAACAGTTGTATCAGATATTTGAAATATTAAAATGTGTGCTTCAATGTCAATATTTCAAGTTTTAATATTCTCAATTGTAATAGAAATGTTTCCTTTTTCACTTCTCTGAGAGGTCCATAGAGGGCTAAATTTCTAGTTAAGCATCAAAAATAAAAAAATAGCATTATATTCATAATTACTGACCTTGAAATAGTCAAGAACAATACCCCAAAATAGCTTAAAAATGATGGTTTCTCAGGTCTAGAGGTTCAAATAGCTTGACGTCTTTCATAATTAGACATCAAGACCGTGAGTCTCACACCTGTGAGTCAGGAGTTGCCAGACAGAAAAATACTGAAGTGATTTTAAAGCATTCGTAATCTTATGGACACAATACTATGACACAGTCCACGACCAATCAGTTTGAACAGTTTGTATCTTCAGATGTTAGCTGTCCAAAAAGACCGCAGTTCGTTTGTATTGTAAAACGACTATCATCTAATAGGAGGGTCCCATGAACATGAGCTTGATCAGGTTAAGGCACAGCTGCCAAAGATTTCACACAAGCCCTCCAGGACCTAAAGAGAACTGGCAGCAGGAAGGGTGCTATACCTACCTATACCTGTGCTGGGAAACGAGTTAGAGAGAAATGTGACCTGGGATGAAGAAGGCCTTGTTCTTCCTTGGACACCTTGGACAGAAGTGCTGGAAGGAATGCCTGACTTTATTTAAATGGGGAGGAACCAAAGCCAAAAAGAGTTTACAGAAGGCTAAAAAACGTCTAGATCATTAGGGATCAACAGATGTCCCCAAGCACTGACAATTGTTTGGATTTATAGGGTCACTATTGACACATGCACAGAATACAGTGAAATTCTGACCTGCATGTGCTAATCAACACACAGCATGGCATGACTCTTCAGTGCCATTATTATCAAATATAACAACCTTACCTCAAAGCTTCTTTCCCTACCTGAAAAATCTCATGCCTTTCCCATTTCAAAAAATACTTAACAACAATTCAAGGTGAACAATTTATACAAATAGCAGTACAGCACTGTGCAGAAATGGTATCAATAAAGGCATTGGAGCCAAGTAAATATATAAATAAATAGAAACACAGTTGTAGGCCAGCAAAGCAATACCTGAAACTGGGGACCAGTCCTAGATTTAGAATAATAAAAAAAGACCTGTTCAGAGGGAGTGATAGTTCAAGAGAACCCAAGTGTGCTACCTGAAGTGAAATGCCCTCTTTGTCGTCTTCCTAAAGGTGGCACTGGCTCTGAGCAAACACTTGACTCTGGGAAGGAGTTTAAAAGCACCTCATGGCTAAAGATTGGGGTCTCAAGAAGATACATAACAAAATGGACAACAGCTGCTTGGAAGAGAGTATGTTTTGACAGAAACCATTAAACCTGATAGAGGGGGATCAAGACCTGTATAGAGCATGCATGTGCAAACTGTCTGCAGAGTTGTCATATTAAGAAATGCACCATTCCTGCCTGCCTTTAACTGCTTGTTTCTTTTTAGAACTGTCATAAGTACACCATCCTATTATGCCAAAAGCAAATTGATTGGTCTTTCATGTTATTAGTAGCATTATTATTCTTTGAGATGGTGTTGGTGGAGTGTAGTTCTGTCATGATGATTTTTCTTAAATTTCATATTATGGTCATTTTGCTTCAAGGACAGCATGAAGCCACAAAGTGATTTGTACTGAAGGACGTAAAGTCAGAGTCACATCTATTCTACTTCCTGAGGTCATTTACTCTGCCTTACAGATCTTTGGGTTCCTGATCTTTGACCTCTTTATCCTTTTGTCTGGGTGGGAAAACAAGTTCTTCTCGCAGTTGTCTTTCTTGTTTGAAGTATTAGAGTATCTATTCAATTTCCCTTAAAAGGAGAATAACTAAATTAGGATATATAGGTAAAATTCTGTTACAACAAGGGAAGTCGGCGAAGCCGCATTGTTTTAAAAATGTGATGTTTCTCCCGTGTGAATATAAAGCCAGCTAACGCACTTGGGTGACTACCCCAGTCTTCAGAGAAAGGCTTTAACAGGTTGATAAGGACAGGAAAAAGAAGAATCGGAAAATCTTGCTGCTCATTGACAACTTTTCAGCCCACAATGTCATTCCTCGCTTAGAAAATGTATGCATAGAGTACCTACCACCAAACTGCACAGCCGTTCTTCAACTTCTGAATTTAGGCATCATTTGAAATGTGAAAGTACTTTACAGGAAGACGCTTTTTTGTAAAATGCTTGCCAACATTGCTTGCGAAAAAAGTGAGCCTGAAGTTAACGTGACGGAAGCCATAGTAATGATCACTAGTGCCTGGTTGTGTGTCACGAAGGACATAATTGTGAAGTGCTGGAAAAAGAGTGGCATAATTAAGATGGCTTTCAACTCAGATGGCGGTGAAGACGAGGAAGATCCTGTGGAAGACGCATCAGTTCGTTACCTGTGGGCTACTATTGCAGGGAGGTCATCTGGAATCCCTGCAGAGCTCAATTTCAATGACTTCGTCACTGCTGATGACCAGATACTTGTCAAGAGTGAGATGACTGATCAAGAAATTTTGAATAGTGTGACCAACATTGAAGCTCCAGGAGCGAGTGATAGTGATAGTGATAAAAAAAAGATATACCTGTATTTACCAAGGAGAAAACAAGTGCTGGAGAAGCTTTGGCTGGTTTTGCACGTGGCAAATTACATTTATGACGCCTTGAAACAAGTAGAAGACGCACTGCTAACGTCAGTAACTAAATGTTTTGTAACAGACTATTTAAAGAAGTCAATACAGGTATGCTTAATTTTATGTTTATAAAAAATAAAATACTGTAATGTAAACAGAATTCCATTATAACGAATTTTTCAGTACAGCGAATTTTAAGTTCCTCCAGATTTGTTGTAACGAGATTTTATCTGTATTTGGGATTGAATGTTTTCATCTATATTATAAATAGGAAAGTGTTCCATATCTGGAATAATTGCAACAGAAACTGATAATTATTTTAAAAGGCTTGTTTTACTCTTAATAAAACACACACATAAAGGAAACAAACACATACTATCAAATAAACAAACACAAACTAAACCCTGCTGCCCATCTGGGCCTACTGTGCTTTCACACTTTGCTTCCCTCTCAGTCCAGTGTGGTTGCTTCCACCCTTTTCCACTTCTCCAAATCACATCCACATCTCACTTCCTGTCCCTCTACAAATTTATGGCTTCTCTTTTAATCTAACGTACTTCCCAGTTCTAGTCCTAAACCTGCTAATCTGCCAAATTGTAAGCTCTTCCTAGGGTAATTCCCATGTCAAACCCAGGAATCTCTTCCAGTGTAATGGTTGGCTCTCTTTTGCTACAGGACCACAAAGTTAGAGCTCCCTCTAGCTGTTGTTGGTGTCTCTGCACCTCAGTCCCTAAGTAAGAGATCAAATCTGTCAGACAATTTGTGTGAGGCTTGTTTTCTTTTTAGGGCAACAAAGACCCAACTGGTGTGTTACAGCCAGCGTCTGATACCTGGCTTACATATGTTGCTTTTTTATTGTCATTTCTGTTAATTGGGACTTATTGTTATGATTTAGAGTTCCAATCATTGGAAACATAGTAAGGCCTCAAAACTGCTCAACAAAACACAGGGTGGAACCTTCACAGGCCAATCCAGAAGAGGCTCAACTTGGACCAGCTTCTCAAAAAAATCTGCCTGCTGGCCAGCCTGAGCAAACCCCAAAGTGGACAACTGGCTTTCAAAGTTCAAAAGTCTGAAAATATACAAAATGTCTCACAAGAGATATAACCACTTTCAAACTGCAACATTTATAAACCGAAGCTTTATGTGTAAAAATAAACAAAATAGCAAAAAGGATATGCCTGAAAAGACAAGCCAAGGCAAACAAATCCCAATATGTAGTCCTTTAGCAAAAAGCCAAAAACAGAAATAATTAGAAAAACCCAGAAAAAAAAACAAACTTTTTTTTGTCTAAAATCCATTACTTTGAACAAACACTATCTTGCTTGTCCACTTTCACTTACATTTACTTTTACTTTACAGTGTTTCAGCTTTGAGCACACACAAAGTCTGACCTATATGATAATCCACTGCAACCCATCACCATTTCACCACTTCTAATAATTTTTTTTCCTCCAAATAAAACTTTTCTCTTAAAGGTCTTTACCTTTCCCTCTATTGACATGTGTTCAGTTGATCTTCTTTTATTCTCCATTCCTCCACTACTTCTTTTTCACATTTCTATAATAATCATTGTTATGTATAACACATTGATTTCTCTCCCACCACGTATTTTTCTTTATTATGTTGATTATTTTCCACTGACCTTTTTTGCACTTTTTCATTTAACTGTTTTCCCACTAACCTATGCAATACACTTTCCTTCATAATTTCCTCTGTTCCTAAAACCCTTTCTATTTCTTCAACACATGGTTCCACACATCTTGTGCATTTTTACAATGCCAAAAAACATGAGCTGCTGTTTCTAAGTCAGGACAGTTGTCTCTTGGACATGCTGGACTTTGGCTACCAGTCCTTTATGCATAGTTGCCTGCGTTGGTACTATTTCATGCATTGTTAACCACTCCAAGTCTTTTTGTGTATTCGTTAATTCCTTCTCTGCATTTTGTTGCCAAACTTCTTTTGCTTACTCTTCTGTCAACAATTGAATTTTCACTATTCATTTTTCTTTTTCTATATTTTTTAAGTCTTTTTCCTTCCCTGTATTATGGTATCTCCCTCTTCCCATGTACAGTATACCATCTCAAACATTTCATTATTGCCTTATAATGTTTAGGCGTATTAAAGACATTTGTTCTGTTATTTTCTATTTTTAACAATTTTGCTTTCCTCAGCTCTGTACCAAGTAAATATCTTATCATGTCTGTTAATTTTCCTCTTTTGTTTAAAGCCATATTTACTACTGTTGCAGTATTTTTTAACAACAGTTTATTTTCTATATTCAGAAAGCATTTTCCTCCCTTTTCCTTATTTTTCATTACAATTTTCTTGGGCAATTTTTCACATTTCAATCCCCATAAAAACACAAAACAAGTTTTTATAATTATTTTCAATATTTATTTTGGTGGAAAGAAAACAGTGGCTAAATAAGCACATTTTGGTATTATAATTTCTTTCACAAGTAATATTTTCCTTTCCATTGTTAAATTTCTTAACCTCCAAAACCATTTTCTTATTTGTCTTTTTTTGCATTTCTTTTCAATCCTTCTACTCTGTGTTGCTGTCTTCAAATGTTATCCCCAGTATTTTGACCATGTTAGTGTTAGTTTAATGTTAATCCTGAGGTCATACAAAACATTTCTATATGTTCAATTACATGATTTATACTCCTCACATCTCTTATCATTACAGTCAAGTTGCCCATATAGGCAAACACTTTCATTTATTGCCCACCACTTCCCGGGACTTCAACTCTTTATATGTTTTTATCATCCTAAATTTATTTAGTAGCAGCTCGATACAAAAAATAACACCGTGGACAGTGGACAACCTTGCCTTACACCACTTTCTACCTTCTGTTAATTTATTTACCTTGATTTTACTTAGCACACCATTATATGCTGTTTTTATCCATTACAAAAACTCCTCAATGACTCCAGTTTTTTGGAGTATCCTACACATATATTAGTGGGCGACTTTATTGAAAGCTTTCTTTAACTCTAAATTGATCAAACCAAGTTTCGTTCTCTCATAAAATGTACACAATGTCTGTGGCACTCCAACCCTGTACCATGTATGTTTCCTCTTCCTTTATTACATTTTCAATGTTTTCTTTTAGCCTGTTTGCCAAATTTTAATGTTACTTGTCTCATCTTGTTTGTGAATAAGCATAATTATCACCCATTTTCATTGAACTTGTCATGTTTAAATTTTTCAGGATTTCTAAAAAAAGGCTAAGCATAACAATATCATTTTTTAGGGTGTCCCAAAAAGCCAAAATTCAATTGGTAAACCATAATTTCCCGGAGTTTTGTCTCTGCTACACATTTTTACTGCTTTTTCCACTTCGTGCATTTTTATTTACCAACATAAACTTTCCCTTTGTTCATCTGTAAAGAACTGGTCTATTGTTCTTTCTAGTTCATCGATACACCCAATGTTTATGTCCTTCCTTTCATACATTTCTTTATAATAACTTATAAATATTTCCATTATTGCTTTATTTCCTTTATTAAGATTTCCATTTTTATCTATGAATTCTTCTATTTTTGTCTTTTTCCTCCTCTTCTTTACTTTCTTAAAAAATATCAAGAGCACATCTCTCCTTCTAATTCTTTAACTCTGCTTTGAAACTTTATCTTTTCTTCTTTCTTCTTAAACACTCTCTCAAATTCTTATTTTATTGTTCTTATTTCGGTTTCTATTTTTTTTATCCTGATTCTTGATAATATACAACTGTTCGAGTCCTTCTTGCAATGTTTTGGTTTCCTCTTTCACCATCCTACTCCTTTCTTTGCCTTTTTTTTGGAAAAACTCTTTAGTGGTATCTTTAATTAGTTCCCACCATTCCTTATGACTCCCACATCACTCTTTCAAAGTTGTCCACACCTTATAATATTATTGGTACTCTTCTTCTCTACAACATTGTTATATTTAATTTCCACGTAAAATTTTTTGTTTCGTTTTGCACTTCAACCTCCAGCATGATACAGTCTGAAAAAAACACCATCCGCAAATTACATATCTTTGGTTCGTAGGTTTTATCTGTAAAACTATAGCTATCCGGGAAGATTTTTTCCCTCTCCTCTCCTGGGGCCTCATGTATAACGCCATGCGTAGAATTCGCACTATAACATGGCGTAAGCACAAAAGCCGAAATGTGCTTACGCACAGAAAAATCACGATGCAGGAATCTGTGCGTTCGCCAACTTCCATGTTCTTCTGCTATATAAATCCCTGTCAGCATGAAAAGTAACGCTCGTGCACGCGCTTTATGTCCCGCCTCAACTCCTCCCAGAATTACGGCTCTTTGAATATGCAAATCAATATAAATCGCCCTTAAGCTCAGCCTTCTGTGAAAAGACAATGGGAAAAGCATGGGGGAAAATATAAGAATTTCAGCGAATACCAAGTGGAGGCAAAGGAAAAACATACTATTTGTTTAATTAAACCGTGGTATAATCAACAAAAGGAAGTTGATCGAGTGACATAGCGTGTTGGAGAAACTTGAAAGCTCAGATATCAGTCGCCGTGAAAAGGAGATGCACACAGTGGGGAAAAAAGCATGAAATGTCAACTTCAATCTTGAAATTTCCACTTTAATCGTGTAGTTTATTTTGTCATTAAAGTAGAACATCATAAACGTCATCTTAAAATCGTTTAATTAACCAGTTTCTCAAATCACATCGTAATTAAAGTAGCATGTTAAATGCTTTGTTTTGTATGTGATCTTCTATGTGCTATATGTGTGTGAATCACTACGTGCTTCTTAAACCGGCTCTCTTCCTCCGACAGGACACAGAATCCATTACATTCGTGATATTACAGCTCTCTGAATAACTAAAATACTAAGATGTATACGTGATATCATTTTCATGATGACAGGAGTTAAAGCACGTTATTAAACATGGGTTTCACGGCGCAGTGATTGTGTGCAACCTTCGATGAAATTATTTATTGCAGCAGTACTCATGGGCGGCTCTAAGCTTGTAGCAGCCCTGAGCAGAGAAAGAATCGGTGGCTCCTTCGCCCGCCAATGTCAAAATGGTATCTTATGCACGGTGGATGGCCACTTCCATTGCGGACACTGCATAGCCACCTCGTGCTCATGACACAAGCGTTTAACTTTTGTCGAAATTTGCTGCTGCGTTTTTAGCTGTGTCGTTATTTTCTCTTTCTGTTTTATATTCAATATATATTGGCTTGGCCGCAGCTGCAGTCCTTGCTTTTCTTTCTCCAAGTAACCGATCGCCACACAATCAGCTCTGTAATAGATGTTAAGCCATCTGTAAGCTTAGAGCACCGATTCTTCAAAATGTTTAAGGAACATTGAACTATTTTTGTAGTACATGTTTAATTATTCTATCCTTCACGCCAGTCCCAGTGAAGAATATAGATTATTTAAATGAAGTTAAAGTTTTACCTGTATAAAATAATAAACAGATTTTGCTGCATTTCATCTTAAAAATTATATCATCATCATATGTAAATATGCGCTTTATAAAGTGGCGCAGGTTGTGTAATATTATAACTGTAGTGCAAGTTTACAGTGGGGTGATTGTACTTATAAGTACAAACAGTTCTACAAGGAACAATTGATTGAGTGCGTTTATAGTTCTTGGGATGAAACTGTTTCTGAACCGCGAGGTCCGTACAGGAAAGGCTTTGAAACGTTTTGCCGTGGCTGAGGTAGCGTGTGCTTAATGCCGTATACCGATAATTCTCTTTCCAATCAGCTGCTGCTGTGATTCACACTCAGATACAGTGATATGAATACTCCGAGTGGTGCAGTGAGAGTAATATGGAAAAAGATGACCCGCTGTGGCAACTCTTAAAGGGAGCAGCTGAAAGAAGAAAAAGAAGAAGAAGGTGCAGTGAGAGTAACAACGCCAAAGCAGTTATGGTATTTGGAATACTATACCTATTCCCTGGACCATTATATTGTTACAAGTTAATTACAATCAGATGCATTACCCTAATAAACAATATGCGGTTAGTTTCAGTGTATTTATAAAGTCGCGCCAGGAAAATGAGTAACCACACAGGAACAGTAGCACTGCTTTGACACTGGGTGCCGCCAGTCAGCAAAACCGAGCGGAGAACTTGCGTACGACAAGGTATGAGGTACCGTGGAAAAGTGCGTGGCTTTACGCCAAGTGTAGGTTTTATACATCGCGATTTGAACGTGGAAAAGTTCTTACGCAACATTTCTGTGCGTACGCACCGTTTATACATGAGGCCCCCGGTGAACCCTTTTTCATCTTCTTTCAATTTTCAACAAAATCTATCATTTGGAAGTCTTTTATAATTTCTTTTAGATTGTTAACATTCCTTCTAATTGTTGCCCTTTCTGCTGTGGTTCACTTGAACAATTAAAATAGCCAAAAGCAATTAAATTATTTTCATTTGCCATTGACATTTCTAGCAACTTTAAGAGTCTCCATCCACTGAATTGGTATTGTTAGTGAATATATATTAATCAGGTTAACAATATTATTTCCCTTTGTCAGTTTTAATTTCATTTGTCTTCCTTTCACGATTTCTTCAAATCCTTTTATTTATATTTCATAATTCTTTATTAACACCCCTAAATCTACATTTTTATTTTCATTTGTTTCTGAAAAGATGGGCACACCTTCTTTCTAGTCATCATCATATCTCTCATATGATTTTATGAATGGTAAACCACATTCCTGCATACAAGTTATATCAACTGGTATGTTTCTCAGACAGAAGAAAACTATTCTTCTCCCCTGTTTCCTCTGAATACTTCTGACATTTATTGTTGCTATTTTTATTTTCATTTTTTTCTTCCTGGTAGTTTGGTCTACCATTCCTCCTAGTTTTTCCCTATTTGGTCCGATTGTATTTTTCTTTGGTTTCTTCACAGCTTTCCTCTCAGTTTTCACTTACTCCACTCCTTTCATACCTGTTGTTGAAACAAAACCTTCCATATCTTTAGATTCCAGATAGGAGGGAATTGCCCCCCATTCCTGACATTTTACTTCCCCTTCATTTGTTTTACTAGAGATAGTTAGTGATAACAAGTCTGGACCACGTTTCCTTTGTAACATGGGGTTGACTTGCATTGTCCCCATGCTTACTTTTGCATCTTCCCACCCTGTGCTTTCTGTCATTGCCTGCTGAGAGGATTGTCAAAGAATGGCAGTTCCACTTAAAATCTCCATTATTTTTTCTGTGTGAAAAGCATATTCTGAGAGCACTGTTCTGTTCTTCTCCTCTCCTCATTTTGGTAGCTTCCTTCACATCCACAAAAGTTAAAATGTCGCTTTCTCCACTACTCTTTCTGTCTTCATACCTTCTTTCACCCCTTACTTTGGTAATTAAGGGCTCTGTTTTACCATATTTCTTCAATTCATCTCCTTGTATTCTTTTTCTTTCAATTTCTTCTTTTTCCTTTTCTTCCTTTGACTCGTCATCTAGAAGCTCTATCACTTTATCTCACATATTATTCATTTTAAATATATCGCTTAGGAGACAGGGCAGTCCTTAAAGACATGTGCCTCCTGTCCACATAAATTATTTGCCTCTTACACTCCCTTGTGCTATGCCCTTCCTCTTTACAATTTCTACATTTTATAGTTTCACAGTCTTATTGCTTTATGCCCCTCCTTACCGCACCCTCTTCATACTTGCAGTTGGCCAGGGTAAAACACATGTCCTCTTACTAAGCCGATTCATATGATTGGGGACAAATATATCACCCCCCCAGCAGCAAGCAACCACCTCTGGAAGAAACAGACGAGCGGTGGGCAATACAACTTCCCAAGGACCTTTTAAGGAGAGATGTCAACAATGTAAAATCCTCTTAGGATGCACCACCCAGTTCCTGCTGACATTGTCCTACACCCCTTCTTGTGCACCTGAAAGGATGCAGGTACGTGCCGTTTCTCTAAATTTTATTTTTATTACTGAGGACGAACAGGGCACAGTTAATTATAGTCATCAGGACACCTCTGTGAGTAACTATTAACTGTCTTGCAAGAAGCTGGTGAGGGCAAATATACCTGCACACTGTTGTGAAGGGAGTTGCATCTTCACATATTTACATTTCTGTCATGACCATTCTCTTTCTGGTTGTATCTAAATATTTAACTACTGAATGCAACTGACAATGTCTGTGAGAATCACCTCCTGTTCTGAGGATCCTTTCATTGGCCAGTGTGGCTTTCTTTTATTCTCTCAGTCCCATAATGAAAATTCAACACATATACAGTATAGTCATATGAAAAAGTTTGTGAACCCCTCTTAATTCTTTGGATTTTTGTTTATCATTGGCTGAGCTTTCAAAGTAGCAACTTCCTTTTAATATATAACATGCCTTATGGAAACAGTAGTATTTCAGCAGTGACATTAAGTTTATTGGATAAACAGAAAGTAAGCAATTTGCATCATAACAAAGTTATACAGGTGCATAAATTTGGGCACCCCAACAGAGATATTACATCAATACTTAGTTGAGCCACCTTTTGCAAATATAACAGCCTCTAGCCACCTCCTATAGCCTATGATGAGTGTCTGGATTCTGGATGGAGGTATTTTTGACCATTCTTCCATGCAAAATCTCTCCAGTTCAGTTAAATTTGTTGGCTGCTGAGCATGGACAACCTGCTTCAAATCATCCCATAGATTTGCGATGATATTCAACTCAGGGGACTGTGATGGCCATTCCAGAACATTGTACTTTTGTCTCTGCATGAATGACTTTGTAGATTTCAAACTGTGTTTTGGGTCATTGTCTTGTTGGAATATCCAACCCCTGTGTAACTTCAACTTTGTGACTGATGCTTGAACATTATCGAGTTCATGTGACCCTCGACTTTAACAAGGTCCCCAGTCCCTGATCTAGCCACACAGCCCCACAGCATGATGGAACCTCCACCAAATTTGACAGTAGGTAGCAGGTGTTTTTCTTGGGATGCAGTGTTCTTCTTCCACCATGCAAATCTCTTTTTGTTATGACCAAATAACTCAATTTTTGTCTCATCAGTCCAAAGCACTTTGTTTCAAAATGAATCTGGCTTGTCTAAATGAGCATTTGTACACAACAAGCGACTCTGTTTGTGGCGTGAGTGCAGAAAGGGCTTCTTTCTCAACACCCTGCCATACAGATGTTCTTTGTGCAAATTGCGCTGAATTGTAGAACGATGTACAGATACACCATCTGCAACAAGATGTTCTTGCAGGTCTTTGGAGGTGATCTGTGGGTTGTCTGTAACCATTCTCACAATCCTGTGCATAAGCCGCTTATGTATTTTTCTTGGCCTGCCAGACCTGGGTTTAACAGCAACTGTGCCTGTGGCCTTCCATTTCCTGATTACATTCCTTACAGTTGAAACTGACAGTTTAAACCTCTGAGATAGCTTTTTGTAGCCTTCCCCTAAACCATGATACTGAACAATCTTTGTTTTCAGATCTTTTGAGAGGTGCTTTGAGGATCCCATGCTGTCACTCTTCAGAGGAGAGTCAAAGGGAAGCACACCCTGCAATTGACCACCTTAAATACCTTTTCTCATGATTGGACACACCTATCTATGAAGTTCAAGACTTAATGAGCTAATCCAACCAGTTTGGTGTTGCAAGTAATCAGGATTGAGCAGTTAAATGCATTCAAAGTTTTGCACAGCCAGTTTTTCACATTTGATTTAATTTCATACAACTAAATACTGCTTCACTAAAAATCTTTGTTTGGAAAACACCCCAGTACTCAGATGTTCCTAGGAAATGAAACATATACCACTGTTATCTTTTTTGTTGAAAATAAATTATTATGCAGGCTGAGAAGGGTTCCCAAACTTTTTCATATGACTGTATATATTAAACTAGCAGTCCTTTTGGAATCATGAAACTGATTAGGACACTATATATTAAAATACATATGTTGAGTGGCCACTTTATTAGGTTTCCATGTTTTCCCACTTAAATTTGGACAATGCTATTTAGCTGTAAAACCAGTTTTAGAACAAACTGTAACTGAACCATTAGCTTCATCAAGCGATGGTGATGGCAAGGTGAATTGGTCAACAGACATTGACAAGGATAGTGAAACTGATGCATATGGCACTGTATGGCCTAACCTCTGTGATAGGCCTGGTGAATTCAAAAAGGTGTGTGGCAAAAAGGCAAAATGATCAAGTAGAAAGACCAGAAAGATGTAAGCCTCCTAAGCACTGTTCACAATGCAGTAACTGTCAACGTTTATGTCAAGGGAATTGTGGAAGTCACTAAGCCTTGCGCTGTGGAGTCATACATTAACAAAAATGGGCATGTCAATCATGTGGATCAAGCACTGGCATTCTACCCTTTAACACTTGAATCCCTGAAGCCTACGAAAAAACTCGTAATCCCAGCCTACCTTAAATTCCTTCACACCTCCTCATCAGTGTTTTTTGTTTTGTGCGTTGATCAGCACAAGCAGCCTGCTATCCCACCCCTCCACCCTCCTTGACGGAGCTCAGCTCAGGCAAAAAGTTCTCCCAGCTCAATCCAAGGCTCCTTATCTGCATGTGAGGTGCCTGGAGTTGTATAGGGTAAATAATACAGTATATCATTATTTGGAATACATGCATTTCATGTGTGTTCCATTTCTTAAAGATCTGGGTAAGTGTAGGATGAAAGGAAATACGAGGCAAGAAATACTGAACACATACCTAAAGCAGAAACTTTTTCCATGTTATACTAATAATGACGTGAAGTGTATAATGTGTGAAGGCTTTAGTCCAAATATCAGATAAACACAAATGCACTTTTATTCAAGAATATGACCAAAGAAAAACCAAATCATTAAACTTACATGTTGTTGTCAATGAGCTACAAACCCAAGCACAATTGTCAGTTGACAAAGAGCTAATACGTATTCTTGGATGGTGCAGAGGTAAGAATTGCTGCCTTTTGATCAAAAGCTTGCCAGTTCAAGTCTCAGTGCTCCACATTTTGAGTAGTGAGCTGCTATTATTATTATTTCTATAATATAATAAAAAAATGCATTTGATTTGAGTCTGTAATGCCTGGTGTAAATTTTGGCTACTTGTAAAAGTTAGTGCTTGTTTTTTTCATTATTCAGTTTTATTCTCTCAGTGACGTTCACGAGGTACAACGAACTTGCCTCTCCCTCTCTGAGTTGATGCCATTTACCTCCATTCTTTTCATAACAGCAGCGATGACCAAAGTTGGTATTGTGATTAATGCCTGCTCAGAACTATTTCTTGTATCTGCAATCATAGATTCAATGTCCTATGACTGCTATCAGACTGGACAAAGGCAAAAACATAACAACAGACAGCTTTTTCACAGCCCTTTCACTGGCTAATAGACAGCTGCACCACAGCGCAGCTCTGCTTGGTACCATAAAGTAAAATGGGACTTCCACCTTCAGTTAAAGTCACTTTAGTATGCAAACAATTTGCCACACTCGTGTTTACATCTGACAGTGCCATGCATGTTCAAATGACAATGCGCAAGCAACAGAAAAAATATTATGTGAAAAGTGTGCAAAGAAACACACTGCTACTGTTTGTTTGCAACATTGGGCTGTGCATTGGTGACTGCCTCAAAACATGTCACAGGAAGGTCACATGAAGTCTCTTCATTACTGATCCATTTGGTTACATCTCCAAATACCCAGAGCCTAAATTGTGCCAATGTTCAAGAGGCCTGGGGCATCACATTTATTTGAAAAAGTTGTGCTGCATGTACAAAGAACTTGTGAAGATGATCACTTCAAAAGTCACCATATAAAATTGTAAATTAACCAAATTTGTTCAAAAATTCTCTGGGAAAATGCCACAAACAGTTAATTGTAAAATGAATACCTGGACAATGGTGTGTAAGGTGCTCTGCCATGGTGCTGACCATCACAGACACTATCTGTTAAAAATAAAAAATAAACATTATCAAGTGAAGAGGATCTCTTTTAAATAATGTGTTTTCAAAGTACCAGGTAGCCAAATATCAAATCAACTGAGCTAATGTGCTCATCTCCTTCTAACCAGAGCCATTGATTCTCAGACCCAAAACATCTTCTATCCTCATGATGAGTCGATAGATAGATAGATAGAACTTTATTTTTTTCCCAGGATGGTGTTCATCCAGAAGCCTTGTACCTTAACCACTAGCTACCCCAAAAACAACATTTCACACCACAAGAAGAGTGTTTTTTTTCAGCTGAAAGTACCTTTTTCACCTGCAAAACAATTATTTCACAGAGGATAGCTGAAAGGAGCGGAGCTAGGATGAGTGCTCTTTTGCCTGAATGAGTTTTACATCTTTTTTACTCAAGAAAGAACAGATGGAATTAATTATTTTTCTTGATGAATATTTGAAGATACATTTTCTTTTCTTTTTCCCTCATGCCAGACTTGTGTCTGAGACTCATTGGCCCAGAGTACATTTGTGTGAGTGTTCCCTATGAATGACTGGCACCCTGTCTCGTAGCAGCCTTTGCCATCATGGCAGGCCCCCATCCCTGTGGCTTGAACTGGATTAAGCAGGTTTGATAACAGATGGATAAATGTTATACTCCCTTATGGTGAAGAATGTGTTATTCTACACAGTTCAGCCATTTTTCACAAAGTGTCACTTATGAGCTATGGCTATTTAAAAAAAGAAAATTAAAAAGATGTCACTAGGTTGTATTTGATTCCCTATTTTCTCAATAAAATATTAAAAAATAAAAATGTAATAATGCAGACCCTTTGTGATTGAATGTGAAAGAGTATTAGCAGAAACAGCTTTCTTCTTTTATCATCTGTCTACATACTTTTAATAAATCACTTTATTATGAAAACAATTACAGGAAACAGACAGTTTTTTTTTCGGTTTTAGTACGATGAAAAGTGC
Source organism: Polypterus bichir lapradei (assembly GCA_026402145.1). Classification (NCBI taxonomy): domain Eukaryota; kingdom Metazoa; phylum Chordata; class Cladistia; order Polypteriformes; family Polypteridae; genus Polypterus; species Polypterus bichir. Next base: position 56,972,993 of record JANRMT010062814.1, read on the forward strand.
TTGTCAGGAGCAGATGCTTTTCATTCCTCTGCCTCGGAGCCATGAAAAATGACTGGATTTCCAAGTCCTTGCATGAATGAGTGCAGACACTGAGAACCGCTGTTGGAGCAGCGCGGAAGTTTTTGTGTACACAACACTGAGAGAATGAAACATGAGCCGTGAGGTTTTCAAACACGGCCGCCAGACGGAAAAATGCACACTGGAGTCCAATCAAACAAAAAGTGCAAGTGCTGGCAAAAGGAAAAATGAAACAAGAAAGAAAAAGCTAATGTACCGTCACACTCACACCCCAGTTAACAATACAGAAAACAAAAAGGGGTTGGAGAGCAAGAGAAGGAGAAAGATAGACAGGCCTGCCTTTCCCACTGCACGTAACCTGAAAACTGCAGACAAATCTAATGAAATTATCCGGTCTGGGATGTATTTACTTGTACTTACTGTGACAGCTTATTGTTGTCCAGGCCCTCTTGAAAGTACCCATTAATAATCCATGATCAACAGGTTTACTGTGATTTGTTTTAGAGACCCTCTTTATATGATCCATTTTCCTATATATACTGTGGAAACCAGGGGGCGTATGGCTCCCCAAACCCCAGCCACAAGTACCCACAAGTTCAGCAACACACACATTTATTTACAAATGGGGAGTTCTTCTCCTTTGTCCCCACAACAGTCCAGTACAAGCACCCAGTAGCACAATAAATAAGCACACAGTCTACAGCAGAATCTTTCTCCTCTTAGCCACCACTCCACCTCTAGCAAGGTTTGTCCCTCTTCCTCCTGACTCTAGCTCCTTGAATGGAGTGATGCAGCCCCTTTTATGTTACACCGGGAGTGTTTCAGGTGGCTCACGAGGGTTAATTATGACTACTCCCAGGTGTGATGAAAATCCAAAGTAGGGTTCTGCAGCTCCCCCTGGCAGCCCCCACAGGAACCCAACAGGGCTGTGCCAAACTCCAGCACTCAGTATGCCCTTCAAGAACCCGTGGTGCCACAGCCAACCCTAACCCTAACCCGGAGGGCTGCCCTCTTGTGTCCCGGGGAAGGTAGTGGCTTGTGGACTGGACTTTCCATCAAGCTGGCATAATGGCTGTAGCTGCCCATCACAATGCTAATCTTACTTTTAAATACACCAGTACAACTTTTACTTTTGAAGTAAGCTTTTCACCTAAAATTAGACTCCTATCACCAATTGATACAAAAAACTGGATTGCTCCACAAACATTACCACATAGCCAAGATGCTAAAAAGAGAATACAGTAATCCCTCGCTATATCGTGCTTCGACTTTCGCGGCTTCACTCTATCGCGGATTTTATATGAAAGCATAACTAAATATATAACGCGGATTTTTCGCTGCTTCGCGGGTTCTGCGGACAATGTGTCTTTTTACTTCCTGTATATGCTTCCTCAGTTGGTTTGCCCAGTTGATTTCATACAAGGGACGCTATTGGCGGATGGCTGAGAAGCTAACCAATCAGAGCACGCAGTTAAGTTCTCCTGACTGAGAAGCTAACCAATCAGAGCACGCAGGAGCTATGCAGTGTTAACCAGGAAATCTCATCTCGCTCATTCAGCATCAACGTGCTTCGCTGTGTAAAGAGTTGTGCTCTTTAGTGTTTATCTTTGTGCATAGTCAAGCCCTTAATTATGGCTCCAAAACAATCTGCTACTGCTTCAGGTGCCGTGCCCAAGCGCAAGAAGAAGATGTTAACGATTGCCGAAAAGGTAAACGTTTTGGATTTGTTGAAGGCTACGATTCTTTTTATTTAAAAAGTAGGAAAGGAATATAAGATCTACGGCTGCAGCGTCCTTTTAACCAGGGTGCAAAACGAGTTGTAAGTGGATGTAATAAGGCAGTAGTCTGGATGGAATCTGCTTTAGGGATTTGGATTGAAGACTGCCAGAAGAAGAACAACGGCAGTGCTACACAATCGCCTGAAGTGGCTCCTTTACAAGGGCTGTAACGCTCTCCTTTGTTGTGCAGTAAAATTAAACTCATTGTTATCGGACAAGTCATCATGTCATTGTTGGTGAGTAACCATAATTAATTTTCTTCTTACAGTGCTTAGTACATGTATGTACGTTTAGTGTCACAGTACACACATTTACTGTATACTATTTTTCTTGCAATGTACGTATTTATTGCTGGTGACCTGTCTATCGTAATGGCTGTAACATATGTGATATCGGAGACACTCAATATCTTTAAAATAATATTTAGGTTTTACTGTATATAAACAGTGTGTGTTTATATACATAATTTCAATTAATCTTACCTAATATCTAAGAGAATACAAAGGAATTATGCTGTATAACGCTGCGGGGAATATTTATAAACAGTGCGGGAGAGTTTATAAGGGCTTAAAATATATAAAAATAACCATACAAACATATGGTTTCTACTTCGCGGATTTTCACCTATCGCGGGGGGGTCTGGAACGCAACCCCCGCGATGGAGGAGGGATTACTGTAGTCTCTTTTCTTATTATTTAGTATGCAAAGTCAGTTTATCTAACTATTTGAATAAAGAGTATCCACTCCTAAATCCATTTCATAATTTCTCCATTACAGGGTGCCATAGGAGCTTGAGCCTACTATGGTAGCAATGAGCCAATGGAAATACCAACTCTGCATGGAACACCAGGCCAACAGAAGGCACATGTACCCCTGCTCATGCAGACCCATTTTAGAGCTGCTAGTGAAGCTATCAGTCTAAGAGGAGCTTTAATCATTGGCATCATGACCTGGTTCTATAGACAGTGGCCGATAACATGAGTGAAGCTATTTCCAAATCTAAATGTCTGTGTCCACCAAGGCAAGAAATTGTATTTGTTAAAGTATCAGACCCAATCCAAGGTACTAGCTGAACTTCTGTGGGCAGCAAGGGACTGGCAATTGATGGTTGATCTAAGGAAGCAGCTCAATTGATGACCATGCTTAGGCCAGACATAATGCCTTTGTTAGAGGCATCAAAATAGGTGGTCATGTTGGAGCTGACGATACCCTGGGAAGACCAGAAGGAGTAGGCACATAAAAGGAAGAAGCTCAAGTATTCAAGACATGGTGGAGGAGTACTGAAGTACAGGGTGAAAGGCACACTATATGCTTAAGGAGGTGAGCTACAGATGGGTTTGCTGGTCAGTCTCTCTGTCAAGCCTTATTGCCAAGCGGACTTTTCAGTAGCTTGAAAGAGAAAAGCCATAGGATTCAGCAGAAAGGCCACAGAACGTGCTTCAAGATGCCTGTGGTTCAAAAAGACTGACTTAGGTCAGAAAGCTATTCAGACATAAGTCACCCCCTGGGCTGGATCACCTGGGCAAGAGTATGTGATGTTGAAAGACCCAAAATACCAAGTGACCTAGGGTTAATTCACTAATGATGTGTCTGAGTGCATTGCAAGATGTATCATTATTCCTAAACATTTTATTCTGTTGTAGATTCAAATGTAAAAGCATCAATTCACACCGAATAACCCATAATGATTAAGTGAACATGTGTTTTCAGAAAGGTTAACTAATGCATTAAAAATCAAAAACTGAAATCTCTCATTCATATACATATTCAGACCCTTAATTCAGTACTTGGTAAAAGTCCCTTTGGCAGCAATTATAGTTTCAGATCTTCTTGGGTTGTACAGCTGGATTTGGGCAGTTTGTCCCCTTCTTCTTGGCAAATCATCTCACGCTCCCTCAGATTGGATAAGAATGCATCTGCAAACTGTTATCTTCAGGTCTGTCCACACATGGGTGGGCCACTCAAAGACAGTAAGAGATTTGTCCCAAAGCTACTCCAGGGTTGTATTGGCTGTATAGTTCAGGTGAATGTCTTGGTGAAAAGTCAACCAATGCCCCATTCGGAGATTGAATGCATTCTGGAGAAGGTTTTCTTCAAGGACCTCACTGTATTTGTTCTCGTTCAATCTCATTTAGTCTATATTCACTCAATTCTGACCAGTCTCCCTGTCTCCCCACTGAGAAGCACCCTCATAGCATGATTCTGGCACCAGCATTATGCTGCATTGTAGCAATGGTATTAGGCAGGTGATGAGTACTTGCCAGAATAGTGTTTGGAGTTCTGCCAAAATAGTTCAGTTTTTGTCTCATCCGATGAGAATCTTTTTCTTTAAAGAGTGGATTCTATCTTCCATAAACCCATGCATAATTGAACCCTGCTGAAATAATTGTCCTTCCAATGAGTTCTCTCATCTCATCAGAGGACTTCTGAAGCTCTTTTAGAGTAACAATTGGGTTTTTGGTCACTATCTTGACCAGGGCCTATTTGCCTGATTACTCTGTTTGCCCAGATGTGCCAACTTCAAGAAGAGTTTCAGTGGTTCCAACCTTCATCTATTCCAAAATTATTGGGGTTACTGTGTACATGGGATCACTCAAGTTTTTAAAAATGGATTTCCTGTATACCCTATGCTGATCTATGCCTCATCACAATTTGATTGCAGGGGTCTGCGGTTAGTTACTTAGACTTTTGTCCAAAATACAGTACAGTAGGAATTGTTGGACCTTATACTGTATACACAAGTATGTGCATTTCGGAACGATGTTCAATCATCTCAACTTGCTACAATCTAGTTCTAGACACATCTCAAGGATAATTACAACAAACAGTATGCACCTGACCACAATCGGGATTGCTACTGCAAAGGGTCTAAATACGTACATAAATATATGACGTAATTAAATTTTGGATTTTTAATAAATTTGCAAATCTTTCTGAAGGCATATTTTCAGTTTGTCATTATGGATAGATGAGTGTTAACTGATGGGCAGAAATAGCAAATTTATCCATTTAAATTGACATCTGTAACACAATAAGTGTGCACAAAGTGAAAGGAGTCTGAATTCTTTCTGAATTGCTGTACATGGTACATACACAATTCTGGGGTGTAGGAGGAAATCAGAAGACCTGTTGTAAATCCACAAAAGGAAGAACATGCCAACTCAACCCAGATAGATGCCAGGCCAAGATTCAAACCCAGGTTCCTCAGAGCTGTTAGGCAATCATAATAGCCACAACACCAAACATTTATCCATGTATTTTCAAACTAACTTATTTTATTATAGAGCTGCTGACAGTTAAAGCCTAATCTTAGTAACATCAGATACAAGGCAGCAAGGAAAATTGGATGGGGCACACGGCCATGATAGGGCATGCGTACATACACTTACCAATATACCAACCTACACAAGCTGGGGCTGTAGAGAGGAACACAGAGGGATCTGGAGAACAAATCACACATGGGATGTATAAACTCCATGCACACAGAGGCCAATCCAGGATTTAAATAAAGGTGTCTGGAGTTGTGAGGCAGTGGCCATAACCATTCTACTATTACTATTGAATTAAATCTGACTTTTAATAATATTTGTAGAGTGCTGAAAGAATTTGAGATCTAGGGTTTTGGAGTGAGCCTTATGTTGGCAATTTAAAGAAATAGGTTTGAGATTTAGAAAGTATTCAGGTGTGCTTTGCTTTGGGAGTTTTTCTCTTTATTTGCTGTTTTGGGTCCTTTGTGGAACGTATTTTTGGGTTCTTGTTTTTTTCATGTAATGTGTATCTAAATTAGCGTGTTTGGTTTGCCTTATTCATTTACTTTTGGGCTTCGGAAGTTTGTTATTCTAGTTAACAAATATCCTCACCAGTTTCACTTTTCCTGAAACAGAAATGTTTATTTGTTCAATTTGTTGTTTAATTCTGATTCTCTTTGTGCTTAACTAATAAATGAGTTCCATAAATAGACTGATTACAAACTTCCTGTAGAAGAGGCCTGAGTTGCCTTGAAAGCTTGCCTATTGTAATTGGTTCAGTTAGCCAATTAAAGGTGTCATTTTGCTTGACTTCTCATTGCAGCCATAATGGCTAACACGGTACAACACCCTACCACTCTAAACTCCTGAAATTCTGTGTTTGTTTTGAGGGGCACACCACCTTTTCCTTTCTAAAGCTCTAAAATCACAACAACATGTTCCTATTATAGTTCACAAACAATTTTCAAAAATTGAGAAGCTTACCTACACACCGAACAGATGTATGGAAGGTTTGGGGGACCTTTGTTTTGTTCAGGTAGTTTGTGTTTGGCATCTTTCTAGTTCCTGTTGACTTTTGAAACACTTTATTTTCTTTTTAATTCTTTACCCTTATCTAATCTGACTTTTTATCTCACTGTAATAAATATCTTCACTAAATGTTCTGTGTTTAGTTCACCTTCATGCTTGAAAAGTACTAAGAACATCTAACATTTAACATAAAAGGCACTGAATAAATTAAAGACAGACTGACCATAGCATTGATCCGGACAGTCCTCAAGTGTAGTCTGCAGCCTGATTAAGAATACTAATTATTAAACTTATTATAATACATAAGATAATGTACATCACCTCAGAGTGTCCATTAGAAGGTCATGAGGTGCCTGCAGTTATCCTAACAGCCTAAACGGAAAGGCAGGAACTATCAAAGGAGAAGGCATCTATCACTAACGACCAATTTAGAGTCCCCAGATAACATAATATGAATGTTTTTGGGATATAGAAAGAAAAGCACACAGACAGCGACCAGACCAGCATGAGCTATGAGGTAGCACTGCGATTCCCTGTCTCCCTCTGCTCCCCAATTCAGGATCCAGATTAAAAAATAAATATCTGTTTCAAAGACTAATCATTTCTTTTTTTCCTGATTTACATCACCTCATATATGCACTAAGTAACACAAAAGAATGTAAATTAATATTTATGGAATAAAAGAAAGAAGACGTGACAGACATGAGCACATTAACAGTTCAGTCACAAATCAAAAATAAAATAATTTCTTCCACAAAGCCTCTGCAGGGGTCATTGCATTACTGAGGAATATCTCATAAGCACAACTGATGACTGTGAAAATATAACATCCCTGATGCTGGTGCTACGATAGCTTCAGCACAAATTAAAGGTTATAGTGCACTTTTATCTTTGGGGCCTGTCTCCAGGAAACCGAAAAACACAAATGTGTGCTGGTGCTTGTATGTACTGTATAAACAGTGCTGTGTATAGTAAGTGAGGCCACATCTGGTTTTACCTACTACTTGCATTCTTTATTGTGTATGTTTTAAACATTTTTTTCAGCTGCGTTTCTTTGACATTTCTAAACTTCTGCAGCTACTGGAAAGGTTTAGGCATAGCGTATACAAAAAAAAATTCCACAGTCCAATTATCTTCATTTTTAAGTTTTGGTGAAATTCAGAGCAAGAACAGTTCACATAAAATACAGAGTAAAATTGATAATACACACAAAAAACTTCTCTGTAATGTTTCTATTTTAGGCTTACATATCTTAGTTATGTTTATGTTAATACTGCATATACATTTATACATACATTAGTATATTTGTTGGTATACATGTTAGTATTTACAGCCTGAAAACTGTATGCAAGGCCAATTTAACAGGCCCAGGGTGCTGGAACGCAAAAGTCACCTCATTATCCCTACCAGGATCATGCATATATTCAGACATTATGAACATCACATATGTCAATAATAAATCGAGTAGAGGCAATGAAGTAGGAATAAAAAATACAACTCCAAAAGTTTATATCAGGTCAATTTGACCTTCCTTTTTCTTTTATTATTGTATTGGCATCTGAAAAAATTAGCAAGGTGTTATTGTTATTGGGTGTCTTCCCAAGGTTTCTTCCATTTTTTTTTTTCTCTACAAGGGTTTTCTTGGAAGTTTTTCCTTGTCTTCTTAGAGAGTCAAGGCCAGTGTGTTGTCAAAAGGCAGGGCCTGTTAAAACCCATTGCGGCACTTCTTGTGTGATTTTTGGCTATATAAAAATTAACTGTATTGTAAAAATAAACTGCATTGTATTGTTTGTATTGTGATGGCGAGCTGAAGCAGGATTACAGTACAAAAAAGGCCACATTATTATTAATTTATATCAAACATGCTTGGGAGTGTGAAAGCAGCAGAAGTACAAGCAAACAGAAGTTCGGTATACAGGATGCAATGTTGCAGATTTAAACAAATGGCACTGGCATACATACAGAAAACCAACGCACAGTACTGTGTAATGGGAGATCATAAAATAAAACAAAAATAAAAATACAGTTCAGCCTACAATTGTGTGCCACTTTAATATGCCCTTAACACTTAGCTATCCAAAGTAATACTCAGAAGCAGTTAGAGCACAGAGTCTACTGTCCTGGTATGATTTCATGGAGAGCAGCACACATGCACAGGACAGGCTGATGTGTGATATTAATTAGTGTAAAGGCAGATGTTAAACCACTGAACTTACCATCTGAAGAGTTGAACTTAACAGGTCCATAACCTTCATTTGAAGTTACAGTATATCTTTAATCAAATCTTTTATATCACGGTACTCAAAAAAAAAAGCATGCAAGATAAATTAGCTAATTAATGTTTAAATATTTAAGGTAAGGCAACCCCTGTAATAATTTTTCCATTTCATATATGACATGCATATACAGTGGTGTGAAAAACTATTTGCCCCCTTCCTGATTTCTTATTCTTTTGCATGTTTGTCACACAAAATGTTTCTGATCATCAAACACATGTAACCATTAGTCAAATATAACACAAGTAAACACAAAATGCAGTTTTTAAATGATGGTTTTTATTATTTAGGGAGAAAAAAAAAATCCAAACCTACATGGCCCTGTGTGAAAAAGTAATTGCCCCCTGAACCTAATAACTGGTTGGGCCACCCTTAGCAGCAATAACTGCAATCAAGCGTTTGCGATAACTTGCAATGAGTCTTTTACAGCGCTCTGGAGGAATTTTGGCCCACTCATCTTTGCAGAATTGTTGTAATTCAGCTTTATTTGAGGGTTTTCTAGCATGAACCGCCTTTTTAAGGTCATGCCATAGCATCTCAATTGGATTCAGGTCAGGACTTTGACTAGGCCACTCCAAAGTCTTCATTTTGTTTTTCTTCAGCCATTCAGAGGTGGATTTGCTGGTGTGTTTTGGGTCATTGTCCTGTTGCAGCACCCAAGATCGCTTCAGCTTGAGTTGACGAACAGATGGCCGGACATTCTCCTTCAGGATTTTTTGGTAGACAGTAGAATTCATGGTTCCATCTATCACAGCAAGCCTTCCAGGTCCTGAAGCAGCAAAACAACCCCAGACCATCACACTACCACCACCATATTTTACTGTTGGTATGATGTTCTTTTTCTGAAATGCTGTGTTCCTTTTACGCCAGATGTAACGGGACATTTGCCTTCCAAAAAGTTCAACTTTTGTCTCATCAGTCCACAAGGTATTTTCCCAAAAGTCTTGGCAATCATTGAGATGTTTCTTAGCAAAATTGAGACGAGCCCTAATGTTCTTTTTGCTTAACAGTGGTTTGCGTCTTGGAAATCTGCCATGCAGGCCATTTTTGCCCAGTCTCTTTCTTATGGTGGAGTCGTGAACACTGACCTTAATTGAGGCAAGTGAGGCCTGCAGTTCTTTAGACGTTGTCCTGGGGTCTTTTGTGACCTCTCGGATGAGTCGTCTCTGCGCTCTTGGGGTAATTTTGGTCGGCCGGCCACTCCTGGGAAGGTTCACCACTGTTCCATGTTTTTGCCATTTGTGGATAATGGCTCTCACTGTGGTTCGCTGGAGTCCCAAAGCTTTAGAAATGGCTTTATAACCTTTACCAGACTGATAGATCTCAATTACTTCTGTTCTCATTTGTTCCTGAATTTCTTTGGATCTTGGCATGATGTCTAGCTTTTGAGGTGCTTTTGGTCTACTTCTCTGTGTCAGGCAGCTCCTATTTAAGTGATTTCTTGATTGAAACAGGTGTGGCAGTAATCAGGCCTGGGGGTGGCTACGGAAATTGAACTCAGGTGTGATACACCACAGTTAGGTTATTTTTTAACAAGGGGGCAATTACTGTTTCACACAGGGCCATGTAGGTTTGGATTTTTTTTCTCCCTAAATAATAAAAACCATCATTTAAAAACTGCATTTTGTGTTTACTTGTGTTATATTTGACTAATGGTTACATGTGTTTGATGATCAGAAACATTTTGTGTGACAAACATGCAAAAGAATCAGAAATCAGGAAGGGGGCAAATAGTTTTTCACACCACTGTAAATATAAGTCATGATGTATACACCTTTTGTGAACAATGACTTTTACCACTCAATTATGTACTACAAAGATATTTTAAAACATAATAAAATGAAAAAAGAAACACTGTTACACAAATAGAGACAACACACAAAACCATATAAAAGGGTAACTGTACCATGTGTGCAATGTGTAGTCAGTCAATCAGTCATTTTGTGCCACTTTATATTCAATGCCTCATGTAAGTCTAATTAATCAGCCACAGGTGGCAATTAAGGTGAACATAGCTAAATTTGGATGCAGCAGACATGCCATCACAAGGCACAAAAATTGAAGCAAAAAACATTTTAATTTGCAGAATAACCTGCTATTCTTTTCGTAAGTGTTCTCACTCGCGTGCACATGGGAAGCAGCATAAAGGCTTGGGTGATGGTAATTATCCACCAAGACAGAAGATAGCACTGTATAACCATAATTTCTCTTTTCCTCCTTCTTCAGAAAGGAAGACTGTCACCTTTCCACTTATAATGTCACTTCTGGGATCCATCCACCTGGACCTGCCTGCTTTTTCCAGAATGCCTGGAATCCAGAACGGCCACCATCTTGGGCAGTTGACCTAAGGCAATCATCTGATGAAAACTTGTTTTGCATTTTTAAACACATTTATTTTTGCTTTTGAGCTCTTTCATTTATACAGAGTTGGCTGCAAGATGTCCCAAAACTTTAATGTTGTCTTTTTCATCTTTATAGTGTACACTAAATTAAATAACTACATGTTCTCCACAGCAACTGTCTGAGATAGAAAAAACAAGCCACAAGCTGTGCTGCAAGGAAAACAGTTTTGCAGACATTCTGACAAACATGAATTGAGATGGCGATGCCATGAATGTTTTGTTGCACACATTTTTAAGTGCAGACCATATCAAAAATTTGTAGGTTCGGCTTTGCCATTGTTCAGTACATCTTATGCCTGTATTGTTCTTGCTGTTCTCCACATTGTTGTTGATGTCTTTGTTGGTGTTAACAGAATGTGCTATGTTGCTAAAGCTACTAGAAGCAGTGATATTACCATATATACTCACGTATAAGTCGGGTCTTGAAACCTCTAAAAATCAATCATAAAATTAGACCCCGACTTGTATGCCCGTTCCAAAATACAACACTTATTTTTTTTATTTTTTACATCTTCTTGCCTCTTCCAATCTCACATCAGTTTCTCAGACACATTGAATTTTGTTGCAGCAGCAGAGTTACCAATTTCTTTTGCTACTTCAATGACGTTTAATTTAAAACCAGATTCATATTTTCTTCTGATTGAATACTCCATCGTAGATAAGGGATGCTGTACGATGAAGGTGTGAGATACAAAAAACACAAATCAGTGCAAACGTTGCTTTGGAATAGTTCAGGTATTACCGCGTGGTCATGTAGGCACAATAGAGAGAGAGAGAGAGAGAGAGAGAGGTTAGGAGCACGCATTGATACAGCGCATTGCCGCACCCACACAGAAAAAAAAAGGTAGTGTGCTCCGTGGTTACTCTCTCAGGTGGGTGTTAGCTTGTCATAATCTCTTGGACCAATAGCGTGAGTTTTCCGCATTTGACTTATACAATCGACATTATAAAATACCAGAAAGTATACTGTAAAATCAAGTCCTTACTTATCCGGGGAGAACTTATCTGCAAGTAAATACGGTAGATGCTTTCTCATTAGTCTTAACTGCAGTATTGATGGCTTCTACAAATAATCATTTAGGGTTTTTTTGATGTGTTTGTATGTTTTAAATGGTGAAAATATCATTATAGGTATTGTCTTTGGCAAAACAGTGTCTTTTGCTTCATTCTACTTTGGCTTGCACTTTGAATGACCATCCCATTTCTCTTTTGCTACACGCTAACACAGGGGTGGGCAATGTCAGTCCTGGAGAGCCGCAGTGGCTGCAGGTTTTTGTTCTAACCCAGTTTCTTAATGAGAAGTCAATTACTGCTGCTCAGTTAACCTGTAGGAGATAAAAAAGAGTCTTCCGTTATCTATGTATGTATATAAAACTAACATTCCTATTCTACTTAAGAAAATACCTAAGTGAATTTAACATTAACATTAACTTGGTAAAATTGACATTTATTACAATCTTTGTTTAACTTGTCTTAAAAATTAACCTGGTGTGATGGATTGTAGTAAACATCTTTCTTTCAAAACTTGTCTATGACTAGAGGAGATAGTTGTGACACCCATCCATTTTCTGAGCCTGTTTATCCAGCTGAGGATCACTGGCAGTTATGAATTTGCATACAGTTTAGTAACTGACACTAAAATTTGTTTTGCAGGTACTTTCATAAATGTGAAATGCAAAACTCAATAAAAAGAGTTTTTTTGGACGTTTAAAAAGGTTTTTGGGGTGAATTTTGTTCCCTAATGTCTTGTTCACACTTCCATGTTTCTTGTGTTCTTTCTTCTTGAGTAGCTGCATAATGCATGTAACCTGTCACACACTAGTAAAATCAACTCCATTTTTGCCTCTTGTTCACATCACCACATAGGAGTGGAAACATTTTCCACACAAAGACTCACCAGAATGCACCATGGTGAACATTACTCTATTTTCTCCAAATTAAAATCTAATTATATATGTTAAGCTGCTCCCTCTCCCATAACCTAGTAACGACCCTGTCCTGTTTCCTGATTCCTGTACAAGAGGCTGAGGAAATGCATTATCCAAGCACTGTGTTTAAATTTAAATTTAAGTTTAATTTCTGTCTCTGATGCATCTTTAGGATGTTAAGCTAATCTGCACCATCATAAGTCAGATAAGAAATGACTTAAGTAAATTTTTTCACTAGGGATCTTTATTTAAGTACTAAATGACACATGTAAATGCCTGCATTAAAAACAACCTAATGAAAAAATTGTGATCCTTAAGTCCTAAAACTCCTAGATCAATGCACAGAGTCTATATATCCATTCAGGAAATCCAAAAAAACATAATAAAATTACAGTTGACAACAGCTAGAAGCTAAACACAATTTGTTTAACAAATTATTTTGCCTCACAAAATATAAGATTTCTGAGATTGTTAATGATCCTAAAAGCATTAATAAATTAATCTATCAGAACGTCTTCAGTTAAATAGCAAACTACATATCCAAGAACATCTGGGAATGTGCATTTCAGATTGAAGCCTGGAAACATTGCTTCAGACAAAGTGCCTTGAGTATCTGGAGCAATCTACTGTGTCATTTGATGCACCAGACACCCTATTGGTTTTAAAAATTAAATGGGAGAGTCATTGGGTCAACTTAGAGAAAACTGTCTGCTCTCACCTGAAGATGTAGTTTTTTGTGTTTCTTATGTTCAATATTTATCATACAAGTTGCTATTGACTTGTTTGTTAAGCCATCATAACTTGATGTCAAACCAGCCAAGGAAGTGTTACAGGCTCCATCATGTTTAATGCTCCTTGCAGGTGAACAACATCAAAACAGAAGAACTTTTCGAAGGATATCCATTTCATCTCAAGATTCTCGACACCTTCACATTTGATTGTCGATCCTTGCACCATGGTCTTCGGACAGCAGATATGAAGCCACACACAATTATGCTCAGAATCTTGACTGAAGCAAACACTTCATTCAAAAACTTACAAGACACTTGATGACTGTTGGCCTACCTCTCTTTATCTGATCAGTGAGTGCTCTCCCACACCTTCATTACATTTAAGTCGTCCCAATCACAACTGGCTTTTCAAATGTGTTGTGTCATAAAGTATTTCTAGGTTACAAGTGGGTTTCTTTTGTAGAAGTCCTGTCTCTGGCCAAAGACTATGAGAAACTCATGCTTTGATAACACTAGCATCCTGCACAGTATGAAACCATTGTCAAAGCTCTGCTGATGGCTTATTACATAAAGCTGTAAGTTACGTCGTATTAACACATTTCATTACCTCTCCTCCTGCCTGCTTGTAAACCTTATAATACATTTCAAAGAGGTCAAAAGTAAACAAAAATGGTGAATTTATTGAAAAAATACAATGGGTAAGCTTACACAAAAGATAAGTTAAAGCAAAATATGCAACCTCAGTGGGCATACTACAAGGGATGTTCAAAAACTTTCTGCACTTTTTTTAACTCTATTTATTAAGAATTTCAAAAACAAATGAAATAACTTTTTTACATAGTCACCTTCATTTGCAATGCAATTTTCCCAGTCACATGACACTCTCAGACACGACCAATTACTACTCATCCCGCTTTCCCTGTTTCCAATGAAAATATAAAAGTGTGCAAACTTTTTGAACCTCCCTCGTATTTCCTCTGTCTACCTGATGAGGTGACCCTCCCGTTTGCCCCCCTTGTGGCTTTCCTTCAAATCCGTCCTGTTCCTCCTAAAGTTAAACCAATGGCTTCACCCTCTGCCTTAATTATGACTCGGTAATCCTGCAGTTAAAAGCATTTTAAGGGTCAAGTGTGGGTCTTTAAAGTCTCAGGATCATTAATTCACAGTGCCCTCTGGCAGACCCTGAACCCAATGCTCAAGCACGTTAAGTGACATGCCCCCAATCACACAGTTATTGAGAGGTGGGGACTGAACTGGCAGCTTTGTGGCTTGAATTCCAAAGACATAGCAATAGATCATTATATACCTTATGTTATATAAACTGCATTTTTGTAGTAGTAATTTTGTGTATTTTATGTTTTTTTCACCAAGGATTCAATTTCTGGGCTTTGTCTTTAATTCATTTTGACAAAGTTTTTTTTGCTCATTTTTTGTTTTTTTTTATTTTCACAACACCTGTGGAGGTTCATATGACCATATCCATCACACTGGTGACATCACAGATGCTACAAACCACCTCTGTTTGCTTTATCCTTTGCTGGATTCACATCTAAGGAATCAATTCTCTTTAGCTGTATTAGGTTTTGATTTCTAGTAGGCTCTAGTGCTAGGTTTGTGCCTCTGTTTTCAAATTTGTTTTGCCTGTGACCTCTGATTCTTGTTTTGCCCCTTGGTTTCTGTTTCCAGTTTTTGATCTTATGGGTTTGACGCCTGTCTGTGTTTCAAATACGCCATGGTCTTTTTAACCATTTCTTCCTGACTTCATTCTTACAATAATCCTCAGACACGTCTTCTGTTCCATAACTAGGTTTAATCGTGCACTAACTTATGGCTCCATTAGACTGTATGTCGGTCATAAAGTGAATAATCATTGCAATTGAGGGTCTGTGGGTCCATTGTGGGTCACCAATAGGCATACTTTAACTACTGGTACAGAGTAGAACAAACTGATCATCGAGTCTAGGCAACTGCACACCATGTCCATGCAAGGGAAGATGGTGCAGATGAATGCATAAGAATCAACCATGTGGAGCAGTGCCGATCAAAACAAAACTTTAATGCCTCTTCAAGGGTCAGAAAACATATGAGACCCTGTGAAGTAATAATAATAATAATAATAATGAAAAAATGTATTGCTATTTACAAGCCATTTCTATCTTCTTCATGAAAGAAAAAAGTGTAAACCATCGGCACAGATTGCAAATAAAAAGACATACCAGCTGTGTGAAACACGACGTTGAAAAAATGCTGTGTGGGATGGCCAGTCAGTTATCCAAAGACTGGAAGTTTGTTGGTTGCAGCATCCATACAGGAAGGAAAACAGCTGATAGATTGCTACCCCTGCAGCTGCACCACAGCTTCTCTCACTGCCTCTAGGCAGAATGTATCATTCTATGACTGGCAGTGCTGCCGCAAGTGCATGATAAATAAAAGGCATTTGGCCTCCAGCGGCTATATTTGGCAATTTCTGGAACACTGTTACCCTATTGTTTTCCTATGGCTCTAATACTGTACAAATGACCTCTATATATGGCTGTATGTTATGCGTTTCTGAATTTGCCATTTATTCCTTTTAGATCCCATTGTTATTCTTTGTTTTGCATACTGTTTAGGTTTTTTATAACATTATTAAATTTTCATGTTCTTTAGTGTATGTTTTCACCACTATTTTGTTTATCGTTTCTGGCTGAGGTTGCTGCCTTTTTGCAAATCTTTGTTGTTGGCAATGGCGCTCCACTGCGATTAAATGACAACAGGAATTTGCATCATTTGATATCGTCATACTGACAATATAAATCATGGCAGCTCCATCTCCTTTATGTCCAAGTTTCTGGATTGTTCTCATAAAGCTTTAGTGTACTTACTTATTCAAAGTCTTTTTATGAAGTCAGGATTCTTATGCATTTTGGTTTTACATATATAACAAGAATAAGAAGGTGAACTAGATAACAAATAATATAATAATTAATAATTAAATAACAATACAAGAATAAAGTCTGTGTTTCACAACCTCACAACTGTAAACCTACTGTTACCCACCCTTGTGTGTATATATATATATATATATAAAAATATACCGTATATAGTGAGTGGTGTCCTACCTGATTGGTGGTGGCAGCGGCAGCAGTCACTCAAGATGGCAGCTCCTCTGCTCCGTATTCATACACGTAACGCCTGCTGCTGTACACTGATGCTCTCTTAGCTACAAGCTGACTCTCTCTTAAACAGTAAACCAATGGCAAAGAAACACAGCTGCCCTTCTAAAACCCCCACCTAAATATTATTTCAATGGGAAACAAACACACTGTTGACCAGCTCTTTTGTGGGATCAGCTGTGGCTTTGCTCCCTTACCAAGTAATATGCTTCTCACACAGTGCTTAGAACATTTAAAAGACTGAGCCCTGGACAGCCTGCTGCTCTCTCTTCTGTCCTCTCTTTCCCGGACCATGCCTGCCCCAGCCACTGCTTCATGTTCTTTTAAGCTGAAGGGTGGCACTAGAGTAGGATATTTGCCAGTTGCTACCTGTGTGCTTGTGTGCCAAAAATAAACTCCTGTTAAATAAACTCTTGCGTCTGTTACTGCCTGTTTAGCAATAAAGTTAATCTTCCTTGGAAACCCTGTCTCATGTGCAACTCTACGTAGATAATGTAGAGTGGTGCTCACATCAACAGGTTCACAAACAGCATGAGTGATCTTTTCCATTTCCAAGAGATGCCTTTACTAAGTAAATCAAAGTTAAAGAACATAATGTAAAATATCCTTCACTAGAGTTTAGTAGGGTCCTCATTTTAATAAGCCAATAAATCCAACACTGAAGACTGAAGTTACGGCTGAGCATCAACTTTGCTGCTGGATTAGGCACCCATTTTTGCATTGGATATTCTTCCTGTGCAGTTCACAGTGGTGTTTCCCTACCTCTTCTCATTGACAGTGATAGGCTCCTTTTCTCTAGATGAGACAGTCCATGCTCTGTCACTGATCTCCTTGGGCTGGACATCTTCCTGGCACATTTGAGTTCACTGGTTATGATTTTCTTTGGAGGCTTCCAGCACTCCCCTGCACAAAGAGTTGAGCATGTCCTGAGCCTCTAGAAACTCCTCGTACACCCAGCACTTGCCTGTTTTGGGTTAAGTGAAGTGTCACATTATATAAAAATGTGTGACAGTGTGGATATGTATATATCTGTGAGTATATATTGTAGACACAGGGGCCACTCTCCGCCCAGAATAATGCAGGCGGGACACATAATGTACAAAAAGTGGCCTTTTTGTTGAACAAATAAAGCATATCTGATCCAAGACACCAGACTAGAAGCACATTGTCTCTGCACCCATGAACCTTCTGATACCCTTAACAGGCCATATATCTGA
The DNA here is from genome assembly GCA_026402145.1 of Polypterus bichir lapradei. Classification (NCBI taxonomy): domain Eukaryota; kingdom Metazoa; phylum Chordata; class Cladistia; order Polypteriformes; family Polypteridae; genus Polypterus; species Polypterus bichir. The sequence continues at coordinate 56,990,775 of JANRMT010062814.1, forward strand.
GGGCACTCCAATCCTCCCTGCCTTTTCTATTGAAGGGTCAGAACAGTCCAGTAGACTCCATTTTCTAGTTGATGACTAAACTCTTTCACTCAGGAGAAGGCAGGTAGGTTTTCCTGACATCTGCTGAGCAGGCTGGCATGATTGTGCGCAGGATGCAGTTGTCTGTCACATATGCTGGTATAACTGCCAGCACCCCTTGTAAAGCACCTAAAATACATACAGGACATGCCATTTCTTAGTTGTGTCCATCTTCCAATATCGAAATGATGATATGGGACACCAAAGCTAATTTGAGATTTCTTCTTTCTTAGGTTTCAGGGACCATTTCGTGGTCATGCATCACCCTTTTCTCCTTGGCATCCTCTTGCCCACCAGGAAGCTCTTCACTATGTACAGAATATGTGTACATGTGAATGCATATGCAACATATTGTGGATTTACAAGCACTTATTTAAACTTAAGTATCTACAGGCTTATGTTCCAATGTGCATTTCCTTGCCTGATCACTGTGTTGGCCGTTTGCCACTTACCATTAATGTGGGGGTCAGGATAAATGACTGTTCTAAATTGTTGCACTAATGGTACCTACAGTAGAGGAGGCTGCAATGGACAGGCCTTCCACCCCCATGCCATCAGAATGAAAAATAAGTGTTAAAAAAGAGTGGAAGGGTAAACTGAAACAAATGTATAATGATAAAAGAAAATAATAATGTTTTTGAAAATGAATCCTTCAGTTATTTCAGATGCACATGTGATCATCTGTCCTGTCCAGAAAGAGTATTTTTACTGCTCTTTTGAATTCTGAAGCTGAAGTCATCTTGATAATAAACATACTGTAGCTGCTAGATCAAGCAGAACCAAAGCATTTCCTCATAGGCAGCTTGCCGCCTGCACCACACAAGTTCCGCAACGACCCCTGGTCACCTCAATGTTTTTGTTTATATCTGAGAATATGAAAAGACTAGCAATTAGATGGAAGCACAGCTCTTTCTGCCAGAATAAAAATGGACGTCAATGGTGCAAGAAGACTCCACAAAGCAAAGCAGAGTTGGCGGAATGCCTTGAAGTAAAAACTGAAGCCAACGTCCTTCACAAGGTCTCCTGCTAAAGTTTTTTTTGTGAGTCTCGCTGTACAACAAGATCTTTATAGAGCAAAAACAGGCACTCATCAATGACATTCTGCAGCAGACTGTCCACATTCATTTTAGATTATTTATACTGCATGAGAGAAGTCATCACATTAAAGCTGGCTCTTTATTGGTGACAGCATCTGTTAAATAGGTAAACTGATAACATAATTTCATGTAAAATGAAAGCAGAGGGCACATTTCAGATCAGAATGACCCCTAATTTAAAGATTTGTGCGTATAATGATGGTTGTTTAAATTAGTGCCAAAGTCTGCCTTTAGTATTTGGTCACCTTGACCACCTCTAAACTTCTTTCTACAGTAATGCAAAACCCCAGTGCTGGGACTGTAGTTTGATTACAGAACATAACAAAGGCTATTACCTAAAGCTCCAATAGCCCACCTTGTTCCAGGGTTATTTAGTATTTCAGATGTCACAATAACACTCCAAAGACATTGAGAAAGGTTTGAGCACCACCCCTTTTATTGTACCCTGGCTTCAAATGGGTAATTTGGTAGAGATGTTCACAGGTTTGAGTCCAAAACAGAACTGATTTGATTTTGAGAATATGGCGGCTTTAAAGGCCGGGACAGGATGTGACATTATCTGGAACAGAACCGGAAGTGATGTCTTCAGGACCAGAAGTGATGTCATCAATAGCACTGGAGCCAGAAGTGTTGTCTTCGGGGGACTGGAAGTGACATCATCCATGGTGCCAGTACCGGAAAGTGACATCAACAATAATGTCGGTACCGGAAGTCACGTCATCAATTGTGCCAGCAGGATTTCCTGTGGATGATTGAGAGAGAAAGTCAGTGTAGTTCAGCATCCCCTGGTCTGGCATGGTACTATTATTCAGGCCCTTTAGCTGCCTCCCAATCACATGTGTGTGACACAGACTGAAACCAATGCACACACTCAGACTGGGCCAGTTTAGAGCTTGTTAATGAAACTAACTCACACATACAGCTTTGAGGTATGAGAGGAACATTCAAACATGGTGAAAGCCTTTAACAGACATGAGGAAATCTTCATACACCACAAACACAGTGTGCTGGCCTAGTAACTGATCGCAGTTTTCTGGAACTGTGAAACAGCAGCATTAGCCTTTGGACCACCATACCACCCATTAAAGCAAACAGCAAACATTTACCCATCTTTAAAGGAACATCAGACTCAAACACCTCCGTCCTTCATCATAAACATTTTAGATAAAGATAACAGTTCAATTTACACTGTAAGTTGCACTGAACATAAAAGTCAGAAGGTAGATAGATAGATAGATAGATAGATAGATAGATAGATAGATAGATACTACCATGCATGCAAATCAGAGGGTCACCTTCCCAGCTTATCAAAGTTAAGTACCACCGTCCCGGGCCACCAGGAGACACAATTCATAACCACCTTGTCTCCTTTTCCACCCACAGTTCAGAGAAGCCACCCAGTGAGAACTACAGGCCCTGCCCATTAACTTCCAGGAGCTATAAAATGGGGGTGCTCCCAGAAAGTGATAGAAGATGACCCATCTAACGGAAAGAAGTCTGACAACAAGTCTGACAACTGAATAAGAAACGTTGTAATAGCTGATGGCTATATTGAGTTCTGTTATATTTGGTGCCACAGCGCACTTGCTATCTTGTTACATGCATCAACAAGTAAACGGAGTGGCCCGGTTGGCACCCCAACATTTCACCTGAGTTCCTGTGGTTACTAGCGGTCAACGACAATAGATAGATAAATACTTTTTTTGTCTCAAGGGGGAGATTACGTTTTTTACAAAAGCTCAAGAAATATTAAAACAATGAACAACAACAACTCCTCTCAAACACACAGAAGAATTACAAAAAAAGAAGAAAAAACTACTAACATTGCTACTGCCAAGAGTGAGTCATGCTAAAAACATATTGCTGTAGGTTTTTGCAAAGCAGTTTATAAATGGAAAGGATTACCATTGTCTTGTGCTTTTTCTAATTTTAATATGAAGAAATTATAAATATGCAGAAATTGTGACATTTCTAGGAAATACTCGTATATACAGTATGTAAAAAATTTACAAGGATATTGCTTCAGTAGAGTTAACTGTGTTCAACAAAATGAACAGTTCCAATGAAGATGCATGGGTTTGACACACTCAGGCAAATTGACATGTTGTTTCCACACTGACATGAGCTACACTTCTTTAAAAATGTACACCATTTACTACAGCCTTTATTTCATCTGTTTTACTTTTACATGAGTTTCAATTCAGATTCAGCTGGACAGAGACTCTATTCTAGTGTGATTCATACAAAAAATGATACAGCGCTGGAAGGAACAGCAGTTCATTATAGGAAGCACAGATATAAGCCCTCAATCTATAAGCAGTTTTTCCAATCATCTAACAGTCAATTTCCTAAACACTCTTTATCCACTATGGAGACACAGGAACTGGAGCCTATGTCAGCAACATTAGGAGTGCAATTGGAGCCTACTGTGGATGGGCTTTCAGTCCATTGCTGGGTATACACGCTCAGATGTATTCACACAGTCACCACATACAATAACATAGTCAGTATAGTGATGAAAATGGAGAAAAAGCACATTGATGTAGAGAGAATCTGCAAACTCCATACAGAGTCATTGGATCTTGCAGGCATGCCAGTCTGACACCATTTTGCTCCAAGCCATGATGGCATTCTGGCCCATAAATGTCTGTGTATAAGAACAATAAATATTTAAATATTATTTAATATGTATATTTAATTTAATTAAATCATCGACTGATTCACAATTTTAATAGGCATCTGACTTTTTTATTTAAATATGTGTGTGTCAGCTAAGATACCATAATGCAAAGTCCAAGGTGATGCTTGACATGACATGCACCAAGTGAGAAAAGAAATAAATAATAAATTAAAAGTAAAATCTTGCAATCCAAAAATGACAATTGCATTAGATTGTATTAAAAATGCACCTCCACCCCTCCAGTTATTGCCTCTTTTAGTGCATGGGGCTTGAGCCAATCATAACAGCAGACAGTACAGAAAGAAAACAATCTTGACAAGAGTGCCAGTCCATCATAGAGCACACTTACACACACCTATGCTCTGTCATACTGAGCCAATTTAAAATGGCCAAATAACCGAATAATCTGTGAATGTTACAGAGGATGGATGGTATCTTGACTGGGATGGAGGGTGATTCCTTGCCTGGCTTGGAGGCCGTAATAGAAGAATGGAGATGTAATCCAGCTAGGATGTTTTTAATCCTTATTCCAGCCTGGGTGAAAGAATAGTGGATGAACTGGGTGAGGCTGTAAATCAAGAACAGTTCATCCTCTTGTACAAGTAGTGGACTCGTTCCAATTTGGACACTCACAGGGTTGTATGGGGCTTGGAGTTTGGAAGTGCAACTCTATCAGGGTCTTTGAGTGCCACCAGAGGGTGCGGCCAAGACAGGTTCTCCCCACACTCTGCATGACCCAGATGTACTCTGAGGAGGTCCCATTCTGGTGGTCCACCCTTACTAGTAAGGCAAGGAGGTAGACAGAAAAGAAATATATTATGAGGTATTGTGTTGGACTGAGCCTTTTGAGGTGTCATTATTTAATAAAATAATGCTATGCAACATAGGAACTGTGTCTCAAGTGGTTGTGTCTGATGTTCAGTGCTCAGTGGCACTCATAATTGGTCACAAGGCATATCCATCGCAGGAATACTGGGAGGAAAACCGACATTGACGTTAAAAATGTAATATATTAAAATTAGCTCTGTACATTACTATTTGTAATTATTTTAGTTTATTTATTCCAGGAGTGAGAGCCCATTCAGCATCAGTAGGTGCAAAGAAGGAACCTATCCTTGAGAAAATCCCAATCCACTGTAGGACATACTCCAAAATCAGGTCAGACTGGACTCACCAATGAGCCTAACTTGCATGTCTCTGGGATGTGAGAGGAAAGCAGAGTACCTGGAGGGGCCAAGCCATGCGTTTATGGAGGTGAGGTGCAACTCCGTGCATTGACAGGGTTGGAACTTGGACTTAGGTTACTACAGTATAGCTGTGCAGCAACAGTGTCATTCGAAGTGCCATCATGCCCTACTATTGAAATCAGTGATTTGAAACATATGCTTGCATAAATTAATTTTTTTTTTTGTTTCACTGTATCTTTTAAGCATACTATAGAGGAAAGGACTCAATTTCCCAACTCATGCAGGGACAAACGCAATAAATCTGTCAGTAGTGCTAGTAATTTTACTTCTTGATCAATATGGAAACTTATATAATTATAGTATACAGTAAAATACTACAGACAATAGCATTTAGTTTAAACTATCCTTAAAAGTAATGATTTCCAGCTTGATGTACTCTACAGTATGTTTTATGTGGCCATACATAAAATGAGCAATAAAGTTTCAATTAACATGCCTACTAGATGCAAATGTTTGTATGTAAAATCAGTAAAAAATGTATTTTAACAACAATGGACTATGAATATCTACATATCTATCAGCATGAACAGACAGCGTTCTACTGGCGCAATCATACTGCAAAACAAGTTAGAAAGGGGAGGACAGAAAAACAAAAATGGGATTTAGCCACACATGTGCAGATTAAACTTGTGAGCAAAGTGATAACATCAATGTAACCTGGTACAAGACCTTTCTTCAGTAAACAACAAAGTTATCTATCATTAGTAAAGAGTTTGAAATAAAAGCATTAATGTGACGGTCAAGTGGTATAATTGCAAACTCCCTGATGAGAAATGATATTACACCTCCACAGTGAAAAAAAGATGAAGAGTACAAAAACAGAAAAATCAGTAATCAATTAAACAGCCTAATACTCCTATATTTCAATGTTCTTTGTTATTACAATATAAAGCCTTCAAAAATTAAAAATTAAGAACCAATGAGAAGTCAAGCAAAATGACACCTTTTATTGGCTAAACAAAAATATTACAATATGCAAGCATTCAGGGCAGCTCAGGTTGCCTGAAGAAGGGGCTTGAGTTGCCTTGAAAGCTTGCATATTGTAATCTTTTTGGTTAGCCAATAAAAGGCGTCATTTTGCTTGACTTCTCATTGCATCCACAATGGCTAACAAAGTAAAAATATAGAAGCAGAAATATAAAATAAATGTGTTGAAACAAAAAAATCCATGCTAAAAGTCTAAGCATCCAAGAATGTGATGGCAAAGCCCATTACTGAACTGTGACTCGTCTAACCTACTCCTGTTTGCCAGAACTATGACCACAGTTCCTGGTATGAATTACTTATTCCAGTGGTTGTACCTGTTACTTTTTGATGTGTAGATCCCTTAATTTCTGCAGCACCTGCAGTAACTTTCTTATGCCCAACTGCATCCAATAAAATATTTTGTTTTAATCCTAACCCTAACCTTTCCCATCCTTTCTTTACATCATATTTAAAAATCATAAGAAGCTAGTCATAAATAACAGTAATGAAGGAGAATAAACCAACGAAATCTGCAATACAGTCAAATCCTACAAATCTTAAAAATCTAAGACGGAAGAAAGATACAGTTTCAACTTAGTTTTAAAAGAAGAAAGTTAAGACCAGTCATGGAAGTGTTGCGATAAAGAGCTCCAGATGCTAAGAACCGTGACGCTGAATGATCTGTTGTCCCAGGAAGTTTGTTTGGTCTGCAGAACAATTAGGAGTTGAAAATCTAAGAACATTTGGAGGATAATAGTGATGAAGAAGCTGAATAAGATATGGAAGAGCAAGACCATGTAGAACCTAGAATTTAATGAGTTGAAGTTTATATATGACTAGCAAAATACCCGCGCTTCGCAGCGGCGAAGTACTGCCTTAAAATTTTTATTAAGAAGAAAATTAAACCTTTTTAAACTGAGGGAAAATATACCAATAATTATTTGTTAAGGATCTCTTTGTATGCCACGTTGTCAGTTCGGCCCTCCAGTTGTAATATGACCAAGCTGTAGCTGTGCGCTGAGCTTACTCTTGAGCATGCAATGTACAGTTGGCCATGTGAACAGTAATCTTGTTTCAAATCTCACAGCTTGGATTGCTGCTGTCATAATCGGTTTGAGTTTCATGGTTTGTTTCAATTACGACAGTATTTGTAGGACTTGTGTTGAATAGACATTCGGCATCTGTCAAGCGTTGTAAGTATACAACCAGTTTCATTGATAACTTCACATCCAGCTTTTGAGAGTTTAAACATTTCTAAACATCAAAGTGTCCACTACTGAAATCGTCACCTGTGAATCTAAGATGTTTAAGAGGCATTGGCGGTTGTCCAAAGGTGTAAAATATTTGGCCATTTCGGTACACTTAAGCATTTCACTCTTCTAGTGCTCCTGTGTAGTATAATTATCTCCTGTACCGTCATCAGTCCACACCTTGAACCTGTCCCAGTCATTCAATACGTAAGACACAATGTTCCTCCGGATATCAAGAGTGAGCCTGATATAGCCGTGCAATATGTAACAAAGAGAATGGAAAAGGCAGGTGCCATCTCCGGGCATGAAAACCACTTGGTAAGTGACAGTTCTTTGATCGATGGTGATCACCTCGATAGACATGTTAATGGGGGTGCGGTTGGAATGATAAAAGAAATGGGTACCTGAACAATGTAAAGTAAGTCTAAAATACCTACACAATAACTATAATCGTAATAAATGAACAATAAAACAGCGGAGAAGCCGTGGATTAAATAAAAAGGCTGTAGTTATCAGCAGGGAGATGTGAATATCGTGGCAAAGCAAGGAAGGGAATGTATAGACTGGAGCGGCAGATGGCCTTATATAGGCAGGCAGCCAACAACGTGGGAGGCGTTGGGATGGGGGACCCAACGCCGCTTCACACGGTGACCGAGCTGCAGGCTATGGATGTATATATGTACGTAAGTAGGATTCAGTTAGCGTTGGGAACCCGCGTACCAAATTTCTTGAAGATGGGCCCATAAGTAACAAAGACCATTGAAAAGTTCAATATGACGGCTGACAGTGGCATCATATCACCGAAATAAGTACCAAATTTCAGCCTTCTACCTACACGAGAAGTTGGAGAATTAGTGACGTTGTAAAGTTCAATATGGCGGCTGACAGTGGTGTCACACCACCGAAATAAGTACGTACATTGGTTTCGGTTAGCGCACGGAAGCCGCCTACAAAATTTCGTGAAGATGGGGCCATGAATAAGAAAGTTCAACATGGCGGACGTTGTTGACCGTTATGACCGTTACGCGTAGAATTTCGAAATGAAACCAGCTTAACTTTTGTAAGTAAGCTGTAAGGAATGAGCCTGCCAAATTTCAGCCTTCTACCTACACGGGAAGTTGGAGAATTAGTGATGTTGGAAACTTCAATATGGCAGCCGACAGTGGCATCATACCACTGAAATAAGTACGTACATCGGTTTTGGTTAGCGCAGGGAAGCCACCTACCAAATTTCGTGAAGATGGGGTCAGCCTTCTACCTACACAGGAAATTGGAAAATTAGTGACGTTGGAAAGTTCAATATGGCGGCCGACAGTGGCGTCATACCATCGAAATAAGTACATACATCGGTTTCGGTTACCGCAGGGAAGCCGCCTACCAAATTTCGTGAAGATGGTGCCATAAATAAGAAAGTTCAACATGGCGGACGTTGTCGACCGTTATCGACCGTTATGACCGTTACGTGTAGAATTTCGAAATGAAACCTGCTTAACTTTTGTAAGTGAGCTGTAAGGAATAAGCCTGCCAAATTTCAGCTTTCTACCTACATGGGAAGTTGGAGAATTAGTGATGAGTCAGTCAGTCAGTCAGTGAGGGCTTTGCCTTTTATTAGTATAGATATGGGAAGAAACAGGCAGCCCGTGCTGATGGTGAAATACAGGAGTAATGTGTTTGGTATGTTTGCTGAATGTAAGAGCTCTGCTTTCTGGATATATTATAATCTAGTGAGTGTTTAAACAGGAAGGCCTGCAAAGAGGAAGTTAGGCTATGTCCACGCTAATACGTTTTCATTTAAAAACATACTATAGAACATTGGTCTCCATTTTTGTATTTTGGTCACACTTCACAGTTTTTAACTCCAGAAATCATAGACTTTTGAAAACACTGTATACTTCTGAAATCGGTGTTGATAAGTGGATAGGAAAACATAGACTTTTTAAAACGCATACTGTAATCATGCTCTGATTTATTCATGCTTATTACGTACCCCTTCCCCAAATGGATACTGCTTGTAGCTGTGTTTGTCCAATGTAAGTTCCTCACAGCTACAATGACATTGGACAATTCTGTTCAACCCCTAAAGCAAACTTGTAATGGAACTTCCTTATTGCTCGACTTTATCTGAGCTTATCTGAACGTCTTCAGATAATTCCACAGTCCAAGTATTTTAATTTTAAACATTTTACTAAAATTCAAAGCAAAACAGTTCACACAAAAAATAACATTACAAAAAAGCAAAAGTTCTGCCTAATGCTTACTTATCTTGTTTAATTTCTCTATGAATAAGGTCAGTCACTCATTCAAATGTTCACATGTTTATAAAATGTTTAGTGAGGACTGATTGGCATCCTAGTCAGAATGGACCCTACTCCCTTGCCCGGCCTTAATAGGAAGGGCAGCAAATGATCTGCGATACTTCCTTTCTGCTCCAGGACATGGTTACAGAAGGATGTTTCAGCAGCAGCTACATCAGTGCTGGCCTCCTAGCAGCCACTGAAGGACACACTGGATGGCCAGCGTGTGACTGCCTGCTATGGGCAGAATGTCCCCCCATACCAGCAGAATAGATGTTTTGGTTCCATTGGGGTGCTCTGTTGGGTTCTATCAGGGCCACTAGGGGAGCTGTTGAATATTGATGACAAAAGGACTGCTGTGGTCCTGTCTGACCCTAAAGTCATTCCACGGGGCAAAAGATTGTGCACTGGAGGCACTCTTGAGTCAGGCATTAAAAGTGAGCCCTCCACTGGACCTGGGGAGTCAGAGACAGGAGAGGAGCTGGACAACAGTCGTCCGGGATGAGTGAAAAAGAAAAGAAAAAAGAAAAGGAGAGGATTGAATTGTGTACTACTGAGGTTCTGCTTGCCAATAAAATTAACCTTTGCGTGAACCCAGGACTGTCCTTGTGTAGTTGTGTCTGGGGTTTGGGGTGCTGATGCACCTTCTAGTGGCCACCATTTGTAAAACGGTCAGAAAACTGTATGAAAATGTTCTCCAGTAAACTAATCTAACAGTCCATGTTTCAAGCAGAGAGACTGTTTCCTAACAGGCTTAATTAACACTCTGTATTTACAGGAATAACTATGAAAGATCTATTTCATGTTAGCTTATAGGTCATTAAATATTATACCATTATCTAAGTAACTATGTGAAACTGATATGCTATTCAGATTGAGCAACATTAAGGTGAATTTAACATTAATGTGCTAAGATTGATCTCACACTGCTCATTACAATATCGCATTCACTGATTGGTCACTACTCATGAAAGAAAACCAAAATTCAATGTAATGAACATAGAAGAGCTGCTTTTCAGGGCACTCAATATGGTTCTTACTGCATGCACCTCACAGTTTGAATACTGCAAACATCTGCAAAATAGAAATAATTGCCTGGCTGCTTCAATTTTGTGATAAATCCCATGGCCAGCAGAGTTCTCATCCCTTCAAAAACTTTAAATAATTGTTTGCATTTATATAGCACTTTTCTCACTATTCAAAGCGCTCAGCAATTGCTGTAGTTGCGTGGACATGACCCTAGAATAGTCAAAATAAGAAGCAATGAAAGTATGCACAAGTGTGTACGTGTCTCTCCTATTAAGTAACACACAAAAATAAGCGCTATTACGAAGGTGATAAATGAGCTTATTTGAGGCTCAAAGGTAAGCAGTGAGTCAAAAAGGACACCAAAATTATGCACCACTTGTGAAGGTTGAACCAATACACAATTAATGTTAATGCTGAAGTCTGAAATTGATTTGGGACCATCTAACAACACTGCAGCCTTATCAGCATTCAGTTTAAGGAAATTAGCATCCAAACAAGTCTTTAAATCAGAAACGGATGCCAGCAAAGAATGAAGTGGCAAATCAGTGGTAGACCTGGGATTAAGATAAATCTGAGTGTCATCAGCATAACAATGAAAGCTGAGACCATATCGGTGAATAATTTGTCCTAAAGGAAGCATATATATTGAAAAATGAAGGGGGACTGAGAACAGATCTCTCTGATACACTTTGGGTAACAGGAGGATAAGAGGATTTATATTCACCAATTGTAACAAAAGACATTCTATTAGACAGATAAGATTTAAGACAGGACAGAACTGTTCCAGCTATGTCAACTGAGGAAAGGTGTCATTGAAGTATGTATGTCAGATTTATAGTGTCATATGCTGCACTAAGATCACGCAGCAGGAGAATGTTGAGTGCCATAGCATCAGTGGATAAAAGAAGATCATTAACAACTGAGAACAGTCTCAGTGCTGTGTAAAATGTGAAAACCAGACAGAAAAGTTCACAAAGATCCTATTAAACTAAACAGGTCTGAAGTTGCATAATGACAACCACTTCCAGTACCTTAGCTAGCAATGAAAGGTTGGAGCCTGAATCTATTAAGACAGGATGGATCAAGGCCAGGGGCCTCATGCATAGCGCCATGCGAAGAATTCACACTATAACAAAAGCAGAAATGTCCGTATGCACAAAAAAATCCAGATGCATAAATCTGTTTGTTCGCCAACTTCCACGTTCTTCCGCTACATAAATCCCAGTCAGTGTGAAACGTAACGCACGTGCACACGCCTGCTGCCACTCCCAAACTCCTCCCAGAATTATGCCTCTTTGAATATGCAAATCAATATAAATAGCTCTTAAGCTCCGCTTTCTGTGAAAAGGCAATGGCAAAAGCATGGGGGTAAACAGAAGAATTTCAGCGAATACCAACTGGAGGCAAGGAAAAATGTACTATTTGTTGGCTTAAACAGTGGTATAAACAACAAAAGGAAGTTGATCAAGTGACATAGAGTGTCGGAGAAACTCAAAAGTTCAAGTTCTCAAAGTCGCACAGTGCCCGAAATAAAAAAGAAGCTGTCAGATATCAAAGTCGCCATGAAAAGGCAAGTCGTAGCCCACCGTCTGAGTGTCATAGAAAAAAAATAGGCACACAGTATGGAAAAAAGCACGAAATGTCAACTTTACTCTCAAAATTTCCACTTTAATCACATAGTTTATTTTGTCATTAAAGTAGAACATCATAAACTTCATCTTAAAATCATTTAATTTCAAATCCCATCCTAACTAAAGTAGCACGTTAAATGCTTTGTTTTGTATTTGATCTTCTATGTGCTCTATGCGTGTGAATCACTACGTAATTCTTAAATGGGCTTTCTCTTCCTCTGAGAGGACACAGAATCCATTACATTCGTGATATTACAGTATTAAAATACTGAGATGTATGCTTGATATAATTTTCATGATGATATGAGTTAAAGCATGTTATTAAACATGGGAACACGGTGGCGCAGTGATTGTTCATGCCTCACGCAAGATCCTTGCTGCGCCGTGCGTGACCTTCAATGAAATAATTTATTGCAGCAGTACTGTCTCTTTCAAACGTACTAACCAATTCCTGTCCTTACTTTTCTTTCTCCAAATAGGCAATCGCTGCACAATCAGCTCTGTAATAAATGTTAAGCCATCTGTAAGCTTAGAACGCAGATTCTTCAGAACTTTTAAGGAACATTGAAATATCTTCGTAGTACATGTTAAATTATGCTATCCATCCAGTGTCGCGCCAGTCCCAGCAAGAATACAGCATGAGGCAGGAACAATTCATGAACGGAGCGCCAGCTCCTCGCTAGCACTGCGGCACTGTGTCCTCACATGTTTAATTATTAACAATATACAGTAGATTATTTAAATGAAGTTAAAGTTTTATCTATAATATAATAAACATATTTTGCTGCGTTTCATCTTAAAAATGATATTGTCATCATATGTACAGTAAATATGCGCTTTATAAAGTGGCTCAGGTTGTGCAATATTATAACTGTATGGCAAGTTTACAGTGAGGTAATTGTACTTATAAGTACAAACTGTTCTACAAGGAGCACTTGATGGACTGATTGAGTGCGTTTATAGTTCTTGGGATGAAACTGTTTCTGAACTGTGAGGTCCGTACAGGAAAGGCTCTGAAGCATTTGCGGTATGAGAGCAGTGGCTGAGGCAGCGTGTGCTTGATGCTGTATACCGATAAGTCTCTTTCCAATCAGCTGCTGTACAGCTATGATTCCCTACTCAGATACAGTGATATAAATTCTCCGAGTGGTGCAGTGAGAGTCATATGGAAAAAGATGATCCGCTGTGGCAACCCCTAATGGAAGCAGCTGAAGCAGCTGGAAGAAGAAGAAGGTGCAGTGAGAGTAACAACGCCAAAGCAGCTATTGTATTTAGAATAGTTTGACCATTCTGTGGACCATTATATTGTTACAGGTTAATTACAATCAGATGCATTAAACTAATAAACAATATGCGGTTAATTTCAGTGTATTTATAAAGCCGCGTCAGGGATGTGGATATAAAAAAGAAAGGGAAACCATACTGGAACAGTAGCACTGCTTTGACGCTGGGTGCCGCCAGTCTGCAAAACCAAGCACAGAACTTACGTATGCCAGGGTATGAGCTACCATGGAAATATTCGTGGCTTTACGCCAAGTTTAGGTTTTATACATCGCAATTTGATCCTGGAAATGTTCGTACGCAACATTTTTGTGCATACGCACCATTTATACATGAGGCCCCAGGCTTCTTAAGTATAGGTGTAACAGCAGTGGTTTTAAGAGAAGATGAAAGATGGCCAGAAGCTGAAGATGAGAAGTAAGAAATGGGTCCTGCAATAAACTGAGGCATCAGACTCGAGAAGGAAGTATGAGCAGGGCTGAATTGTGAGGAGGAAGATTTTAATTTTGAAATTAGCTCAGTGATGCAGAAATAACCAACAGTTCTCTCATAAGACAAAGGAGAAAAGACCATTCAGTCCATCAAGCTTGTTTGTTTAGCTAATGGCTAAGCTGTCCCAATATCTCATCCAGATTTTTCTTAAAGGTTTCTGCTTCAACTATAAGAAACATTAGCAATTTGATAAACGAGAGGAGACCTTTCAGTCTATCAAGTCCATTTGTTTAAATAATAGCTAAGCAGTCCCAATATTTCATGCAGATTTTTCTTAAAGGTTCTCGAGGTTTCTACTTCAGCTATATGTCTTGGTAGTTTGTTCCCGAGTCCCATAACTCTTTGCATAAGGAAGTGCTTCCCGGCTTCAGTTTTAACCACACTTCTCCTTAATTTCCATTTGGTGTCCTCGAGTATATGATTCACCCCTAAGCTGGATCTACTTTATCAATGCCTCTGCTTGAGACTAATTTCCATAAGTGTAAGGCAATGGTGGCATTACAAAAGCTTGCGGGACAAAAGCATTCTGATTAAAGTGAGCCATGAAAAGCACCCCATAACAAATGCACAAAGTAAAATGTGTGCTGTAAAGTTTCTCTGTAATTTACATGGTTTTGCATTGTCTCTCCATTTTTGTTCTGCCACAACAGTTGAAAGTGGCAGGCCATCGGGCACAGGAATATTAAATAGGACCAAGAGAAAACAAAGTCAAAAGGGCTAATGAAGGTCAAAACTGAAAGGTCAATAAGCAGTAGCAACAAAACAAAAATACTAAGTAAGTATTGACACCAATATACTGCAATGAAAAGCGTGGAACAATGAGAGAAATGGTTGGAGTACCTGGAGGTATGCTCCTTGTAATATTGCCAACAAAACAATAATAGCAATGAAACAGATTGGTCGATAGCAAGGCTGAAAAAGTTTTGCTTCTGGGGTACCATTTCATATGTAGATGTTGGTTACACAACGGAACACTCACTTCTCTTATGGGAGTTCTTTATGTTGCATTCTGGGAGGAAAGGCATGACTTCGGGTGAATGGTGAAAGGAAGTGACATCAGTGTTTCAGGAAGGGTTCGTTCTAGAGGTAAAAGAGGAGAAGAAGTTACCGACAGTGTCCTTTCCTGCTCGAAGATGATATTGCCCATTTCGTAGCCCAGCAGTGACGCATGTTTGACGACAGTGAGATTTCTAAGAAGGACATTGGATACATGTTTTCTAGAGTTTATCCACAATTTTTGATGATGTGAATACTTTGATGACTGCTTTTATACCATTGTGTTTTATGATATCACATTGCTTGACATCCAGAGACACATCCCCAGGAAGAGGCGATGATGTTTTGACGGCTGTACCACAAACTGGCAGTATTACATGAAAACAAAAATGCAGATGCAGTAAACATTAAGCATTAAGCAAAGCTAAAATTTGTTAAACATGCATCTGAAGAAAAAACAATAAAGAAATTTAATTCTCCATAATCAAATTACAAAATCACTTTTAGAGAGTGAGAGAAAAATTTATTTATGAAAAAAAATGTTTTGAGAATTATAACACTTGTACTGGGTGATTCTAATGGTCAGAACCCCAACTTATGATGTTTTACTTTCTTAATAATGAAACAATCCAAACAAAATAAAGATCACAGTATTATTTGTGAATGAACTGGATGACCGTGAGATCAGTGAAGGTTATTTCCAGCAAGATGGGGCAACCTGTTACACGTCAGCTCACAGGAAGGCAGAAATTGAATCATTTTTTGGCTATCAGGTTATTTCAAAGGGATTATGAACACCACATTCCCCGGATTTGTCACCTGCAGATTTCTTCCTTTGGGGAGCGTTGAAAGACACAAGCTTCGTACTGTACACTGAAACAATTACAGTGAAACATTAAACAGGAAATTGCTGCTATCAGCCCTAGAATATTTTGGCAATATGAAGTGCCGTGTCAATCTGTGTTTGCAAGAAGAAGGCGACCATTTCCAGCACCGAATGTGAATGGATCATTTACACATCTATCAAGGTATTTATTTTATTTCTATCACTCTGTTATTACGTGTGTAACACATAACTCAGGGCCCCGCCCATTAGAATCTCACTCTATTATATGTTTTATTCTCAAATCTCATTTACACGGTATAGTGACCCTTTACTGGTAGATAGTATTTGCCACTGCACAAATTTTTCCATCAAGTATTGCCTAAGCCCGCTTGGGTCTGCGTTCTTTGCCATTGTTTAATATCCACAGGTTTTCAACAGAGTTCAGAGTGAAGCGTTTTCAACAATGAGTGTGTCTACATGCACTTTAATAACCCAGTTACTCACACAAACCCAGTTTCAAAAATTCCACATATATTCTTATTCAGATAGAGAAAGTGAGAAATTTGTGTCTGAGAAATCTATTTAACACATAGATTTCTCTCGAGTACCCTGGTTATTTGGCAGTGCAAACCATTAACTGGGTTGCAGTTAAGAATTTCATAGTTTGCTGTAGTGGCATCAGGATGGGAGGGCTTCAGAGGCATAAGCCCCTAATCTATTTTTCCCAGCCCCTGATTTTTTTTCTTAATCATGAACTGTATTATTAGTGGTAAGACCCTGATCTTTTTGTACATCATATATAATGTAGCCCCTGATAAATGTGCAAAACACCAAGGGGGAACCACCCCACTCTATACATTATAATATCTGAGCTGTGAAAGGACTCAGACCACATAGCAAAAAGTTTCAGGGGTAGCTACCCATATACTTAAATTTGGCTGTCAAAAAGAGATGGTTTGATTGTACAAGTCTTTACAGAAATCAATCTAAAACAGAACTGGCAGGTAGACAAAAAGATGGTGGTTTTAAAGTTGGGCAGGGGAAATTACATCGTCTTGGTGGGAAGCGGAAGTGACTTCATCCTGGCCAGAACTGGAAGTGACGTTGTCTGGGCAGGGACCGGAAGTGGTGTTATTTGGCGAGGAACTGGAAGTGACGTCATCAAGCCCAAGCGGAATTTCCTGTATTCAGTCTGGAGAGGAAAAAGAGGAAGGATTAGTGGGCTCTGCCATCCCCTGGTCCAGCGTGGAATTATTCTTTCTTTCTGATATCTACAAATCCTAGAAATTGCAGCAGCCATGGAAAGAAAATGGTGGAAACATCCACAAAGATCAATTTCCCGAAGCAAATGCTTGGGCAATCACATGATTCTTTCTCATGATTGAAATAATCTGTCTCACTATATCAGAAATCTCTAAATTTATGTTGATGAACTGAACGTACTGTGCTAAGATCAGCAGCACGATCTCGGGAGCAGTGTTTGGGGTAAAGCGTTAACCCAGGAGCACAAAGCAGTCAACATACCTTTGACCTTTGATACCGAGGCTCAATTGCATAGCCAAGCACAGCCAGGCAGAATAGCGTGCTGCGTGCAACCCGGTATCAGAAACCTATAAATAAAGCATCAGTTTAGCTTTAATCCAGCTATTGGCTAGATATATGTTGAAACAGTGTGACTTGGTGAGGCAGTGGCCAGTTTTCATACTGCAAATCTACACGAGACTCAGGTCAGTGGATGTGAATAGTGGACAGATGTAATTCGCTTCACAGCACATGAAGGACTAAACACATTTATAAACACAAGAAAATGATCACATATGGTGGTGTTTCTTGTCAGCTTCATGAAGGTTTATACATGCGCTTGGCATTTTATAACATTTAATAACAAATGTAGTTTAGTCAAATGTGCAGTTTTTCATACAAAAGTATTGCAAAAGTAACAGAAGATAATGAAGGGGGGACTCCATAAGTGGACTTGCACATGTAAAGCAGATGTTTTTAAGAAACCAGCTTTTTACCTTAACCAGGTTATTCAACTTGTCCCAGTTTTATTAAAAACCAGTGTATCGTGGCTCAGACTTTGCTGCAAAGCTCCTACTGATCTCACGGTTCCAAGCAAATCATAGGGAAGACGGATTTGGGTTTGGTGTGTCTCAGCAGATGATGATGGGAGGTAGCCAGAATGGGGAGTTGGTTGTGAACCACTTTTGCTGGGGTCTTGATCCTATTAAGGATACCTAGAAGATGGGTGAGCGAGAGAGAGAGAGAAGCACTGCAATTGAGAAGACGGCAGATTCTGCTTGATGTGATTGGTTTTTATTGGATTATTTATTGCTTTTATTTAACAGATTTGTTTTAACCTTTTCACCGGCACTGTGTTTTTATTGTGGATTATTTATTTACTTATGAAAATTTTGGCACTGCACATTATTTATTGTTTGAATATTGGTGGGAGAATCAAAAGTACAAAGCTCTTTCGCCCCAGTCTTGCTGTTCTGTGTTCTCATTTGCCAACTGCAGGCAACGAGGGCATCACAAGGACTCAATGACAATATTTTACATCATCCTTAAAACAATGTCAATTACATACAAAATTCTAACTGCTTTCATATTTCCTTTCATATAACAGTCTCTGTGCGTGTATACCTAAATTCATCCTCAATCAGAAAATCATTACAAATAATTAAAATAAATTACTTCAAATAAATTTTACAAATCTGTATAATCATTTTAATAGAAGAACACTGTTGGCAGTAGTCATGTAATGTCCTGTAACTGCACGTTCATTACGTGAAGGTCTGTTAATTGTGATTGTCTGTGTAAGCGCTCCGTAATTAATAGACTTTTACTAAAATTATCCACTAAGGAAAAGAAAAATTTAAAAATGAGCATTTCCAAAGATAGCCCTGTGTCCTAAAGCCCCCTACGTACTTGTCATGTGTAAGTATCATTATTTTAATGGCACTGTTACCTATTTATAATTTGATTTCATTGTAATACATGCATCACTACTGTATATAAAATGTGACCAGGTTTGCTTAATAAAATTTTCAGCCTCTAGGAGTATCTACATCAAGAGTCGAATGCCCTTAAAAGTCACACTTGAGAGACACAGGCCCTCCATTTTCAAAGCTGCTCCTGACAACTCAGTATATTAGTGCTGCAGTTTTTGGCTTGAGCTGAATATAAATTGACGTGGCCTCTCAAGAAATGTTTCTTTTTTTTCTCTCTATGGAGTAACCTAGAAAATTCCTAGGGCAGTGTTGCTTTCAAGGACAAATTAATAGGAGGAAATAAACTAAAGAACTCCAGTTAAAGCTCCAGCGATTGCTCTCTGAGCATCATCATGCATCACAAGTGCTTATTCTTATATTTGGGCATTTCATTTTAACTTTTTACTTTCTTAACATAAAGTATGACCCATTTTAAAAATACTTTCTTTGATGCCTGGTCTCGAAGACTTGCTATTAAGATTCGCTATTAGAACGATATACTGCATGTGACTCTCCTTAAATCTGATGGGCTTGGTGCTCCTTTGCTAAGAACATAAACAACCAGTGCTTTCATAAAATGCCAGTAATTTGATAAATAATCGGTCTGTCTCATTTATGGTTTTACAGAGGCATCCCATGGGTCTTAACTGCTTGTGATTATTTCTATCTATGGAGCGCTGCACTTAGAGTATGAATGTCTCTTAAAGGCAGAAAGCATCCACGTTAATGCCATACTTATCCCTGATGCAATTTAACCCCATTGTGTGTGCTATCATCCCCAGGAGCCAAGGATGTCTATAATGTGATGCTATTACGACTGCTCGGGCTGTCTCTTTTCCTATATGATTCATTCCCCGAAGTGCCAGCAATTACGACTTTAGGTTTTTCAATGGGCTCTTATCAAAGTCAAAGAAATCTACAAGCCTGACATGAGTTTCATTCTCTCTGTATCTCTATTTAAGAGGCAGAGCTGAAGATGATGATCATATGATAACGTTGGTGCTTGCTTAAATTGCAGCCTGCACTTTAATGTCATCACAGCAGGAAAATCCTTTTGCTTTCTTTTTGCCCACATCACATGGCCAGTCACATGAAGATGATTCTCCATGAATCGTGTGGCAGAGCTTGTGGCTTTCAGGTGACTTCAGGTTCATTAAGAACTTACTTATTCATTGGGGTACCTCCAAACCACAACTATTTAACCATAACCATAAACGAATGCCCACTTTATCTTGAAGGTATATCTCATGGTATGAAAAGATGACATACAGTAAAAGGTACTTAGTCTTTTATGAATTCTCTCCATTTGGCCTGTCTAGAATGCAATTGTCTACTTCAGCACTATGGATTCTTTGTAATGTTCAAAGAAAATATTCAGTTATGATATGCCTCAGGCCTACTGAGTGTAGCAGAGTCTAACTATTGTCACGCATGCACGTCAGAGGGTCACCTTCCAGGCTTGTCAAAAGTAAGCAATACCATCCCAGTACACCAGGGGGTGTGATCTCTGACCACCTTGTCTCCTTTTCTACCCACACCTCAGAAAAGCTACCCAATGAGGGCAACTAACTCCGGCTGCACTCCCAGAATGGGGAATCTCATTTGAAAGACAAGCAACTTGCAAGACAGACCTCTGAACCACAAGCCTGACCATAAGAGACAGGCATTGTTACTTTATCCGATAGATAGTTTGATGCGTCACCTTGCCACAAACCCCAGCTCGAACACACCAGCACAGTCGTGGGAAAAATAGAAGGTTTATTACAAAATACCTCCAAAAGTAACAAAAGCACTAAGCAGAGATTTTTCTCTCTTCACAGTCACCACACAATTCCACTACACTCCAAGTGTTGCCGTTCTTCCTCCAAGCTCCAACTTGCCTGGACAAGAGAGTGCGGTCCCTTTTATTAAGGACCCGGGAGTATTTCTGGTGCCAGGGCCATTGCTCCATGGACCCCAGCAGAGCTGCGTTGCTGGTCTACAACTTCCGGTATTCCCCGCTGGTTACCGATTGGGCATCGATATGGGGGGCTGCTTCCATCGAGTGTGTTGAGGGAATAGACACCCGTCAGAAACAATCCTTCCCTGTCTTCTTTTATGTCAGCCAAGGAAGGTGTTACACATGTGCCCAGTTGGGGCACCTGTCCATTTGCTTGGAGCTTCCCATCAGGGTAAGGAATTGTCCCTACTACTGGCCTGGATGTTTGTCCATACCCTGGCTTGTATAAGTCACCTTTCTCTGTCTTGGTAGAAATGCCTGTCCATCCAGTCGGGGCCTCCTGTCCAGGTAAGGAACCTTCCCCTCTCCTGGTAGGGATGCCTGTCCATCCCATGTGGCACTCACACTAGACATATTTCTGTTAATTTCCACACTATTAAACACTTGTTATTTTTGTAATTACCTTTTTCCAAATAAAGGGGATGGCCTTACTAACAGATCCTGTTCCTATCCTTACTACCAGTTGACGACACCATCAACACTAGGCATAATGCCAAGGTCAGCCTACGACACCAGGTAAGCACATACTGTCAATGAGACAGTTTAGAGACATCGATCCACCTGACATAATATCTTCAAATCAAAATCAAATCAAATTATTTTTTTCCTAAAAATATAGACACAGTACAATGTGTGGTGAATTGCTTAGTTGCTAGGCTCCAAGACTGTTTATTAAGGAATAATATAAAAGGACAAAAAACAGTAAAATACGACTGTACAAACATCAAAGAAATCACTATCTAATAAATATATATTTCTCTTCTGGTTCGTCCTGCTTCTTCTTCAAAAGGTCACACGGTCAGGCTAGATATAGGGCGGTGACGTCATGAGAGAGGAGCGGGGAACACGGTAGTCCGAAGGAGGAATAGGAATCGAGAAAAGCGGCATGGGGGTGTATGGGAGGCTGCAGGCAGCGTGGGGAAGGATTTGAAAGAGGAGGAATAGGAATCGAGAAATGCTGTGTGGGCTGCGTGTGGGGGGGACCAGAAGAGAAATATATATAAGAGATATTATTGAGTGCAAACTGATCGCTATCCAAAATTCTGAAACAGAATCTCTCTCCTTCCTTCCGACACCAATCTCCCTTTTAAATTTAAACGCACACAATTCCCACTCAGACTTGTCTTCTCCATGACTATCAACAAGTCCCAAGGACAAATGTTTGCAAAGATTTGCGTTAATCTACAACAACCAATCTTCAGCCACAGTCAGTTGTACGTGGCTTTTTCTAGGGTTAGATCTTTCGACTCATTATCTGTCATCTCCAGCAAAACACCTATTCACAACTGCGTCTTTCAAGAAGTATTTCTTTCTTCTTGATTTCTGAATTCCTTTCTCACCGTTTTCCATTCCTATTCTTACACCGCCATATGCTACGGTGGGCGTCGGCTAGTGTTAAATGAATGCTATAGTATGCTGTGAATTGTGCAGGAATGACAGGGTACAAAAGGAAAATTTGGGCCTAGTTGTCCCATTTAATGTCCAGTACCTTGGACATGTTGGTATTTGCTTTATGGTTTTCTAGCTACAAAAGGAAACAAAAGATGTTCAGCTTTAAGATATAAGTTAAGGTCAGTCTGCTTGGGAGCGCTGTCGCTCTTGCCAAAATGACACCTCCTTCTAGGAAGCAGGAGAATTTTTATGGAAGGTGGACTGGAAAGTGTGGAGTCAGTTGCTCTAACTGGTTGGTTTCTCAGCACTAATCGGAACGATGGAGATGACAATGTTGGCAATAGCGCCCCCCTCTTGTCCCATCGGGTTATTACAGACTTCAACAGAGCCTGCATAACAATGCATTACACCAGAATTACAACACTTGTGACAAACAAACAATAAATAAATAATAACAACTAACTCAATATAGAGGCTCGACAATAGGGCATCATGAGGTTATAGACACTTTCCTCATTCAAGATGCGGATGGACTCTCTCTCTGGACTGGTCTTCAGGCACGGTACCGTTTTCTTGACCACAGCACAGAAA
The DNA here is from genome assembly GCA_026402145.1 of Polypterus bichir lapradei. NCBI lineage: Eukaryota > Metazoa > Chordata > Cladistia > Polypteriformes > Polypteridae > Polypterus > Polypterus bichir. The sequence goes on from JANRMT010062814.1 coordinate 57,013,617, forward strand.
AGAGGCCATTGCGGAGATGATTTGTGTCACTGATGATTTTCTTTGCTCTGGTCTGACATTGCTTGGTATAGAAAACTGAATGCTTTCGAAGAAGCCAAATGAGTATAAAGAGAACATGCAAATATTATACACCGGACAACTAGAACTACGCTCTGATACTTCACAGAGCTACTGTATGGTGCTTTGTTTTGGTCATTAACTGACATTATGAAGTTACTGATGTTTGTGCAGTTTCAGGAATGCTTACTGTGCAGCGTTGGTGGCAGGATTGTCACTCCAGCCAACGTAAAATACCTCTCATTGTTCCAGTGTGGGGCTGAGGTATCACCCGCTGCACTCCAGTTGGTTTGTTGTGTGGTGGATGCGGCAACATGCTATCAGCGCATGCTCCCAGCATCCCTCTTACTGTGCAGTGCATGTCATGGTACAATAGCCTGACTGCCAATAAAGCCACTATCTCTTATAACACAGACTTAAGTTTTCAGTATGGACTATAGCTGAAAGACATAAATGAACCTCAAAACCTTAACAGTTCCAGTTTACTGTACGTAAATGGCCAGCCATTAAGTAATATATATGAAATGTGCAAGGCTGAATGGGGACCTTGATTTTTTGGGCTTTCTTATGGTGTTGATACTTCTTTCTTTCTGGTCTCATGACCCATTGTTTCTATCTTGGTACTGTTCAGTTGCATAGCCCCTTTGTCATTAAGTCTTCATCTCCTGGTCTTTTTGAGGTGTTTGACCAACCGGTGTTCCACCTGGTAACCACAGAATAACGTTCCACAGCATCGCCCCAATGAAATGGTGCAACTTCATTTCAAAACTTCAAGAACTAGCCATCATACAGCAAACAATAAAAAAGAAAGAAGTGGTTTCAGAGAAATGCAAACAGCAGAACAGATAACAGCAGCTGAGATATGATATACTTTTGTTTATGAACGCCGCTCAATGTTTACCAGATGGGTCTCTTGTGAGCGCTTCTTCCCATATCCATTCTGACAACAGACATTTTCTAAAACAAGTCTGGAGTTTATATCTTCTGCCGGCTCCATTGGGAATTTGTGGTTGTTAATTTCCTTTTCCCCACCGGACCACAAAGCCGCACACATCGACTCATTCTGGCTTATTCATGCCATTATACATAGACTTGCAAGTCATTTTGCTTCTTTGATAATCCAATGTTTCTACAAAGGAATTACAGAAATATATTTGGTATGCGTCTCTTATCTGAAATAAAAGTTAATGTTCATCCCAGAGGAGTACCCAGCTCGCCTCATATAAATGTGGGTGAATGACGTAAATCTCAACACATAGCTGTATAATTATAAAGCGGTTACATTTAACAAAGTGTCAACATAGACTCCGCATACTCCTTTTGTATCTGATAATCTTATGTTAAATAAAATGCCTTTCTGTATAGAATAATGTTCTGTGAAAGTCTGTTTGAAAGAGTTCACTATTCTCTCTGAAGTATAACAGGATTAACATCTCGCAGGATAACATCCATGTTGTTCATGGTCCAAATCCAAAGTGTTTCTAGTTGACCACCCAGCCTCCTCCATTCTAGAGGACCTTTGTTCACGGCTGCCTGCAAAACCCTTTTGTGGTCAGCTCTTATGATGTGGCTAACAAACTCCATTCAAAGGCACTGAAGCCAGAACCCTGGCTTTCCTGTTCATGATCACAGGTGCCATACTGGTTAATAAATCAGTCTTTCATTTCCCAAATAATTTCCCAAATTTATTTCAATACATAGTTATAAATAACCAGAAGGTATAATAACGACGAGGCAGGAGCAAACCTTAGACTTCCACTGCACTTTCACAAGACACAGCTACACCCGAGTGTCTTCTGAGTGACTCCAGTTAACCGTCTTTCAGATTTGTACATGGTAAGAACCTCAAACTGCACACAGATAGAAAAATCAAACAACACGTGGACAGTAACTTGAGCATAGGTCCTTAGAATAGTGATACAGTAGTGTCATCATGCCACCCAACATCAACCTAAGCAACTTTAATTATTATGTGCACTGTTTATGGGGAGGGCTGCAAAATGGCACCGTGCTTCTTTACAGATCCAGTGGATTCAAATCTCTGTATTATGTCTGCCTGGGTTTTCCATTAGATACACTGGCTTTCCTGCTAAATCTCAAAGATGTGTATTTTATAATTTAACTAAGGGGTTACCCCCTGCTTGCTTCGCTCACCAACCCCCGTGGCCTGCGCAACGCGCCAGCCACTTTGTTTCTCTGCCGCTCGTCTTGTGAAGAGGTGGACTGAACGCACCCCAAGGAGACGCGGTCGCTCCTCCAAAATCCCTCTTAAATGGAGATACAATGGGAAACGAATACAGTTTTTTTTTTGACCTCCTCTTTGCTTGATCAGCTGCTGGCTTGCTGCTGCTGTTGTGCTGCATGATCTGCATCTCTTCGAACATTTAAAAGCCTGTATAGCAGCTGTCCTACTCTTTGTCTTTAATTTCCAGCCCCAGGCGTGGTTAAATCTTTCGACACAAACTCTCATCTTGTTCGATAAATTCTGAAAAGAATGATACCAAACATATATACAGTATCTCACAAAAGTGAGTACACCCCTCACATTTTTGTAAATATTTTATTATATCTTTTCATGAGACAACACTGAAGATATGACACTTTGATACAATGTAAAGTAGTCAGTGTACAGCTTGTATAACAGTGTAAATTTGCTGTCCCCTCAAAATAACTCAACACACAGCCAGTAATGTCTAAACCGCTGGCAACAAAAGTGAGTACACCCTTTTAGAATTTAGTTCTGGCAACTAGTCTCTCAAAATTAAGGTTCATTCAAATCAAACTTGAAATGCCAACAGAATCTAAATCTCCTTAAACATTCATCAGAGAAACAAAAGAATTATTCACCTGTGTAAATACTGCAAAGAAAGAACATACCATGCATACCCTTAAATCATTATCCCACTAAGCTTTTGCACTCTTTTCTAGACGTAAAAATTTCCCCAATTACTGGAGCTGCATTCACAGGAATGTACAGTATGGCTCCAGAGAGAGAAAGCAGGACTTGTTCCAGTCATTATACTAATCTTCTGGGAGTAAGATTACATTGCCCCGGAACAACAGCTTTTGTTCATTTAATGTCCACTTTTCTTACAACAGTACATGGTACCAAAAGATTTTATACCCCCATGCTTCAGATATAATTATTAATAACAGTAAAAATAAATTGAAAATAAATCAAAGAGAACCTTGCCTGGAACATGGATATTAGGATCTACTCTTAGAGCCAAACCTGGTGAATGTGTCATGGAGAGGTGACCCACGTGGCTCAGTCAGATGTATTTACCATGCTGCTCTTGCATACCCATTATGACAGATACGATACGTGACAATTTAGACAAATTCTGTCTCCTCATTGAAAATTGTGCCTGGTCACTGCAGTAATAGTTGGCTTCTGCCCATATTCTTCTCTCTTATTTTTTTCCTCCATCTATGTTCATCTTTCACCATGTGGGCCTTTGCTTTTTAGGATATTTCCAGGCTCACACATTTTCCTGAAGGGTGTGCAATCAGACCAAGCTGACTTTGCTGTTTAATCTCAATATTCTTTCCAGTTGTTTCTCGGGAAAGTAGGTGACCACTTTGGCTGGGCAGTTTATTATTCATCCCATAAAGGCAGGTAATGTGCCCTAAGGACTTGGCCAGCTTGTACTGGTGGTTTTTGAAGCATGGCGCCACCTTATTTCTCTGTACTTTATGTAGAATTATTGGATTTCTACCTATCCACAGGGGTATTTTGGTGTCAAAAAAAAGAAAGAGTAGAACTAATCCAATTCACACCTAAATTATAAATCTCTTTGGTTAAAAATGTGAAGTCAGAATTCAGCAATAAAGTTGTGTTTTCTTCAGTGCCTGCCACTTGATGCTCTGAAGCAACTGGAGCCTTGGACCTCTGAACAACAAGAAAGAGATATACAGTTGTGTTTGTGGGAGTGCTCAGGTCTCTTTAATCATTGGTCATCTTTTAGTGCCATTGGTTGGTGCTGCTACTACCTGCTGTTGGAAAAGGAGAGCGGAAATATACTATGTGACCCAAGGATACTGCAGCTTCTGCTTTTCATTTGCTTTGGGTGGAAGGTTGTGGCAAAAATGTCAGTTTCATAGATAAAAAGGTACCCCTGAATTGTGTGGGGAGGAATAGAGGTTAGAGTCCAAAAAGCAAAAACAAAGCTGGCTGATGATCGAGATGAATAATGGCCTGTCACATTCCATGCCTTCCTCTCATTGCAAGCTGTCTTTGTCGAAATTCCTGATATGACAGCGCTGTAAAAACAGAGTTCAAAGCTGAATGGCTTTGGTCAGGTAAAGGGCTAGTGCAGTAGAAATGGCCTCAGCCTGCTGGCGACCTCTGCAGAAGGCCAGTAATGATAGCCTCTGGTGAAGTGACAGTCAGAATATGTAACGTGCGCTTTGGGTCACAGAAAGAGGCTCTCCTACAGAATCTAAATTACAAGGCCTGAGCTACAGTGTGTTTTTTTGACATCTTAATAGATGGCCTAATCTCAGCGGAAATGTGTTAAATTAATCAGATTACAGCAAACTGTAATTAGAATTGTGAGTCACTTGACACAGTGGTGAAAAGGAAAAAAGATTTATGTAACAAAGCCTTTCTTCTGTAAGCAAATGAGGCTGAAGTTTCCTGAAAGAAAGACCAGGTCTTTGAAAGATAAAAAAGACAATCTTGAGCTCAAGTGGGATATCCATCCATCAATCCATTTTTTTGAAATTTACAGTATGATCAGTTTTTTTAAATTCCTGCTAGTGCTGCAGAATGTTTATTATCTATTATTATCAATGACTGTTTCAAGCATTAATAGTTGATGCAGAATACAGTATGTAATATAAAAACTGGAGATTAAATTTAAAAGCGTGGCCTATTTATTTGCACATACCTTTTAGGACACATTTAAATGTGCCAGAGTGAATACAACACAGATTTGCAAAAGTAACTTCCAAATGAACGTCCAGTGACGTCAATGTATTTTTGTATTCCCTCGGTACAGACTGAGAGTGTTCTACTCGTGACTCAAGGATTGCACTCCACTACTATGTAAGATCTCACAAATAACTGTGATAAGAATAATTTTCATTTTAAATAACCACTGATGTTGAAATTGATGATGAGAGGCTTACATGTGACATTAATTCCAAGAAAACAAAGGAACTGGTTCTGGACTTAAGGAGACTGAGCTACAATGGACACCCATCCCATCAGCTTTAACGGCAAGAGAGTGGAGACAGCCCAGAGTTTCAGATTCTTGGGAGTCCACATCAGCCAGGACCTGTCATGGACAACAAACATGACAGCAATGGCCAAGAAAGGTCTTCAGAGACTTCATTTTCTGAGGGGCCTGAAGAAAGCTCAACTCCCACAACTGCTGCTGGTTAATTTCTACAGGTGCACCATAGACTCTGTCATCATGTACTGCATTACAGTGTGGTACTCTGGCTGCACTTTTGAGAACAGGAAGACCCTCCAGCATATCATCACAGTGGCTCAGAGAATTACTGGAGCTCAGCTACCATCACTGGAAGGTGTGCTTACTTCCCACTGCAGCAGGAAATCAAAGAACATTTGTAGAGATCCAACCCACCCTGGACATATCATTTTTACTCCTCTGCCTTCCAGCAGGCACTTCAGAGCCCTGCAGGCCTGTAATTAGCCTAGTAAATGCACAGCAATCACTGCACTGAACTGAATTTCTGCATCAGCTGAACATAGTCACACACTTATACTGTACATGACCCATGTGGGACTCATGACCATGGCACTGACTGTAACCTTCACTATGACTTCATTTACTTGTGACTTAATTTATTATTTATCTATTAATGCTTACAAATTTACCTTATTTTTGTTTTGTGTATATTTGGAACCGTTAATGCTAACTGTGCTTCTCATAGTTTAATATTTACTTAGTTTATTGTCTACTCTTATGTACTTTTATCTAAGGCATCTATAGACTTGCTCCAAATGTGACTTATTGTACTGTACAGTGACAATAAAGGTTCTTAATCTTGATCTTGTGGGGCAGTGGATTATTGTTGCTACCTCGCAGTTCCTGAGCTCTGGGTTTAAGTCTCATTTCTGTTGTTATTTTAAAGTTGCACATTTGACTTTTCACCCAGATCCCAAAGTCGAGTAACTTCTGAGTTTTTGGGTGTCTGTTTGAGAGCAGTACCTGTTTCCAGGTTGGTTTCTTTTGTGATGTGTGACTTGTGAATTGTTATAGTTATTTGTGATAAGGTAAAAGTAGTAAGGCTATTTTACTCTATATCGTTTTTGCACTGAAGTATACCGATTGACCCACGTCTTTGTTTTTGCTTGCTTTCTGACTAGTTTCAATCTGTTTAATGAATGCTGCCGCCTTGCTTTGTGCTGATAATTGCTCGATAGTTGCAGCTGGGCTGAAGTGGCTGCTCCTTTCTTAAAGAGACTTAAGGCGCTGCTGTGCAAGTGTTTGCGGAAATGTCAGTCCTTCTTATGTGAAGACCTATCAAGTAAAGACTGCAAGCCTACCTGTCCACCAAGTAAGGACATCAGATCTTCTTCTCAAACCACTACATTGACGCCTTATAGCAGTGCACATTAAGTTGAGATCCTTGATGACTGGCTACAAAGTAGTCAGTGGGTCAGCATTTGTGTATATGAGGACAATGATGAAGTGCTATGCTCTATCTAGCCCACTCTGGTCTGCCTGTGAATAATGTCTGGTTATGCCACCCCCGAGTGGCATTACATCTAAATCCACACTCATAATATGTACAGTAGCTCCTAGTTGGTTGAACAAGCTGCCCACCTCTATCCAAACTGCTGGCTCCCTCAATTTGTTTAAGAAGCAGTTGAAAACTATACTGCTTTGTAAATATCGCTCAAATTATTAATGAATGTTTTTGATCTGTGGATAGCTGTCATATTGTTAATTGATCATTTTTTGTTATGCTAGCTTTATAGCTCTTCATTTGTGGTGATCAAATTTTGTAAGATATTCCGATACATTTATTTAAAACAGTCCCTAGATGAACTTATATTTTCACAATGATTATTGTGAAAGCCCAACTTTTCTCTCCAAACTCAAAAAACAATTATTAATTTGATTAGTGCACTTAATGATGCACACAACACAATCAGCGAATGGTTCCAGTGCTGTACAATTTAATTTCTGAAATATGGATGTTTACTTTCTGAAATGCGGAGCTTAGATTTATAACCAGGAAAGACTCTGGCATCCTGGTGCATCTGGAGGGACCCGATGGGGTTTCATAAGGGGAAAAAAAATGAAATCTTCTATTTCTAGGTGTGGTAAATATAATCCACAGCAGGGTTTCCCAGTTCCTTTAACAGAAGTCCATAGTGACTTGAAATGCCTTGGATCCAAATAAGACCTTATGGAAATTTTTTAGCAAATCTGTGATCTTGTAAAGAACATCATGACAGACAGATAGATCAACTTTCATTTTTATACTGATATCAGACAGGTAAAAGTCTCTTTTTTTAAACATTTTATGTAGGTTGAAGCCCAGCAGGTATTTAAAACCCCATTATCAAATGGACATGACAGTCGACGATTGGGAATCTTTATTCTTTTCTGCTGTTACAAATTTACATAATCATTTGCATAATATGCCAGCCCACCGGTCCAGCACAAAAATTCATATCTCTGTTGGTGGCTACCCTTTGGCCCCTAGTGGTATTCAATGTGCAATTTTTATTCATTTATGGAGACTATCTTTAGAAAAAAGGCATTTTAGCAATATAAATTATTCAGGTATTAAATAATTTTGTCTTGTCGCATTTCCTACCAACAGGGTTTATATAACCGAGCCTTTGGGAGTCAACCTGGGTGTAGGAATTGCATAAATGAAGGAAGCAGTACTTCATAGGTCTTGAACATAATTTAAAAGTTAACATTTTTGAATAAATGCATGCCTATCATAAAAAAAAACTAGCAAACATGTGTACCTCCAGTCCTCAAATAAAACTGATTCATGTAGAGCAAGCTGAACTTTTTCTCCAGTTTGGCAAGACAGACTTTTGCTTTCATCATAAAAAATACAGCTTCACAGTGATCACATTGGTGATGTAACCGATGAAGGTGGACTATGTAATGTTTTCAAAGACAAATTTGACTTTGAAGAGGGAATTTAAAATGGTTCCTCTTAGAAGCATCTCAAATATATATATATACTGGAGAATATAACTAGACAAATCCGATCAAACAGGACACGTGCACCTCAAAAGCGGGCCCCCTTAGGCACAGGGCCTGAGGTGGTTGCCCCACTTGCCACCCCCAAACACCGCTCTTGGCTGTACCACCCTGAGGTGAGAGGAGGTGCTGTCACTAATGGCCTTGTGTATTCTCTCTGCAGCTTAAAGAAGTTAGCCAAGAAAAATGACTGCCCTATAAGCCCTATAAGTTCTATAAGCATATAAAAGTACCCGTCCCCGGAAGGCGACGTCTCTGCTGTTTACCCAGACTCATACCAGGATGGAACTCCCAGATAGACCCCAATGAACACTACCAGACCACATGTTTTGTGGTATAGCACCCCCCTGTGCCTGTTTATTTCTATGCCTTTTCAGTTTGTATTTCACCAAAGAAATTTAAACAGGGTAGACTAGGGGCACCCCTACCATTTTTGAGACTTGGCAAGCCACCCTGTTCCAAGTTGGCACATGGAAGTAAAAATTTCACTGTACAGTCATCCCTTGGTATCCACAGGGGATTGGCTTTAGAACCTCCTGATGATACTAAAATTCAAGAAACACAGAATATTTAAAATACAAGTACATAGAGAAAATATTATTATAAGTAAAGAAAATATAAATCCATTCTCTTTCTCTGTCTTTCACACACTGGGCACAACACAATACGCGAATGAATGAAATTCTCGAGAGAGACTGGCGAGCTGTGAAATGGTGGAGGCTACATCAGGGTAGGCCTACACGTCACTTAATTTGAGTGGATTCAGCATAGTGCTCAGCACATGACCAATTTGGTCAAATTCTAGCTAATGAAAATGAAACTGAATTCCCGACACAGACATTCTTCAGACAAGGATAAATTGTGAAGTTTTCTGATAAAACTAAAGGCGAAAAGTGAGGCTTAAAGCACTGGAGCAGGACTAGACATGATTGTTAGACACGAGGAAATGGTCCTAATTAAAGAAAAGGCTGGTCTGGGGAAATATAGAAATGACACTGAGATTTAATAAGGGTAAAGGACAACGTTTACAGGCACTGCTCCACTATTAATGATACAAAAGAATTCACTAACTTGACTTGTAAGAGCACATTGCTGAGTCAAGGGCAGCATCCACCATCACCCACAGGTGCAAGTCCTAAGGGTCTTCACCCTTATTAAATATAATGGATTCGGAAAGTATTCGGACCCCTTCACTTTTTTCATATATTGCTATGTTGCAGCCTTGCGCTAAAATTGTTTCAATTATTTTTTCCCCATATCAAGCAACACTCAAAGAATGACAAACCGAAAAAACAAGATTTTAGAAATATTTTCCAATTTATTAAAAATAAAAAACTGAAATATGCCATTGACACAAGTATTCAGACCCTGTGCCTAGTAGTTTGTTGAAGCCCCTTTGGCAGTGATTACAGCCTGGAGCTTTCTGGGATCTAATGCGATAAGCTTTACACACCTTTGGGGATTTTCTGCCTTTCTTCACTAAGGATCCTCTCAAGTTCTGGCAAGTTGGGTGGAGAGTGTCAGTGGACAACTATTTTCAGGTCTCTCCAGAGATGTTCAATTGGGTTCAAGTTTAAGCTTTGGCTGAGCCACTTAAGGACTTTCACAGAGTAGTTCCTAAGCCACTCCTGTGTTGTGATTATTTTGTGCTTAGGGTCATTGTCGGTTAGAAGTCTGAGGTCCAGAGCATTTTAGAGCAGATTTTCATTCAGGATTTCTCACAGCTTTCCTTAAACAATCCCACAGGATGATGCTGCCACAGCCATGCAGGTGGTGACAACTGCCTGGTTTTCTCCAGACGTGATGTTGATCTTGTTTTCATCAAACCAGATACTTTTGTTTCTCATAGTCCCAGAGACATTAAGGTGCTCATTTGAAAACTCCAAATGTGTGTGTGCCTTTCCTAATCATGTCCAGTCAATTGAATTGACCCCAGGGGGACTCCAAACAAGATGTTCAAACGTTGACCAATAGAATGGGATGCACCTTAACCAAATGTCAATTGTCAGAGTAAAAGTTTACAACACTTTTTATTTTTAAAAAAATCTGTGAAATCATGTTTTCACTTTGTCATTTTGGAGTACTGAGTTCTACATGATGAGGGAAAAATGAATTTAAATAATTTTAACACAAGGCTGTGACATAACAAAATGTGAAGAAGTGAACGGGTTTGAATACTTTCTGAATCTGCTGCACGTGTCCTTCTCACCCCCATCCTGAGCTCACCTGCTCTTGTCAAAGCTGATCACTCTATACAACCTTTTGACTTAGACTTGTACACTTTTAAATTAGAATTCTAAAAAAAACAGTCATTGCAACCTGTGTTTCAGTAATCAGCCCAATAATCCATAAAATATGCAATAATTAACTTGTACTTGATAAAATTCTCATCCACCAGTTTTCTAACCTGCTTATCTATCCTGGTGCAACATAAGAACCACCAGTGGGTAGGTTAACTTTCTAACAAGAGAGTAAATTCATGATCACGCTCGCTTCTACTACTATTGGAACAATTTAGACATGGCAACCATTCTAACAAGTAAATCTTTGGGGATGTGGGAGGAAAGAAAAAAAATCCCAAAGGAAAATGAAATCAGGTTGGGCAAAATATGCCAACTACACATGGAAAAAAGCATGGCATAGAATTTGAAAGCAGGATGCTAGACTCGTGAGACAGTAGTGCTAAATACTGCTACTCCATATGAACCCCATTCTAAAAGGTGTTATATAAAATACATATTAATTAAATGATTTAGAGTCTCTTATGAAATATACTTTGTGCTTCCCAACACTGCCAGTCACCTTGAGTCTAGGAGATTTTCTACTGAACCACATTCCTCACAGCAATGTAGAACACGGCAAGCTAACTCCAGATACAGACAAAAAGCAATTCCATTTCAGTGTACTTTGTTTCAAATGACTGATTGTACTTATCAGTTTCGGCTGAGACCAATCTCAAAGAAATACCCAATCAGCAATAATTTTACATCATTCAACATCAATACATAACAGATGAATTATGTTCAAAATAGATTAAGCAATTCTGTTATCTTGCCGCCTAAAATGTTCTTATTCCCTCAGCTCAGAGGAAGGTCAGCCAAAGTTTTTTGTCTTCTAGCCATTAAAGAAATTAGAACAATTTTCAACAGCATATGAAACATATCAATGGGAAAACATCTTATCAAGGCAACGTTTCTGAAAACTTCTGAAATCAACATTGTTTGAGGCAAGGTGCTTTTGTCAGTATTCTTCCTTCAATGTACAGTGTTGTTAATGTTGCTGTCGGTTCTCTGTTATAATTCTCAGCTAATATATTGTACACTGTAAAGCGCCATGCAAGTAGTGAAAGGCACTCTATCAAACATATTAAGTAATTCTATTTGTCTTCTGACAGCTGAATCACAAATGACATCTCCAAACACAGCTACTGTATATCTTTATAGTTCACTACCAGCAAAATTGTTAACGACCACAGGTCATATCAACAATTTGCAGTGACAGAATTTCTTGCAAAAAAAATTCTCCAAAGCTGACATTCAAGTAGCACTTTAATGTGCATACTGATTGGGATGAGCCAGCAATTTGCACAAACACAAAACAAAATGTGATTTCTGACCTGCAAAATTAAGGCCACTAATACATGAAGAAAGGTTGTCATGATGTGTGTTTTTCTTTAATATCCTGGGCAATTCATGAGGTGTTTTCAGAAAAAAATATGCATAGAGTTAGGGTATTTTTTATCAATAAAAAGTTTAATTATATTACCATCTTTTCCTTGCCTCTGCTTTTCTTAAGTACCATTTTGTGGAGCAGTTGTTACAGCTTTGCTAGGAAAATGATCCAGAAGTGAGTGGCTGTGACATCATGGAGTCAGGGTATAAATGTCATATTGAACACTTCCTATTCATCTGAGTTTTCAGACAAACACAAATGAGATTAGTGAGTGTGTATTTTGTTAAGAGTTTTCGTGGTTAACAATTCTAGTGCAGCAACATATGACTACACTTTAGGGTTCTCTGTTTGGGTTTGATGATTGTGTTACTAACTTCCTGGTTACAAATCTTCAAATCCTTCAAATCAGGTATGATCTCCTGGGTCCTCATGTATAAAATGTGCGTACGCACAAAAATATTGCATACGCCCGTCTCCACACTCACATCATGATGTATAAAAACTAAACTTGCCATAAAACCACACACATTCTCATGCCAGGGCAAACCATTACGTACACAGCTTGGTTTTGCAAACTGGTAGCAACCAGCATCAAAGCAGTGCTGCTGTTGCTGTGTGGTTTCCCTTTATTTTTTACATTCACATTCCTGACGCGGCTTTATCAAATACACTGAAATTAACCACATAGTTTAAGGCATCTGATTGTAATCATCCTGTTACAATATAATGGTGCAATGAATGGCCAAACTATTCCAAATACTGTAGCTGCTTTAGTGTTATTACTGTCAGTACACCACTGAGTATTTTAACCCACTGCATCTGACTGTAGAATCACAGCTCTACAGCAGCTGATCAGAAAGCTTTAGTGTAGATTGTGTCAAGAGAGGAGAGAATTATCAGGGTACAGCATCTAGCACACTCTGCCTCAGCCATGTCCACAGTCTCTTTGAACTTCTCCCATTTGGCAAACGCTTCAGAGCCTTTCCTGTAAGGACCTCACGGTGCAGAAATATTTTAATCCTAAATGATATAAAAACGCACTCAATCAGTCCATCAAGTGCTCCCAGTAGAACTGTTTGTACTTATAAGTACAATTACCTCACTGTAAACTTGCATTAGAGTAGTAATATTGCACAACCTATACCACTTATGCTTTCATATTGTACATTTTTCATTGTTTTATCATATTACTAGCAGAATACCCGCGCTTCGCAGCGGAGAAGTAGTGTGTTGAAGAAGGTATGAAAAAGAAAAGGAAAAAATTAAAAAATAACGTAACATGATTGTTAATGTAATTGTTTTGTCATTGATATGAGTGTTGTTCCCATATCTATATATATCTATATATCTCTATATCTATATCTATATATCTCTATATATATATATAT
>JANRMT010062814.1:57060717-57082746 GCA_026402145.1 Polypterus bichir lapradei
AGGGTATAAACGAGACTTTTGATCACTTTGTAACGGAGTTAAAATTGATGGTGAAGGACTGTGCTTATGCAAATGAAGATGAGATGGTCAAGGATAGAATAGTGTTTGGCACAAACTCAGCGAAAGTGCGAGAGAAACTTTTAAGTGCCGGTTCTGAGCTAACGTTAAATAAAGCCGTGGACATCGCAAGATCGCACGAGATAGCACAACCACAGCTGAGAACCTTCGATGCATGTACTCCGAGTGGCTCACGTGAACTGACTGTGAACGCAGTACGCACACAAAAAGCAAGACCTCCAAAGAACGCATTACACAATTGAGAAGGCAGCAAAAGAATATGAAGCGTGTGACGCATACAAGCATATTCATAAATGCAGGTACTGTGGAAACAAAGCACACGGTGGAAAAAGTCAATGTCCAGCTAAAGGAAGACTGTGGTAGATTGAACCACTTCGCTAAAGTTTGCAGGACTGGAAAAGGTAAACCCGTGCATGCAGATAAAGAGGAAGACGAGCTGTTTATTGATGCAGTAAGAAAGGAACAACCCTCTGAAGCTGAACAAGCCTTTGTAGACATATCAATAGGAAAGCAAGGTGTAAAGCTTAAGTTTAAATTAAGTTCATAGACACACTGCCGCTAAATATTCGCAGGCAAATCCACAACTTAATACCGGGAATGCCTGTTAAAGATCTTAGATTCACGAGTACCGATTTGCGTGGTGAACACTTCGATGAATGAAACCTGTTATCTTTACAACGGTTGACAAACACGGAATATAACTTGAACACAACACAATCCTCCAAATACGAGCCTGATTGAAAGAAATAATGATAATCAAATCCTTGATGACAGCAACACTCATAACAGTCACAAAACAATTACATTGACAATCATGTTATGTTATTTTTAAAATGTTTCGTTTTCTTTTTCATAACTTCTTTAACACACTACTTCTCTGCTGCGAAGCGCAGGTATTTTGCTAGTTCACTATATAATCAGACTAACTCTAAAGTAAATGGAACAATGGCAAAGAAATTTTCTTTTAGGTCAAATCACTTTTCTGAAATGCTGCACTTGGCATAACTTGAATTTGTCAGATTTCACAAAAGTACATCAAGCAATTTCAGATAAACACCAATTAAATTTTTGTGCTCATGTAGTTTTATATGATTTCTTGGTGAAATAGAAATCAATATTCATTTTACAGCACTCCATTTATAGTGAACTTGATCGTAAAGCAAAGTATAAAAGGATCAAGAACAATATTCCTCTCTGAAGGACTACTGCTCAATATATTGACTATTTACACATAGCACTAGAGTGGCAATGTATGCTCTTTCATCTGGAGAATTATAATATCCATCTGTCGTTAAGCTTTCAATAGCTGCCCGTTTCTTTTTGAAGAAGCTGTTTTCCTATAGCAAGTAATTCTGATATTCAATGCCTTCTTTTGACTGGTTATAATTATATTCTGAGGAGTCAATATTACATTGCAGATATCTAAATTATACTTTTGTCTTGTCAGAATTCAAGTTTCACATAGCTATAATTTATGTCTGACTAGTCAAAATACAAGTAAAAGATGTCTGTAACTCAAGGACTTCTTTCACTGTCTTCTATGGAGCATTCAATTACAGATATCTGTAAATACATTTTTACTAGTCAAAATTCTCAGTTACAAATAGCTATAATTCCATCCATCCATCTATTATCCAACCCGCTATATCCTAACTGCAGGGTCACAGGGGTCTGCTGGAGCCAATCCCAGCCAATACAGGGCACAAGGCAGGAAACAAAGCCCGGGCAGGATGCCAGCCCACCACAGGGCGCGCATACAAACACACCAGGGACAATTTCGGATCGCCAATGCACCTAACCGGCATGTCTTTGGACTGTGGGAGGAAACTGGAGCACCCGGAGGAAACCCACGCAGACACGAGGAGACCATGCAAACTCCAAGCAGGCTGGACCCGGGAAGCGAATCCAGGTCTCCTAACTGCGAGGCAGCAGCACTACCCACTGCGTCACTGTGCCGCCCCTAGCTATAATTCCATTTTAGTTATTTAAAATTGGCTATTTCATGTGTAAAAATGATATTTTAGATGCCTTGAAACTTATTAAGAATAACTGTGACTCTAATTTCAACTAGTGTTGTTAGTGTTATAGGTATTGTAGCTCTAATTCTAATTTTGATTAGTGAAAATGTAATTTCAGATAACTGAATTCAATAGGGAAAGTCAATCAATTTTCAATAAATTGGAATTACAGTATATATATCTGTAAATCTGTAAGTAACTTGTTATCTTCATTGATGATGGAGCAGAGCTACCAGAATTGTAAAGCAGCTACCAATCCCCATTGATGATTAAGCACAGCTCAAGCAGATCTAAAGGATTCCACCATCTTGATCCAAGGCATAGCTATAATAATAGTAATAATAATAAATATTAATTACATTTATGTAGTGCTTTTCTAACTACTCCAAGGGCTTTACACAAACAGTAGGGGAGCTACTTCAATCACCACTAATGTACTAATGTATAGCATCCACTTGGATGATGCAACGGCAGCCATTTTTGCACCAGTACACCCACCGCACATCAGCCATTAGATGGTGAAGGGATGAGTGAGAGCCAATTCAAGACAGATTACATTGGGCACATGAGCAATGCCCTTAAACTGAAAAATTATTCCAGGTGTGCTGTACAATGCCTGACCCTGCATTCTGACCCCCAAAAGGTCATACGAAAAGATTAACAAAAGTATATCAAATCAATTAAAAAAATCAAAATTATGGGGTCAGAATGGGTGACACTGTGATGGTCAGTTTAGGCAGGAAATTGAGGGACACCTTACTTTTTGATAGAAGCCCAGGAATCTTTATGACCACAGAGAATCAGGACTTCTGTTTTACATTTTATCCGAAAAATAGCACCATTTTTAAAGCACAATGCCCCCGTCACTGCACTGAGGCATTGGGATCCACACACAGACCACAGTGTAAGTGCCCCATGATGGCCTCACCGACCTAAGCTCTCCATTATCAGTCTCTTATCCAATTACTGTTCACGCCCAAACATGCTTTTCTTCAGGAGGTTTACCAGCTCTGAAGTACAGGTGGTGTAGCTCACACAAAACTAAAGAATTCTGCTATCTCCATTGATGATTGGGGCACCACTGTCTAAAATCCAAACCCACCTTCCATCATGATTGACGATGCAGCAAAACTCAAAGTACCTTCATTAGTTACTGGGAAATACCTCCAAAAATTTAAAACAGTACACTATCTCCATCTATGATCCACGGACATTTTCCAGAAATCCAAAGCAACCAGAGTTTTATATCAATGATCAGAGTAGCAAGTCTGAGTAATCCATAGCAACACACCATCTTCACTGATGCTGATTGGAATGTTTCTCTCCATTACATTTGTTCTTTGTATCGCAATAATAAATCTGTATACTTGTATTTAAAGTCTTCTAATGTCAGGACCGAACACAAGTCCATTAGTGGACAAGCACGTAAAACCAAACACACTCCCCTGGGGCCTCATGCATAAAGCCGTGTGTAGAATTCACACTATAACATGACGTAAGCACAAAAGCCGAAATGTGCTTACGCACAGAAAAATCCAGATGCAGGAATCTGTGCGTACTCCAACTTCCACGTTCTTCTGCTACATAAGCCCTGGTCAGCTTGAAAAGTAACGCACGTGCACGCGCCTACTGTCCCACCCCAATTCCTCCCAGAATTACACCTCTTTGAATATGCAAATCAATACCAAGTCGAGGCAAAGGAAAAACATACTATTTGTTGATTTAAACAGTGGTATAATCAACAAAAGGAAGTTGATCGAGTGACATAGCATGTTGGACAAACTTGAAAGCTCAAGTTCACAAAGTCGCACAGTCCCCGAAATAAAAAAGAAGTTGTCAGATATCAAAGTTGACGTGAAAAGACGAGTCGTAGCCCATCGTCTGAGTGTCATATGAAAGCTTATTAGGGTACAGATAAAGAAAAAGGCACACAGTGGGGAAAAAGCATGAAATGTCAACTTTAATCTCTAAATTTCCACTTTAATCACGTAGTTTATTTTGTCATTAAAGTAGATCATAAACTTCATCTTAAAATCGTTTAATTTACTAGTTTTTCAAATCCCATCGTAATTAAAGTAACACGTTAAATGCTTTGTTTTGTATTTGATCTTCAATGTGCTCTATGTGTGTGAATCACTCCGTGCTTCCGTTCTTTCTCTTTCTCTGAGAGGACACAGAATCCATTACATTCATGATATTACAGCGCTCTGAATAATTAAAATACTGAGATGTATACGTGATATCATTTTCATCATGATTGGAATGAAATCATGTTATTAAACATGGGAACACGGTGGTGCAGTGATTGTTCATGTCTCATACAAGATGCTGCGACCTTCGATGAAATAATTTATTGTAGCAGTACAGTCTCTTTCAAACGTACTAACCTCCAATTCCTGTCCTTACTTTTCATTCTCCAAATACCCAATCACCGCACAATCAACTCTGTAATAGACGTTAAGCCATCTGTTAGCTTAGAACGACGATTCTTCAAAACTTTTAAGGAACATTGAAATATCTTCATAGTACATGTTTAATTATTCTATCCGTCTATCCTTTCAGTGTCGTGCCAGCCTCAGCAAATATACAGCGTGAGGCAGGAACAATACATGAACTTGCTAGCGCTGCGGCACCGTGTCCTTACATGTTTAGTTATTAACAATGCAGATTATTTAAATGAAGTTAAAGTTTTATCTATATAATATAATCAACATATTTTGCTGCATTTCATCTTAAAAATGATATCGTCATCATATGTAAATACGCGCTTTATAAAGTGGCGCAGATTGTGCAATATTATAACTGTAGTGCAAGTTTACAGTGGGGTAATTGTAGTTATAAGTACAAACAGTTCTACAAGGAGCAATTGATTGAGTGCGTTTATAATTCTTGGGATGAAACTGTTTTTGAACAGTGAGGTCCGTACAGGAAAGGCTATATACCGATAATTCTCTTTCTGATCAGCTGCTGCTGTGATTCCACACTCAGATACAGTGATATAAATACTCCGAGTGGTGCAGTGAGAGTAATATGGAAAAAGATGTCCCGCTGTGGCAACCCTTAAAGGGAGCAGCTGAAAGAAGAAAAAGGAGGTGCAGTGAGAGTAACAACGCTAGAGCAGTTATGGTATTTGGAATACTATGGCTATTCCCTGGACCATTATATTGTCACAAGTTAATTACAATCAGATGCATTACACTAATAAACAACATGCAGTTAGTTTCAGTGTATTTATAAAGCCGCATCAGGAATGTGGATGTAAGAAAGAAAGGGTAACCACACAGGAACAGTAGCACTGCTTTGATGCTTGGTGCCGCCAGTCTGCAAAACAGAGCGCAGAACTTGCGTATGACAAGGTATGAGGTACCATGGAAATGTGTGTGGCTTTAGGCCAAGTTTAGGTTTTATACATCGCAATTTGAACATGAAAATGTTCTTATGCAACATTTCTGTGTGTACGCACCATTTATACATGAGGCCCCTGGCTTCTGTATTCTCAGTTTGAAGTGATCAGCTGCACAGGGTTAGTGAAATCTGATTTGGTAAAATAAGTAGAGAAGAGCTAAGATTAAAAAATGAGAAAGAAAGAAAGAAAGAAAGAAAGAAAGAAAGAAAGAAAGAAAGAAAGAAAGAAAGAAAAGAACAGTGCAGATCAAGTTTCTTTTCATCTGCAGCAGATTTTAGTTCCGTTCCAAGAGCCATAATCCCACCAATGTGCCCTACTGAAGGTCTGCCCCAGGATTTCTTATCATTTGATGCTGAAACCACCTGAACTGATTCTTTATAGTGTGCAGGATCAGCAGCCTTACCGACAGCTAAGCTCCTCAATCTGCCACTTGAATAAAGGAAATACAAAAAATGTTACTAGAGTGTTCTTGAGGAACAATAGCAAATAAAGTAAAGATTGATTAAGCGATAGTCTTTTAGTTAAGGAACAGTGTCAGCAATTTTATAATGTAAAATGAAAGTATTGCAAATGAACTAAATGATCACAAACTGCCTCACTGAAATGCACTCATTTTGATGCTTTTCCGTGCCTGTATCTTTTTATTTTCTTCATGCCTATCAATCATCATACACAGAATGTCACCACTGACTGACACCATCAGTTAATACTCACACCAGACTATTAACTTCCCTTCTGTCGGAGAAGCTTCAAGTAACAAGCTGTGTTCCTTCTACATAAAACTGCCCAACAAGTCCCCCATCTCATTTCATATGATTGCACATATTGATTTAAAGCTCCTGCAACAGCTCACAGGTATCCGAGGTGCATTAATAAAATGGTCAGACACGGCAAACGTATTCAGTCTCTTTCCCAGTCTCTCTCTGTCTCTTACAAATCCCAGGTGACTCACTACCTTCCTGACCCAAGAAATTAATTTGCCCTTCGTCATGTTACTTGCTATAACCTTTCTTTGCTATTTAGTTTCAACAGAGGAAGATGTGTTGAATCTCAGATTATACTAGAAATACATTCCTTTCAGGAAGAGAGGGAAGGTCAATTGGTGAAAGCGCATATGAAGGGCAAAGATGGAGAGCAGTAGCTTTTGAATTGTTCAGCATTTCTGTGCTGCAATTTTGGAACCACTGGGCAGCTGTAAGATCAAAGCAATTATTCCTTAAGCAAACCGTGAGAGAAGCTCTAATTATAGAAAATAAGCCCCTGCATCAAAGATTTAGTCAAATTCAAGCAAGCATTTTAGCATTATTTAAAGCAATTGTATTGTTTGTAGCAGGAAAAAAAATAATGACATACAATACTGAACTGGAATAAACATAAAAGTAATAAAGTAAGATATAAAGATGAATGTATGTTTGTAGGTTGTGACAAAGAGACAAAAGGAAATACAGTATATTTATTTGGGGCACCATGAAAGCTAACCTTATATATTTAAATAAAACGTGAGGTATAGTGAGTTGGAAAAGAAAAGAAACGTTGTGAGACCACGAGCCTTCAGCAAGACTGCATAAGATGGCATTGCTTCTGAGACAAAGGTTCTTGTCAGGAAGAGGCAGGTCCAGGCAGATCAATGATTGTGGTATACCTCTCAAAAATCATTTTTTAAGCAATACAAATAGTTAGATTAGATTAGATTAGATTCAATTAATAAACTTTATTAATCCCAATGGTAAATTTAGATGCATACAGCAGCAGAAACATAAAAAACAAGGATACAGAATCACAAGGCAAATAATACAATCAACCCATCAATAAAAAAAAAAATAATGTATATTGTGCAGAAATTGCTAAATGAACTTATGGAATATTAGCATTTAGGTTGGAGCATCGGGAAGAAGCATTGAATTGCCCATAAGCAGCAGGCAGACAAGACCCCAGAGGCACCATGACGGAATGATCCTGTGGCTAAAGGTGCTCCAAGTGAGTGCCTCCTGAATGGGATGGAGAGGATTTGTCACAGTGTCACCTAATTGTGCCATCATCCTATTTTCTAGAATAGCTTTCAGTGTGTCCAGGGTTAGTCCTATGATGGCGCAGGCTTTCCTGATAAAACAATTATGTTTTTTCAATTCTAAATAATTAATTTTAGAAATATTTAAGCTTTTTCTCTAAAATAGTTTTTTTTCCCAGTTTCAACCTGCATCTTTCAAAAACTGGATGTGATAGAGCAGTTCTGTTTCCATATTTTGATTCAGCACCTTCAACCCTATAAAACCTGTAAAGAACACATACAATTTATGATGTGAGTGAAACATTTTTTGCTGACCAGTGTAATTATTATAACAGTCATCAAGGTAGTTTGGTAGTTAGAACTGCTCCCTATCAGTGCCATGGCATGTTATCCCTTTGTATAGTTGGGGTTTTCTCCTTGTGCTTCAGACTGATTTGCACTCCAAACAGGTTCAAAATGGGTGGTGGGTGCTAGAGTTTGCCCTGGCCGAGTACCCTATCCAGGAATTTTCCTCACCTTACAACTAAGGCTTCCAGGATATACTAGAATAACCATCTTGCATCTCTTGTGGTCTCCTACAAGCCCATTCTTTGGTTGCAATGGCTCATTCTTTACTTCTGCATTATATTAGACACTATCTATACAGTGTGACAGATTAGGGTTCGCTCGCACCCTTGTACCCTCAGACTACACGTCAGACACCAGGTAAAAGTCCAATAATGATATTTATTATAATAATAAAGTGCACAAAGCACGCTCCTCTCCACAATTCTCAATAAACAATACAATAATTAATAAACCAATCCTCCACTCCCAGACGCTTAGCCACCCTGCCTCCCAACTCAGCTCATCCGTCTGGGATTTCCCATAGTCCTTTATACTCCTTGACCCAGAAGTGTTTGTCCCTCAGTCCACGTGACTTTCTATCACTTCCGGGTCAGGTAAAACTTCTCTTTTCTTCAACCTGGAAGTACGTCATTCCTCCCGTTCACGTGACCAGGACGCACTTCCAGGTTATAGGGCACATAGCGAGGCTCGTAGACTCCTATAGCGACTCCTTGTGGTCCCCAAGGTATCCAGTAGGGCTGTGTGTAAAAACTACAAAGTCCATGAGGCCCTGCTGGAACTCGGGGCACGTCCATGCTGTCGGGAGAGCTCCTCCTGGCGGCCTAGGGGTGAGGGCCGGCAACTCTTGCCGGACATCCATCACAACAGGTACATGCTCCATAAAACCCTGCTTTACAAATGATGGATTCAGAAAATTTTTGGATCCTATGGAGTACACTACAAAACTAGAATTTTTAATATGGTAAAATTAATATAATTACATAAAAAATAAATCAATAGGCAAGTGATATTGTTCTTCTTCTTTTTTTTTTTTACAAAAACTCCAAGTCTGATTGATTTTCTCTTTCTTGATGAAGACAAATGACAAACAACAGGGCTACTGATGAGAGCAGTAAGTCAAAACTCAGGAAGTGCTTCATTTTAGTCCGATTGGCTCTTAGCCTTTCCCTCTTCACTACTGCCTTGATGATTTATTGGAGTCTTAAACAGCAGCAAACTCAGTCATTGGAAAACAACTAAGTGTGCTATTATAACATATTCTCAGAAAATAGTCGGGAATGCAATTTCTATTTAGTAATATCTAATAAACACCTTCTTAATAATGGTAGCCTTTTTGACTATTAGAAAAGCTTATAAACATCATATCTGACATATATATCTACAAATATTTCACCTATAAAATAAATACAATTAATATCTGAAAATTCACTAAGCATTCCTTTCCAAGTACTGATGTCCCACTGCCATCATAAAATACAACAGCGTCCCAATTCTGAGTAATACATGGCTTCTAATGCTGCCATTTGTTAGCCATTATGTTAGAATCAGTAAAGAAAGATGGGTTACAGGAAATCGTTCAGGAGAGAGCTGTAGTAACAGCTGTTAGTAATCTACAAAGGTATTTTATCACACTATGGCTTTCAATCATTTCTTTGAAATAACAAAGAAAATTATTATTTTATCCAACAAGCCTACTAAAGCATTTTAAGTTGCATTATTTTAATAGTTTGAGGAAATGGTATTTTCTGCTAATGAAAATTTTCTAAACACCAATAGTATGTAAGATGTAAAGATTGCAAGCAAGCAACTAATTATTTCAAGTTTTTATTCTAAGTGAGTTGGCAAATGACAAGGTGATGATTTGTAGTGCAACACTGGGGTAGAAGGGAATAACGTGTGTAAGAAGAAATTGAACAAAGTTAGCCAGAAAGGTGGTGATTATTTTACTTGTCAAAATGGGATGGTGAGAAAAAAGAGAAGGAACATGTTTGATTTATTTGAAATACTGTAACAATATTAGCAGGATTGGTCTAGGAATCACAAAAGTATGCTACTTGTACTCTGAAGTGTTACATCATGTTAAAATTGTGTGGAAAGGTAATAAAATATGAAATGTTAAATTTCCTTTCATTGTACTTTTTCTTTATACTGAACACTAAAACAGAGTGGCGTTTAAATCCTTAATATATAAAGATGATTGAACTTATCCAAACATATTTTGAACTTTAAATAGCTTAGTTTTAGTGTCACAGGAAGCTGAATTCTATCGTAGCAGCATCATGTAATGCACAAGAGCCAACACTACACAGGATGCCACACCATTCAGTGCAGGGCACACTTATTACACCAGACCAATTCACTGTGTCTGTTTCATTTTATGTAATAATCCTTGAAGGAAAAGTTAAAGATCCAGAGGAAAATTCCAACATAGTCAGAAGGAGAAAATGCAAACTCCTACAGAATGTGATCAGACCTTTAAGTGAAACCATTCTCCTAGACTGTCATGGTTTGGGCTTGGTTTTCATTTTTTACTTATTTATCTATTTGTTTATGACCTTTCCTTAGATTCTAAAACTAATGGAGGTACAGATTTTTTTTGTTAAAGGCAAAGGAATTAATTAGGCTGGTTTGTTTTTTTGATTTAGGACATTTTTTTGAAGACATTCATTTTGAGATATGTCTTCCCAAGGCACCATTTTGCTGCAACACAATTGTTTGCTTTTTGTAATATGGGGTTCTTCAAAGTAGGAAGTCACAGAGTCCAGATGAGAATGAAGAACAATTCTTTATTTCCTCAGAGTTATGCACAAATGTCTTAGTCCATGGAGTAATCCCAGGATTAAACAATTTATACGTTTTTCTGAATACATTATTTTTTCTAGTACATCGTATCATCTGATTTTTAATATTCAGAACTTTAAAACTTCCTCCAATCAACTAAAGCCACCAGTAATTTTTAACTCATGTCGATTCTCCCATTATTGTGAACAGTGCTTCATTAACAGGAGTGTTTTGCAAATTGTCCTTTTGATCTTAGCATCGCTTCATCGGAGGGGTGTATAGGCTTTCCCTTGGAGAGTAAATGAGCTTTCCCTTATCTCAGTCTAACCTTGAAAATAGTGGCTGCTTGAGGCAAAGATTGAATGTGCTTAAGCTTTAAGTTACATTTAGTTCAGTTAGTTAACCCTTGAGTTACATTCAATCCTTCTCCTTATCTTATAAGGAAGTGTGAGGCTACAGCTAGAAGCTCGTAGAGCTGGAAAGGTGGCCCCAAGTTAACGAGTCGGAAGTAGAAAGACATACGAGGCTACAGCATGAAGCTGCAAGAAAGCGACTCTGTCGCCAAAGTGAAACCGCCAAGGAAAGACAAACTTAGCTTCTAATACACAAGTGAGGTGAGCACATCAGCAAAACTAAACCTCCAAGGAGAGAGAAACTTGCTAAGCCGCTGATAGACAAGGGGTTAATCACGTCTGCAAAATGAAATCACCAACTCTGCATTCCAATTATTTTTCTGATGTGAACCCGGCCCGGACACAGACAGGCGGACATGTTGTTTAAACACCACCACACGTTTATTTACAATATTTACAGTTATATATGGGTCACCCAGACCCTAGCAATGGTCACACAGACCCAGTCACGTGCACACAATACCCCAATCACAGTCCTGGCCACTCAATGCCTCGTCTTCGGGCCGCCTCCACACTCCTCTCGTGCCTCGTCCTTCTTCCACCCGACTCCAGCCCTGAATGAATGGAGACGGCCCCTTTTATAGGGTTCCCGGATGAGCACCAGGTGTTCCCGGCAATCCTCCTCTGGCCACGCCCCAGTGTGGCGGAAGTGCCAGCTGTCCTCCCGGCTGCTCTCCGGGCGCCGTCATAAGTCTTCCCCCCAGCACTTCCTGGTGTGGCGGAAGTGCTGGGGTAACAGGTCCCCAAGGTTTCGGGGCGCCTCCTGGCGGTGACCACGGGCCCCTACGGGGTGGAGCTTCCATGCCCTGTACCCGTGGCCCCCAAAGCAACCCGGAAGGCAACCCCCACGTGATCCAGGGTGGGCCCAGACCCACATCCGGTCCCTCAAGGCGTCCCGGCCGGGTCATGGCCCCTGGCATCCCTGACACTGATGATTTCAATAGTTTCTAGGAGCTTACACAGCTAATGTTTAATAGTTCATTGTGTTATACCTTTATATATACATACTTGTAATAGATTATAAAATATTATTATACTGTATATTACCTACAAATTCCATAGTTGCCTGGTTGTTGCTAGGCAAGACACCCAGGAATGTGCAACACGTAGCAGAATTACAGCATTGATGTAAAGGTCTAGCATCATAAACTCAGAAAGGATAAAAGTGTAAGACTAGTTCATTACACGAATCTTCTGCGTCATTGTTTTAATGGTCTCACTGGCTATGAATTGTTTTCTGTTCTTTAGCTTTGATTTGCGTCTTCTGTTTTTGCTTAGACTATGTGAAATTTTCTGGTTGTTGACTCTTTTGCTACATCCCTCTACTTATGATTTTCTCTTGTGTGCTGGCCATTATTTATTTGTATCACATCCTCCCGGCTTTGACGTTGGCTCATTATTACTATCACATTCCGTCTTTTGATTCCATCATACTTAAAACTGCTGCCATCGTGTGTAATCATTCCATAGAGTTGTATTGGCTGCACTGGGTGAAATCAGTACAGAATTTTAATTTTAGAACCAGGAGGTGGAGCAAAGTCCCAATATTAGAAAGGGGCATAACTGTAAAGAAAAAAAAAATCTTAACAACAAAAAGAACTTAATGAAACTAAAATTACAGTAATGTTAACAAGAAAAGGGGGTTAGAAGCCTGAAGAGTAACTAAAGCCGAAACAAAAGTCATTCTTGACAAAAGGAATTATAACTGGAACATCGAGAAAAAGAGTGATAAATGAGTACTTGATCCCAAGAGGCCACAAACTTAGACAAACTGGGAGGTGTACAATGTTGACCTTCATACAACTGATACAGTGATGTCACACTTCAGGTTGACCATACCTAGCCACTGCTTGGCAACCAGACGAAACAAAACCCATTTCATGGGTTACCCTTATTAAAAACAAAATGGCAACAAAAACTAAACATAACCATTGTGCACCATGACCACCCAAAGACCCGGGCAAATTTATTGGAAGCATAAGTCATATCATGACAAGACTTGTTTCACACAACAGTGACTGGGCCTTTATGTGAACCCAATGAGGCAGCCCCAGCACATTGGGTTTGATATCCCAGCCCACTTAGGTGAATCCAGCTCATAGTTGCGGGGACCACAGGTGATCCTAAGAGCACAGGATGCAGCCCTGGACAGGATAGCTTACACATATGTAATGAAGCACGGAATTCATAGTCATACAAAATCTCCATCATCTTTAAATGGAATTCAATTTTAAAGTTGAAAATTTCCACTTTGCAAATTGCATCTTTTTAAATGATTGGCGTTGCTTACTGAAATAATGATTTTCTTATTTTGTTAAGCACTTTTGGTAATTATTACATTTTAAAATGAATTATGACTGCAGGCATGAACTGTTAATCTGTCTTTCTAGGGAATTCTCTGCAGTGTATGTGCTGAATAGTAAGTCCTCTAAAAGCGCCTGACCTGCTCTAGTGAGATTTTTGTTTATAATTCTAGGTTTCAGCCTAATTAAAAAAATGTAAATCAGTCTATAAATTAAACTGCTTAGATCTCACCTTGTAAAAAATCTAATTACTTGCAAAGTTTCTAATTAATCTGTATTAATAAAACAATATCACAAAGGTGAGCAAGCTGTTTCAGACCTTTAGAAGTGGAACACTCAGTAATGACACAGTTTAGAACAAGAAAAATGAGCAGCTCAAGTACAAAATAAAATCCATTCATCCAGACAGAAACCTGGTGCTCACAGACATGACATGCTTCCAGTGGTCCTTATTAAATTAGCCACACTCTAATTCTGATGTAACGAAAACCGCATACAGCACCGATAAAAAGTATTAACCTCCTTGAATGTTATTGCATTTTATTTTTATGCAATATTGAATCACAGTATATTTACAGTAATATGGCTTTATTGACAATGATCTACAGAAAAAGACTCTTTAATGTCAAAGTGAAAACAGATCTCTGTAAAGTGGTCTAAATCAGTGTTTCCAAACCGCCAGTCCACGAACCAGCATAGGTCGGTAGAATTATTTTTGCCAGTCTATGAAAATCAAGCAGCTTAAGTATTTTGCCCAGTCTTTGACAATTGCTTTTTCACAGTGTTCCCCACTGATCAATGAACACTCGAAACTCCAAAGGCACCCCCCACCTGCTCTCTAATCTTATCTAAGTAGTAAATATTGATGCTCAGATTTCCAAGAGGGACTACATACTCGCTCTCTGATCCCATGTTAGTCACGAGTCAGGAAATGGAGGCAAGAAAATATCCAAGCCACTGAATATCCCTTGGAATCCAATTAAATCAATTATTTAGAAATCAAAAGAATATGGAAGAACTGTAAATCTGCCTAGAGCAGACCTACCGCCAAAACTAAGCAAACGTGCAAGAAGATGCCTAGAGACCACCAAGAGCCACTTAAGAGGGGAAAATAATAAGTCAAAATAACTTTGTAAATTTGAAATAGAAATTAATGTTGCACAGAATATTAGACTGATGATTTTGAAAATGTATTAATAAAAAACAGCACATCCTGCTCAAGATACTGTATCTCAATGAAGATGGAACTTCATCTATCCATCACAGGGGTCTGCTGGAGCCAATCCCAGCCAACACAGGGTGCAAGGCACAAACAAATCCCGGGCATTGTGCCAGCCCACCACAGGGCACACATACACACACCAAGCACACACTAGGGACAATTTAGGATCACCAATTCACCTAACCTGCATGTCTTTGGACTATGGAAGGAAACCGGAGTACCCGTAGGAAACCCACGCAGACACGGACAGAACATGCAAACTCCACACAGGGAGGACTCGGGGAGCAAACTTGGGTCTCCTAACTGCAAGGCAGCAGCGCTACCCACTGAACCACCATGCCACCCAAGATGGAACTTTCTTGAACAATTTAATTGAACAGTAAATATACCAAATTTCAACCAAATCAGTCCACTGAGAGTCAAATTGTTTTGTGTTTACAAATAGACAGACATGGTGGAAGTAGGTGCTTTTTGCATTTTATCAGTATCTACATAGGTCTTACACGTTGTCATTTTTTTCATAAGAGGTTTTCTTCTGGTATTCTTATTCCTCTGCCATCCAAGCCACAATGCACGATAAAATTAAATTAAATTAAATTTATAATTTAATAAATAAATGAATTTTTTAAATAAAATTAAATTGAATTTGGCATCAATGAGTGGTGAAAAACGTTACAGCTTAAACATTTCTCACATAGGAGACATTGGTGCTTTTAGGCCCGGAAGCACAGAAAGACAGCCGTTCCAGTAGGAAGGAAAGAGGCAAGGATGAGATGAAAAGGCACACATCTGCATGCTTCGGAGGAAAAAGCACATGAGCTCCAATCTGAAATTCCCCAGTGGCTCACCTAGCAGAGGTAGTACCTGAGGCAGACCAGGGAGTGCCATGCACTTGGACGTTTGTGATTTTTCGATCTTTTTCATCTTGAGCTGTCAAATCTTAGCTGAAATTCCCTTAGGGATGTTTATACTGATTTTGAACTCTTGATGGCAGGAAGATAAAAAAGATGTAACTTGCTGGATGGTGTCTTTCAAAATGTGGACTGCAAAGGCAAGGCTCAGTTACTACTAGAGAAATATTTTAATATTTGTAGTCAGCAAATTGTTGGAAATATTTGTAGAAATATAGACCACCTCTGTCATACTGATGAAGACTTGAGCAAAAATAAATTAGCTTTGCTGACCCGACTACATGTTCCAACTGCTGGGAGGAAAACTGGACAGAGTGAAATCTGATGGGCTGAGACAAGATGAGGGCTTAAAGAGTGGAAGCTGAACGAGTGCCTGCTGAAAAATTAGGTGGCCAAATAGAACCCAGTAAAGAAATGATCCACTCAATTACAACTTAAATCTGATAGGAGGCAAAAAGGAGCCATTCTTCTGCTACAACCATTCTTCTAGCAAATATGTCTTCTAGCGTTAAGGACATAATAACAGTTTATACAATAGCAAGCCATTCATAGTTTCCTATTCATTGAATGTAACATAACATAACATTCTCAGAGTCACTTAATTCAATTCATTGTCATGGGGGCCTGAGCTAGAATTGGGCACTAGGCAGGAACCAACCCCAGACAGGGCATCAGCCCATCCTAGGAACCATTCAAGTAATCATCCTAACATGTACATATTTGAGATGTGGGAGTAAAACCAGCTCATACATGGAGAGAATACACAGGCAGTAACAAGGAATGGGATTTAAATCCTGAATTCTGACTTTGTGAGGCAGTCACAATACCCTTTGCAACTCTGTTCGCTTAATGTGACTATGATAAACTTCAGATTTCTCAGGCTGTAAATTTACTCAGTGCTATCGACCTACTTTACAGGTCTCTGTATGAGGATTTTTTTTTCCAATATTTGGTTTAAAGGTACACTTAATAGAAGTCCCTTTCATTGTATTGCTACTATTGACAGTGTATTTTGACACAATTCTGTAATGACCACATTTTAAGTAAAGAATGAAATTGGGAAAAGGTAAAAAGACATATACTGTAATCTGGTCAAAACCTGGTCATGGTCAAAACCTGGAAAACAAGAATTCAGAAGAACAACTTCAGGGCATAAAACCAACAATCAAAGTCAATGGGAATTAAAGAAAGTGAAAAACTAGTCAGTGAATTCAATTCAATAGAACCAAATACACAAGCCGAAGGCCAAAATCAAAAAAGGACATAAAAAGGTTAAAACCAGTAATCAATTGTAGGTTGTATCCACAAATGTGCATTACTGTGTCCTTTCAAACCACCGAGGTAATAACACCACACATTACATACTCTTTGGCTGCTCTGCCTAACAACAGTGATGCCTGCAAGAAAAACAAAAGTGTCAAACTAAAAAATAATTTACTTTAAACAGTGTCAAAAATGCATCAAATCTGAAAACAAATGTAACCATTAGATTTCTTGGTCCGCAAAAACAGTGACTCAACTATTTTTTGAGACCAAGTATAAGTGGAAACAATTTCAAAACCAAGCACCAGACGATGACAAATATGGCTATTGGGGTCACTCAGCTAACTAAATGAATGGAATCCCTAGTTGGTATTTAAAACCAGGCATGCCATCTTCTTTATTCTCCAAGTACATGCGAGTTTCTGGTCCTGTTATCAATTTCTTCAGGACTATTCTCTTAACCATCAGAGCCTATCAAGCGGAATTCTACTCTCTTAAATGAAGAAACAGAAAATCACCTTTCTTTTATACATCTTGAAAGGGACATCTCCAGTAGTGCCCACAGCCTAGACCTCTTTAGGTTATGTTAGGTTGCCTCATCTTCTGGCCATCCTTC
Organism: Polypterus bichir lapradei; assembly: GCA_026402145.1. Taxonomy (NCBI): domain Eukaryota; kingdom Metazoa; phylum Chordata; class Cladistia; order Polypteriformes; family Polypteridae; genus Polypterus; species Polypterus bichir. The sequence goes on from JANRMT010062814.1 coordinate 57,078,085, forward strand.
CTGGCTTGTGCTGGTTCTAACATTTCTGATGTCTAGGTGGAGAGAAAAGGATGAACCCTAAGCTGCCTGGAATTCTCAAACTCCATTATAGTGCTCCCACCTGAGTGGGCAGCACAAGCTGTGACAACAGCAGCACAGTACTCATGTAAAGGTGACATTAATTAGGTGAGCTTTGAAACTTTTTTAAACTTTTTTTTTCCTTGCAAGCTGACATCTTCATGGGGAAACATTTGAACTGTCTCTTCTTATTTTGCCAGAGAAGCCTCATTGCTCATTACCAGTAACTGGATACCTGTATTTAATTTGCACAACAAGATCAATATTCTTAGTCTACAGTATAGCTGAGCATTGTTTATATCCTATGCACACAAAAGTTCAGTATTCCACAAGAAATAAAAGGACAAAATGACATCCATTTCATTGGGCAAAACTGCCATAATTTTTTGAGCTTCTACATGTCATATTCTGCACTTCGGGTTTTTCTTCTATTCATTCAGCAGGAAGTCCATCTTTTCAATTTCCAAGGTCCAACACCAAAACAACAATTACATGAAACGAAAAGGGTAGCATCCTCTAAAACAGTGTTTCTTAAAGGATGGGTCATGAACATGTCTATGATGGGTCACCACATGATTGTGTAGTAAAACTGCCCACTTCATACAAGTATGAATTCTGTGTTGAATGGTATGCCACCCTCTATTTAGTATACAATTTATTGTGATAGTATTTAAAACAATGCTATTGATGCACCATTGAGAGCTTTTTTTTTGTGGCATGAAAATGTAATAAGAATTCCCCAACTCCCATCTAATAACTTATTAAACAATCAGTCTGATTTGACTGACAGCAAAGACAGACAAGAATAATAGACAAGCTTTTGGGGTGAAGAGACTCTGAGATTAAAATGGCAAAATGAAAATAGAAAGTACTGTATGTTACACAAATGTGGTGATTTTCAGGGTGTTACATAGAGCAAGAGAATGTGGCAGAAGGTGTGTATATACAGTGCGTTCCGGAAGTCTTCTTCTTTTTCCTCTTCATCTTTTCTCACTTCTGTGTAGGGTCGATGCACCTGATCAACCTTCTCCATATAGCTCGGTCCTGCACCTCATTTCTTTCAAATCTTCCTTTACTCTATCCACCCACCTCCGCCTCCACTCCAACTACCTCACTTTTTCTTCTCCTGAACTTCCATTTCCATCAATCTTTTGCCCACATATTAATTTTCTCTCTTCTTTTCATGTTCATAAACCTTCAACCAACTGCCTTGAACTTACTTAGATATTGCTCTTTGCTTCTACTTTTGTTATACGTCCAATGATCTCATTCCTTATGCTGTCTTTTTTTGTAACTCCACACAGAAAACTCAACATTCTTATTTCTGACACTTCTAAATTTTTCTCCTGCGCTTCCTTTACAGCCCATGTCTTAGCTCCATACATCATTGCTGGTCTTATCACTTTCTTAAGAACCTCATCTATAACCTTTGCCTTAATTTTTCAATCATACAATACTTCTGATACCTTCTTCTAATTGTAACCAAGGGGCCAAAATGGCTGAACACAATGCTGGTCCCAAGCCTGGATAAATACAGAGGGTTTGTCTCAGGAAATGCATCCAGCTGTAAAACTTTAGCTAAAACTTTTAATGATGGAATCAGCCCAATTAGTGTGCTGCGGCAGTGTTGTACACTAAATGCAGTTTCATTCGCCATGAACAACTGATTGGTGCCTCTTTGTGTGTTCACCGTTAAGCTGTACATTGAATCCAAATCTGTAACTGAGGTGCACAGATTTTGTATTATGTTTAGTGTACAAGGAAGAATTCTCCTTTTTGCCACATTACGCTTCAAAGAAAACAAAAACATTCACTTCTCATTATATGGCTACTGTTATTTGTCTGTTTATGACACAACTGGCTGCTGATAATAACAGTATTTTGGGTTCCAGTATAGCACCAATTTTATAATTTTGGTACTTAGATTAAAAAGTTTAACAATATCTTCTGTAAAACAGCAACTGTTTCATTGATAAACCAATTACATGTGATTAAATGGAAAAAATAGTGTAGCTCCCACGGACATGGCAGGTTCAGGCCAATCAAATTCTATGATTGTAAAAAAGGGCAACATCACGGTGGAAATTTCAAGGGCAGGATTAGGGCACCGCACACACTAGAAACTGTGGCCTGAACCTGTAATACCATCAAGAAACCTTGATGCTGAGCATTTCACTTAAAATAATACAGTAAAAATAATAATAATTATATAATGTAATAACGTACTGGAATCAATAACAGGAGCACCCAGTTCCTCTGCTTCTTTCAGATCCACTCAGTTTGTGTACTTCTGTAAATTCTGAACGTTTTTATCTGTAACCCTCAAGTTTTACAGTCATATGAGAGTTATAGTTTTTTATAAATGTGAAGAAAACAGCTGTTTCAAATCTTAACGTAAACCGGAAAGCAATCAACCCAAAAGCAAATTGAGATGTGAACAAAAAAACAAGGAATAAAGCTAAGGAATTATAAGTAGTCAGCAAACTGGAAAAACCTACAAGGCACCAAAAGAAATCTCTACATAGGAGTACAAGTGGAAAAGTGCACTGTTATCCTGCGGTTCACTCCTTCTTTGTTCCTTTCTTGCTTCAGACATCATGACTATGGTTGGAATGAGCAGAAGATATGTCATTTGCAGTAGAAATCCAAAAACCAAACTTATTCACATTATTAATAAGAAGCCCTGTTTTATTCCAGATTGAAGTACGAGTAATAATGGCAGAGACCTGGCATTTAAAAAGCTTAAGAGCCAGTAATTTGCTGGGCCTACAAACTGCTATGTTTCAACTGGAGTTCAAATATCTCTTTTGTTTATGTCTATTTTGTTAATGTGTTATGTTAACATTGTTGATTATTTAGTTTCTATATGTTGACATATCTTTTTTCTATGTGCCATGTGTTTTGCAGGTGGTTCCTAAAGAGGGAAGCCCACCTACCCATCGCTGACAAGGAACTGCCCTCAGCACTATAAAGACTGAGGAAAACCCACAGTTCCTTGTGGTTCATTGAATGCACTGCCATTTGTGATCTTTACTTTTCACCTTTATGGGTGTGTGCAGGTTTAAGGGTTTTGGGGTTAAGGCTTATTTTTAATTTTTAGGCCTTATTTAAAACCCTAGGGTAGATTTTGAGGATCACAAGCCAGGCAGAATCGTAACAGCAGTGAGTTTAGATTTGTAACATATAACTTCTATTTGCTTGCTAGTCTGGAAGAATAATTGATACAAAAGTTACAAAAAGCCCAACAGACAAATGTAAAATCCTCCACTAAACCAAGAGTTGATGTCAATCAACTCCACAAGAGCAGTTTCTGACAATACAGTGGGTCACTGAGCAACAATGAATTAAACCTATTTTAGGCTGCATGACATGATTCTGAGGAGAAACAGAATTGGCCAAGGATACATTCATGGACAAGAAGAGATATTGAGGCCAGCCAGGCATTTAGTAGTGATGGAGTAAACAAGATACAAAAATGTAATTTAATTTAGAATAGGAATGATGTTAAGCAACCAAAAGTCAACCACATTTAGGTCAGACAAATTTATAAAGTTAGTGTAAAGATGGGAAGTGCACTGAATAAAAGGGGGGGACTGTTTGTCAAAAATGTGCTTTATACAGTATATGAATGTGCATGGATACCAAGAATTATTTCATAGCCACCACAAGTGATTTGTTAGCAATGAAAAGAAGGAGAGAAAGTAGTGCAAAGTGCAAGTTTCCTGCCACCAAGTGAGTAAAATATAGCAGAACCTGCCTAAATCATCACATCCCAAGCTAAAAACTTTGATCAGAAATTGTGTCATAAAAGAATGGCCATTCCATACTTCTTAGATTGGGCAGAAGATGAAGCTGGCACTAAATAACACCTTTTGCAAAGAAGGGGCACATCTTCACCCAGTAGCCAAGTTTTCTAAAGAAAAAATATCTGTATGCTTGCAGCATAAATAAACTCAAAGGCATATTTTAGTATTTAATCCAAGGCTTCAAACATTCAATATAGCTACAGAAATATTAGCCATATGATCTTCTTATATAATACGCTACCGTGGCTGTCTGTTTGTCTGTCCAGGATTTTAAATCACCTGTAGATCACAAACCGTTTGACATATTAACCTGAAATTTGGTACACTTATACTACATGACGTCTACTATCGGCTTTTGGGGTGATGATTGACCTCCAAGGTCATTCCTCTTTTTAGTTTTATTTTATTGTAGTATCAACTCTCAGCAGTAGCCAGCAGGGTGGCCATGCGGAGCATGTGTACTGGCGTCATTCTCATCCCTGCCACCTTTGCCGTCACTTCCCCTACCTCTTCATATCTTAAATCATTCTTAAGGCAGACTGAAGACTTAAGGGCCAGCTTGAGTGAAAAATTAAGTAATTGCAACACAAACACTGACTTAATCAGTTTTAATGCAAAAAGATGCCGACGAAAGAAGAAAAGAAGCGGGCTGCTAGGTTGGAGAAAAGAAGAGCTGCTCAGGAAGCAGCAAGCGCATCAACCTCTGAGCAAACAAATGTTAAACAAAGTAAGAATATGAAAACTATAAGTCAAGTGTACTCAGAAGTGTCCAGTATTCGTGCAGTGTGCCGTTACTGGT
>JANRMT010062814.1:57082846-57122051 GCA_026402145.1 Polypterus bichir lapradei
TATATATATATATATATATATATATATACAGTGATACCTTGAGATACAAGTATAATTCGTTCCATGACCAGGCTCGTAAGTCAAAATGCTCGTATCTCAAATCAGTTTTCCCCATTGAAATTAATTGAAATGAGATTAAATCGTGCCAGCCCCCAAAAAACCACCCCAATTTTTTGTTAAATGTTTTCAACATAAGAAAAATGTATTTATAATGAACAAATATTGTATACAAACAAAATAAAACCATCCATCCATCCATAATCCAACCCACTATATCCTAACTACAGGGTCACGGGGGTCTGCTGGTGCCAGTCCCAGCCAACACAGGGCGCAAGGCAGGAAACAAAACATAAAAGAGAAACTAAAGAAATAAACAGATGTTGGCGAAGCCGATTAGCGTATTGTAATGTATTTTTTCTTTCACTTCACTTTTGCTTAACTTAATTTTCTTCTTCACTAGTTTTTCTCTTTTTTGCCACACTTCCGTCACTTTCATTCGCTGGGCGTTTCAATAGAAACCTGTCCAAGGAGCTTTGTTTAGTCCTCCCCTTTAGAATGTTTCTGAAATGAGTTAGGCAAGTGTAATTAAATAGCGCCGCTGCACGATCAGTTCCAACTTTTTCAGGGTGTTTCTTTTCTTTAAAGTTCAAAACTTTTTCCCACATTACAAACATTTCCTTTATCTCACTTTAAGAGATAACTTCCTCCATGATACTGATCTCCTGCAGAACCTCTGCATGTTGCTGCATCTGTAGTTCCATCAACTCCTCTGTCGTCAGCTCCTCGGAATGTGCAGCAACACGCTCTTTGATGGCTCGTATTTCGAATTTTGGCTCGTAACTCAAGGCAAAAAATCGACCTAGTGACGGCTCGTATCTCAAAAAACTTGTACGTTGGGGCACTCATATCTCAAGGTACCACTGTATATACTGTATTATTTGTCTGTCACAAAAATTAGCCTGTGGAAACAATAGCTTACAAATGAATCATTCATCCAGAATGAAAATTTTTAGTTATTAACTTTGTAAATGCTATACATTTATAATTTTGAACAAAACTGCTGCAATAGATTTTGTTCGACAGAGATGACTATTTTTGCTTGTTTTCCAGTGAGAATGTTTTCTCAATTTTCTTAGAATCATGCAACTTTTTTTTAAAAAGCCATATTTATTTATTTGATTTTTTGAGTTTTGAGTTTTTGAGTTTTTTTTCTTCAACTGTTAGGTAAAGTTAAAAAAAAACATTACGCAGCCTTCCTCACTACAATAACGTGACATCAGACACATCCATTGGTGTGTGTTCGGTTGTGCAGTAGCAACGGGAAACTATTCATAGACGAAAGTGAGAAACAGCACATTGACATCATCATCAAGTTAACACAAAGAAACACAAGCGATAAAAAAAAAAACTAAATGAAGTAAAAAATTCTTCAAAATTCAAGATCCTATTCCAAAATTATTACACTTACATGACACAATATTTTATCACAAAAATTTCTCCATTAAATATGAAAAGGCATGTATGGGACAAATCGCAGTTTTTCCTTATGTTCCCTGTTGTTTTTCCCTTATGCTGTGTTCTGCACTCAGTCAGATGTACTTAGGGAAGCTGCAGTGTTGACATCCCATGACAGTTGGCTTGTCTTGATTGCACTGCACATATAAAAATGTTTATGTAGTTCAGTGTTGGTGACTGGAACAAATACATTTCCATACTTTGTGTATAATCTGTACCAAAAGTATGCTATCTCAAATAACTAAAGCTAATCAGGAATTAGTTTCACATCAGAAACAAGATATGCTGCCAATACAGTTCATCTCAACATTCTTTTCTCATTGCCTCAACATCTCTTGCTGTAACTGTGCCAAAAAGAAAGTGAAGAACCTCCAGTCACTGTAGCCATTCACGTGTACACAAACATGAAATCATACTGTTTTAATTAATTTTAGGAGAAGCTGCACCACACTCCTGCCATGAGGTTGATTCTGCTGTCTTATATTTTACTAAAAATCTTTTGTTGATTTCTATACCTCGTATCATATTCCAGAAAGAAAAGACTGAGGTACTTTTAACTTTGCACTCTTTGGAGTTTTCCCATAATTTCATTGGTTTGTGTTTCCTGTATCTCTCCACTCCTCCTCATCAATGTCTCTGAAAAGACCAATGGGCACCTGATGAAGTTCACATACTATTGACCATCAGCCAGCCTGCCAGTTGTCTACTTAATTAATTTAATGTTCCATTCTTGAAGGTGATACAGATTTTCTATATTTTGCATTTGCTTAGTTTGCACAGTGCTTAGGCGGAGGTTGCCAGTTTGAAACCCATAAATGCCAAAAGTAATTCCACTCCATTGGGCCCTTGAGCAAGGCTCTTAACCTGCACTTACTCCATCCTGGGTATGACGTAAACCTGCAAGCAGGTCCTCCAACTTGCAGGGAAAACTCAGGGGTTGGTGGCAGTATTGGCACTCCAGCATTGTAAAAAAAAAAAAAAACTCACACTTTCCATTCCATTGGAGCTAGTGTCCTAATTTGGGATTCTGAGGTGGTCCGTTGGGTGGTTGGTTCATCAGTGTATGCTCCCTACCTCTCCGCTCTCTCTTATTTTGTGATTTCTTAAGAAAATTAAATAAATTCTGTATACCTGTTCAGAAAAATCTGGTATAATTTTATGATTATCTTTTTAGAGCAGACTGGTATATCTATATATATAAAAGTTAATTTGTTTATTGTGGAACCTGGCCCGGACACAGACAGATGGACATTGTTTTTAGTCACCCAACACACGTTTATTTACACTATTTACAGTAATGAACCACACAACCCAGTGCCTCAGCACCAATCACCCCAAAGTCCAGGCCTCTTTCAAATGCTTTGTCCTTTCTTCAGGCCGCCTCCTGCTTCTCCTCCCGAGTTCTGTCCACTTCCACCCGACTCCAGCCAAAGAATGGAGGGAGGCGGCCCCTTTTATATCCACCCGGATGTGCTCCAGGTGTCCTCCAGTAATCTTCCACCGGCACTCCCCTGTGTGGTGGAAGTACCGGCTGTGTACCCGGAAGCATTCCGGGTGTCCCCAATACTCTTCCCCCCAGCACTTCCAGGTGTGGCGGAAGTGCTGAGGTCCAGGGCTTTCCAGGCATTGGGGCGCCCCCTGGTCTCCAACATAACCAGGGCGGTCACCCCCTCGTGGTCTGGAGGAGGCGTAAGCCCTCCTCCGGTCCTCTTGGGCGTCCCGGCTGGGTACCACCCCCAGTCACGTGCCACAGTATGTATGTATGTTCCAGCATCACGTCCAAATGGCGATTTTCATGAAACTTGGTACACATGTTCCTCATTGGTCGACTAAAAATACTGTAAGTTGAAATCAGCCATATCCACCCCCTTCTGAGTGAACTGGAGGCGACTGCCAGCATTCTTTATGTTTGAGCACCACCGCACCCCTGTTGCTTTTCAAATTAAATACAGTTGGCCGGTTTCGAGCATCAATTGGATGATAACATACATACAACACCACAAGACAAGCACATTAGTGAGTCTTTATTCATCCATCCATTATCCAACCTGCTATATCCTAACTACAGGGTCACGGGGGTCTGCTGGAGCCAGTCCCAGCCAACACAGGGTGCAGGGCAGGGAACAAACCCTGGGCAGGGTGCCAGCGCACCGCAGAAAACCTACGCAGACATGGGGAGAACATGCAAACTCCATGCAGGGAGAACCTGGGAAGCGAACCCAAGTTTATTGTTTGTTAATTTATTTTTATTTTAAAGTTGTGTTTTTTTTAATTATGCCTTTCTCAAACAATTAAAAAAAACTTTATTTTCCTCCAAGGCAACGCTGGGTATTTCAGCTAGTTCGTCATATATTTTGGGCTATTCTGGTTTAAAGAACATGAAATTGTTGGCAACTCTGGCTACTGATCATCAACCATGCCCCAATATCCTTCTAGACATTAGTTTCACATTTGATCAATATCACAAGCTGCTTCTGCTACCACATGATGGCTCAATATCTTCTGAATTCATTTCAACAGTTTATTACAGTTTCTTCAGTCCTACATGTATTTATGTTCAAGCAAAATAAATGACTGAGCAAATGTTACTGTGAGAATTCTTAGCTGGTGACATTGCTGATACACTGTCATTTGCCAGTCCTCACAATGATTCATTATGTTGCATCATGTTACAAATTTCCTTAATCCTTCCAGAAGATTTAATTATGGTTGTAGCCATTCCCAAGGTATGTATTGGTCCTATCACACAACTATTTTGTTTATCATGTTCACCACAATTTTGACCATTTTATTTGGTCTGTGAGCATATTCTTGTTATGACAAGCAGATTTTGCATTGATGTCATCAAATGAAGACCATTTAAGATGACAGCAAGATTTACAATTTTGTCCAAAATTCTGGATTTTTGTGTGTTCTTGTTAGTGTGTTTAGTTATTAGTTATTATTTTAGTGTTATCCCCCTCTTTTACTTTTGGTTTTGATTATTCTTTCTGGCTTCTGCCCTTGCCCATTTTGACAATGATTCTTTATGTTCATTTCCTGGTCTTCCTTTTTCTAATATTTGTTTATCTTAGCATTACTGATTTTTATATGTTTATCACAATCTAAGGATATATTTTTACGTTGATTAAAAATAATCCAGACTGACCTGTTGTGTGTTGTGATATGTTGTTATCCAAAAACAACCAAGGTATCAGGCCTGAATCCTAACTGGTTTGCCTAGCAATGGATCACTTGAAGTCAGCCAGGCCCCTAAAACTATCTCCTTGCTTCAGCTGAAGCAGTTCCTAAAATGGGGAGCTGGTTAAATAACTAGAAATACAGCAAAATATAAGAAAAGTCCTACATGAGAAGGGGTGACCATAAACCCTGTTTTTGAATTAGAAGAGCAAAAAGAAAATCTTTATAAATCACAGAAAAGTAGATAATACAAAGGGAAATCTCAAACCGAGGAACACCATAAGTACTACAGACAGTATTAAGCCAATGATTACCAAAACATAATCCAAAAATCACAAGAGTAAAACAGAGCACAATGAATCCATAGATCCAGCAAATCCAAAACAGAAAACACAATCCTAACTTATCTCTACAGTAAATGAAAGACCTCCTACTCCTGGACCTTCTCAGCTCACTTGCATAGCCAGAGTGAGGGCTCAGGAGCAGGGATGTCAGGGTGGCCCCGCCCCATGGGGCTCCACCTACAAAGAACAAGGAACAGCAGAACATTTAATGAGATAAAACATAATTATATACATAATAGAAAATATGTAAAGGCATGCACATAATAGCTCAAAAATAACAAATATAACACTAAAGTACATAAACACAGGTAACTCCATAAAATTGTCAGGTGATGTGCAGGAGTTCACCCCATGATAGATTGGGGTGTTCCTTTATTGCTGTCAGTATTGAGTGTTACTTAAAATTGATGATATTAGATGCAAAGAGCTGAGTTTACACAGTAATGGTAGCTAACATTTTAGGGATTAAATCTTAAAGCTCTTATAGATACTTCTTAATATTTGGTTGGTAAAGGCAAAAAATATACTTCTCTTGCAGATCTTGCATTTCAAGTGAATATAGATCTAAATATGGACCTAAATTGTAACTCAAGGATTCCATATGTCTATGTGCTGTTTGGAGAACAAGAAGGAAATTGAATCTGTACAAGATTCTGAACTGGTTCTGATGAAACTGTCAGGATAAATACAGCCTAATTGAATTGCTCAAGTAGGGTTAATGTTTTTAACTTTTGCATTTCTTGTGCCCCTCATACCTCTCTGATTTCTAAGACTGCTCTTATAGAAGAGAACATACTGAAGCTGACAGCACCAAGCATAGGCAATTATTTCCACAGGAGATTTTTCTGATGTCTGTCAATGCAGGTGCCATTCCTATTTAATTTTTAATAGAGAGACAATGCAATTAGTTTTACCCTGTGTCCAGTGCCATATGATGTTAGAGAGTGTCAGAAATACAATAAACTTTAATTGCATAGCTATCAATAAAAGCACAGGCACAACCTTCCTGCCTTGTAGGTATTGCTTCAAAATGTGGATTCAAGTCAAAAATGTAGCCAGCAAATTGACTATTACATCATTGACAGTGATCATTTAGTTTTAATGATGTCTAAACTTGACATGTTTCCTTTAGGAAAAGCACGACAATTCCAATCAAAGTCTCAAGAATGCCCACTGGGGGGAATTACCATCAAATTCCAAACAATAAATCTTAATAAGTAAAAGAATTATTCTCACAAAAAAGAGTCTGGAACATAAATAAGCTCCATAGAGCACAAAAAGACAAAAGGCGTGTTGTCTGAAGCAATAAAGCCAATCCAAGGCAAAACTCAAACCCAATACAAAAATACAAAATCCAAGGTGAACTCAAAGCATAAGGTCACAAAATCCAGTAAATCATAAAAAAGCCCAGTAATCAACAAAACCCACCAAGTCCAAAGTGCATTCACAGTGAACTTCAATGGACTGTGGGTTACCCCCTCCTTTACAGGGCTGTGTGCAGTGCCTTGATAGTGATGGGCAGGAGGTCCCGCCTCCTGGGGAACCACCCTCAAATCACATTTGTAGCAGTTTGTACAAGACCTCCAAGGACACATACCCAGATACATTGAAACTAAATGACCAACAAATGTAACGTAAGCAAACAAATGAAAAATGTAGAAAACAGACTTTAAAACAGCATTTCAGCCCCATGGCTGAAGCATAACAAAAAACAGAAAAGGTAGAAATCATATAATGTTAGCTATAAATATTAAATTATTTTAATTTAATTATTTTATTAAAAATGACTTTTCTGTGCCATTAGTGTTACTTCATCACAGCACCAGAACACTGAGTTTGAATCTTAACCCGGCTGTATTTGTTGAGTTTGTAGGTTCTCTCAGTTTCACTTTCTCACAAGGAACTGTGGCATTCTTCCTAAAGATATACTCGTTAGATTGACTAGTGACACTATATCAGCCTACTAACTGTTATCCCAATCCACGCTTTATTCTTGCTTTGTATTTCACGCTACCAAAATAAGCATTGTCTTCCTGCAACCCTATATCTAGATTATGTGGATTCACATATTGAATTAATGGATGCATGGCATTCATAACTGCAGCATCATCTACCTTACAGAAGAACTTTAATAGCTTGTCTTGAAACACCATTTCAGCACTTTTTAAGATGCTATGCTATGTAACAGGTTGGTAAAGGATTGCCTAGACAGGAGGATCATGGGACTGGCACTCAACAGATACCAGATTTGGCTTCTTTGCACTTTTAAAGAGAAACCTATACTTGTGACTGGAAGCCAGAATGTTTTTTTGTAAAGAGCCCAGCATGCCCTGGGTGCAATGGAAGAATGGCAGAAACCCAAGTGTGTCTTGATCTTTAATTTAAAAAAGTACTTCAGGAGAGGAGGGATGCCTAGTGCTTCTGGGATGCAATCAGCTGGAACAACTCCAGAACTCCAAGAATATTTCTGGCCTTGAAGCAACACATTTGTCAGAAGTCGATCACAAATGGTAGGTGAGATAGAATTTTGGTGTTTGAAGGACAGTGGCTTTGAAAGATTGGCAAGTGGGTGAGCCACCTCTTTGACTGGTTATGGTCCAGAAACTGAATAGTCAGAGTCAGAGAGGCGGTTTGGCCCTTTTTTATTGTTAGTTTGCTTAAGTTTTATATTGCAATGCCCTAGTCAGGCCTCTTCTGGAGTAGTGTGTACAAATTTGGTCTTTATACTACAAAAAAAGACATAGCAATGCTAGAGAAGGATGTGAAATTAAAATCTTAGTCGGAGGGGAGAAACTAGGACGATTCCTGGACTAAAAGGTATGAGCTATGAGGAGAGATTGAAGATGCTGAACCTTTAAGGTTTAAGCCAAGAGAGATTAAGAGGCGACGTGATTGAAGTGTTAAAGTTAAAAGGAATAAGTACAGTGGATTCCAGAAATGATTTTATAATACGTTCTTCAAAAAAATACAGGGACATATTTTGAATCTTGTTAAGGGCAAATTTAAACATTAGCTGTATTTCTTCACAAAAAGAATAATAGGCACATGGTGACATGATCTGGCTTGAAATTATATATTTTTTACAGTTCCTTTGTCTCCTATTTTTATTTTTCTTTGTTTCTGGGGTTTGCAGACCAAGGAATCCACTGGTGTTATGTATTATGAATCACTCTTAAGGATTTTGAAAATACATAACAGAGTACAAAGATCAGCATTGTGCACTTCCTAATAGGCAAAGACTGTGGATTCTAAACCAAACGTCAAGTGCTCTTTTTAGGTAAAGAGTTTTGCCTTCCTGGTTACAAAATCTTTTCTGTTCAGATTAATATGATTTTGACTTGGTTGTGGGTCTGGTTACATGCTACTTCCTGACTTTTGATCTTCCTGGAATGTTTCCTGACTAAGATTTTAGTTTCACATCTTGAACTTACATTTTAGTTTCTTGTCTTCCCAGTTATGACCTTGGCTTGTTTTGTTTATTCCAATTTATTTTCCGACTCCATTTTTATATTGACACTTCTGCTGTCCTGTGTAGTAAACAGACATGGAATACATTACCATGCAGTGTGGTAGAGAATAGAACTTAAGGGACCGTAAGCTCACCAAACTATGTTTGTTATAATCAAGTGCACAACAAATATAAAAAGAAGTGATGGCATCCAAAAAGACCCACAAAGCAGGCAAAAATCTTCATCGGGCTGTCTAGAAACAGGTCTAACCTCAGGAAGCATCTGCCTGCATAGGATCAAAAATGGGGAGCAGGCATTTAAATGTCCCAAAATATACAAAAATAACCCTCAAGGGAAAGAAACTGTGAAATCACTAGCTTGAGAAAAAATTCCAACAACAAATCTTATTTTTGTTAATTTTATGTAATGTTATTTCAAAAAATGAACATACATAGCATGCAATGAAGCAAATAAAATTTGCATGACATACAAAAAATAACTTCAAGAACCTAAAAAAACAAAACAAGAAGTCACCCCCAAGTGAATCTTTATAAACAAATGAATTTATTTGCAATGAACAAAAGATAAATGAAAATAGCAAAAGCAAAGCAAATTACAAAAAGGTTTGCCTAAAAAGACAACAATCCAATAATCAAAATCCAAAGACTGATGCAAAAAATCCAGACAATGGAAGATTCAGTATGCACAGCTGATGTACTCAATGATAGTAAATGAACCACTGAGGGACTTACTCCCTGTTTGAACTTCAGCAGTTCCATGGTGGTATTTTCACCTCTATGGGGTTCCACAAATGGAAAACAAGGAACACAAAAGATCACACTGTACATAAATATTAAATAACAAAAAAACAGTACAATATTAACACAAATTAAATAACTACATAATAAACAAATGAAAATAGTGCTTTGTCACAATGAAAATGACAAAAAATGGAGAATGAACATACCCTACCCTTAACCCTAACCTCGGAACAAACCATGACAGTAACATAACAATGTTATTTTGGAGAAATAACATGAAATTGGCAAACTCACCAGGCTGAATGACCTGTTCTCTTCAGAATTTTCCCTAATGTTCGGAAAAATATCTTCATTGCTTCTGCAGACACTCCAGTTCACCCTAGATCTTCAGGCACCTCCCTTCATCCATCAGTAATTATATTTACTTTCAAACAATTATATTGTATGGGCATGTTAATTCTATATATGCTCCAAATTATGTTGTGTAATTATTTTGTTTTTTTCCACTATAGCAGCGTTTCTTAACTACTGAATCATGACAGGCTGCAGACAGTGGGTCACGAGTTGCTATTGTTTATTAATGGTAGTGGGTTGTCGCTGGGCCACTAAGTGTGTCAAACAAGGGAATCATGGAGGGTCACCAGCCCAACAATTGTGCTCAATTCCCCCACTGCTGTGATGATTTTGCTTGATTCACCAAGATGGAATGCTGTGCCTTTTGTGCAGAGTTGCCCCCCAACCTTTCAATGGTGCACTATTCAAAGACACTTATATGGTAAAAAGAGGGTGCCATTCCAATGACACTGCTCAGTCTACCCACCTCTCTGATGATTATGCTCAATTCACCAAGGTAGAATGCTCTGACACATGGATCTCCACCCCTCATCTAATGATTGCACTCAATTCACCAAGGGGTTGGTGGGTTGTAAAGACACTTTCATAGGATAAAGTTGGTTACAACACCAAAAAGGTTGAGAAACACTTTAGTATGTTTGCTGCTGTAGTCATATATTTAATAATAAATGGTATTGTTTGTGATTTTCTTTTGGCCATTATTTGAGGACCTTAAGTTCAGCTTTCACAGTGTAAATAGATGCTCAGCTGTAAAGACATAAATAGGGCAAAGACACCCTCAAGGTTGCACAGAGCAAGATAACACATCCCACAGGAAATAAAGCGAGTAACACAATGAAAAACAGGAGGTTTTGCATAGTGTAGTGTGAAAAGCCAAAAGTCTCATGGGGTAAATGATATCTTGAATTGTGCATTGGAAGAATAATTTGCAAGGGTACCATTGCAGAAGTGAGAGAATAGCAGTTTGTACAAGACCTCCTAGCCAACAGGTGGCATCATAGACTCGTTCAAGAGTAACGAGAGAGGGAACTGGCAGTAGGCCTGCATTTTCTCAAAAGAAATATTCAGCTGATTGGCCCTCTTTGAGATTGTGCCTTTAAGAGCTAACGAAGATTCGAGTTAAAGGACAAGAGGAACATTTAAAAGGTTGGTTGCTTTTAACCATAGAAGTGATCCTGAAGCATGGCTGTAAGTAGTCACAGTAAGAGACTACAGAAGGCAAATCTAAGATATTTCAAGGTCGTAAGCGAGCAAGATTGGTGGTGAAAGGAGGGTTCTTTGTGGCACTTAAATAATGAGTAGATGGATGAGCAATTCCATGGGGAAGACAAGGGCTCAACAGGTTCAACACCTTTGTGGGAAGGCCCATAGTAGCAGAAGAAACTTGTTTGCTGTTGGTTTACTTTGCTCAATCATTTGTCTCTTTCTTGTCAGTCTTATTTTTAACAAACATTTTTACTATCTTTGGTCTCCTTGACATCATTGTGATTCCTTTTACACCATTTTGTGAGTCTGGTAGTGAAATGTCGTCATTCTTCATGACAGTTACAATTGACAGTTTGCTGCTGCCTTTCTTTAAAAACTCATTCCACAGATGGTTTCAAGACACTTACTAAGGGACCAACAAGCACATCAATAGGTTCACATATTTTTTAAGAAGATTGCATTTTAAGACAAAGAATCAAACAGAAAAAGATAAAAATGCTCAAAGACAAATATTTGAAAAGGGATATTATGTTCCAGAGTTCATGCAAGGGTCGTCAGGACAGCTCTAACTCAAAAGTGTCAAAATGGAACGGAGAAGCGAAGCAAACTTCTAAGGGGTGATGGACTTCAGAAGGAGCTGGTGTGGGAGCTTGCTGGTTTGTGCTCTTTTTGTTCCTCACTCAGATATGTGATGTGTTTCCCATGAACCCATAACAGTTCCCTTTTCACTTCACTTGCTGTAACCAAGGCTGCTTTATTAATCCTGCGTCCAGTTTCAGTTGCACCCTGCTGCCAAAAAAATTTTACTCACAGCCTTCAGATGAAAAGATTAAGGCAATGATAGTTTCAGGATTAAGTGGAACTTAATCTTGTTAGCCAAGTGTCAAATAAACCTGCTGTCTGTGGAGCAGCTCATCCTGGAACGCTGTGCAAATAGAAAGAAATCCGTTTTTTAACTGCCTCAGCAGACAGATGACTCCCTGCAGATAGGCTATAATACAAACTATAAGTCACTTTTTAGGCAGCATTGTGCAACATTACCTTTATTAAACTTTCATAAGTCTGGAGTGCTAATTGCACTTTCCGTAGAACTGCCTGTGAGGTTCTATCATTTGTAACATCCAATAAACCTTTTTGTCTTGTATTTCAGATCTGCTCCCTAGATTTTATTCTTTTTAATTCCAGGCCCCTCCAATGATGCTGATTCTGCAGTTCTGCCTATCAGTTAATTAAGTCAATTATCTTACAGTCTGAGTTAATGCCAAACCCCTTTGGCAGGCTCTTTCTAACTTCTTTTATATTTTCCTGTTGTTTATTTTGTATTTGAATTATCTTGTAATGCACGTTGATCAATTGTAGCTTTGTAAAGTGTATTGTGATGGTCATAACTCTGTGGAAGTCACTGTATAAAATAAATTGTTACACTGTAAAATAATATCTTCCTAAAAGACAGACAGCATCCAATTGACGTTTGCACATAGAGAATGTGAGCACTTACAAGCCACCATCATCCACACACCTTTCTGTGTTCTGACCCTGTAATCTGTTATTGATTTACTTGGATTATAGACATCAATAAAAACTTTTTATATTTTATACCAAGGCTCCTTTAAGAACCTTTGTTAATCTAACTCTACACCTATGGCTGAGACTGTCCAACTTTGTGTTTTTATTTTCATTCATTGCAGAACCAACATTAGAAGGTGATGTTGAGTGGACAGCTGAATCAGTCATTGGCAGCCCTCCTGTGAATCTGAATCACTGGAAATCAGCTGTGATTTATAGCAATATAGAGTTCGCTCTGATTAGTATTATTTAATTTAAGTTTACCTTCATTAGGGATTCCCTTGTTCTTTAATTGTATTTTCAATTTTACTATTCCTAAAACAATTTGAGCTAGACTAGAAATATATGCTGCTGTTGATGTTAATTTTTCATGTGATTTGTTTGTTTATTTTGTTGTTTAATCTCTTTTTTTGCATATTGGGTATTGCACCAATAACATCATCAGCTGTCATGCTGATTGTCAGCCACATTCAATGAATGGGCATAATTGTAGTTCAGTGTGTGAGGCCAGGCCACTGCTCAGCTTTCTAAGATTGAGGCCTGCTTTGGTTACTTATCTAAAGTTTTAATAAGGACAGATGTTTTTAAGAAATCAAATCTTTATAAAGTTAGCAGTTTCAGGAGCTTGACCTTGGCTTGCCCTCAACTTTGTTTTTTCTCTTGCCCCTTTCTTCTAGATAGTATAGCTGTCAGATTGATTTTCCTTTATGAACTTTGCTGACTATGATATCATCGTTCTGTTATTTTGCCTCTCCCACCTGGTAAAATGTTCACTCTGGAGTAATATGTACTTTATTCATTAAAACAGATATATATGCAATTTGAAGTTATTAATATCATGAAGACTATAGACAAGATGAGGCTGCACATTTTTTATACTTCTTTCTCTTGCAATTATAGTATACGGACAGCCTGGTAAAGTTCAACATCATGTTTATTGTAATGTGTACATAGAGCAATGAAAATTTAACTTGCATGTCTCCTCGAAATAGTGCCAAAAAGGTCACACACATACATAGAATCAAACATATACTGCAAACAAATATATACCATATATGCTTTATATATATATATATATATATATATATATATATATATATGGGGGCTCAGCCCTCTGCTCGCTTCGCTCACCCACACCCGGGCTTGGTTTACAGGATATACAATTTAAAGAGATTTTTATTTTCATGGGAATTGTTACATATGCATTATTTTCACTTTTACTTTAAAACTTTTGTAAAAACAATACTTGTCCTTTATTTCCGGCCCCAGGCGTGGTTACATCTCTTTCTTGCAGGATCTATAACGCTGCTCGTGTTGTGAAGGGGGGGGCAGCTGAACGCACACTAAGGAGATGCCGTCAGATCATCTGCTGTCTTTCTGCTGCTGCTGCTGGCGAGCTGCGTGTTCTATTTGTCGCACTTTGCGTCGATCATTTCAAAGCCTGTACAGCAGCTGTTCATTTGCCACTTCATGTCTCTGCCACTCGCGTTGTGAAAGGGGGGTGGGGGCTGAATGCATGCCAAGGAGAAACAGTCGGATCATCTGCTGGCTTCCTGCTGCTGCTGCTGGCAAGCAGCGTGTTCTGCTTGTCACTTGTCGTTATTTTAAGAGTTGGGAGCACATGATGTCTGTCTGCCAAAAGCATTTCATCATCTGCTTCGTTAGATGTCTGTGAACTTGTTTTAAACATTGTCTCACTGCCTTGTCTTGCGGGACGTCAAATTGTCTTCACGTGACGTTAAAGTGTCTCTCGCAGGACGTCAAATTTTCTTCCAAGAACATCACATCTCATCTCCCTAGTCTCCCTGCCAGGATTTTATTTATAATAGAGAGATATATTTATATATGTGTGTGTTGATAAGTTGTGATGGCTAGGGAGCACCAGGAAGCCCCAAACCCCTAACACAACAGTACAAACAGGGCTGAGTTCAAAATAAAGCGGTGTTTATTGCACAAAATGTGTTTTTACAAAGAATGCATATGGTATCTCTCTCTCTCTTTCTCTCCACACTCCTCGCCAATCCTCCAGTCGAGTGTTGCCTTCCCTCCTCCCAGCTCCGACTCCTGGGAGTATTTCCAGTGCCAGGGCTTCACCCATTGGAAGCACTTCCGGAGCATATGGAAGTCCTAAATAGTAGGGAGTGTAACTCCCTTTAGCTACCTCTTGAAGCACCCACAGACCCCAGCAGGGCTGAACTACTGGACTACAATTCCCAGCATTCCCATCTGGTGTCCCGAAAAGTATCAATATCTAGGAATGCTGCTATCTAGTGTCCTGGGGGAATAAACAACCCCTAGAATCCTTCCCTGTCCCTCTGTTGGCCGGGATATCCATCCATCTACCTGGAGCCTCCCATTTGGCCAAGGTACCTTTCACTCTATTACAAATGTTTGTAATGAGCTATCTTTTAGAATGACAAATGCAAGACATTTTATTACAATGTGCATAAAAAACACATTCCATTAGATTGTGCAATGTAAACGTTAACACTGAGGTCTAGTTGTCATGGGTGACTGCTTAGATGGATAGCACGGCTAGTATATATGTGTGTGTGTGTGTGTGTGCATATATATATACAGTTATCTTTTTGCAAAAGAGAACACAAAGACAAGAAGAAGACTTGGGGATTCACACCCATATATTGTGTGAAGTTTTTCTCTGTAGAGCAATCATAAAAGATTCTAGAAGTCCAGAATGGAACTGACAGGGAAGGGCAAGGAAAAGGAAGGTGGTGGAAAGGGCAAGAAGTGAGATCAGCAGGAGGGTGTGGCCTGGAGAAGGAAGTGGAAATGGGTTAGGCTGTAGTCAGTCTTCTCTTCTGTGGTTCTGCAGAGATACCCATAGTTAAGCCCATAGACTGCCTCCCATGCGCACGTGTGTGACAATATATATATATAGCCATGTACTGTTTGCCAGAACAGAGGAGTAAGAAAAGGGACTGCATGGGATGGCTGAGATCTTTGATAATCTTGTTTGTCTTTCTAAGGCAGCAAGTGTTGCATATGTCATAAAAAGAAGGCAGCTGGGTGCTGGCAATATACTCTGCCACCTTCACTACCCGCTGCAGGGATTCCTAAGATGTCAGCCATATGGAAAACTTCCTGACTAGAGCTGAACTGTGTTATGCCCTCTTCACTTAATCAATAATGGTCACTCCAAGAAATTTACAGTGCCTGCAAAAAGTATTCATCCCTTGGAAGCTTTCACATTCTATACGCAACATTGAATCACTGAATTTAAATTAGTTTTTTTGACATTTTTTTTTTGAACTTTTATTAATTTTATTGCAATCATTCCATACAAATCAATCAATTTTTACAAAAAGTAAAATTGAGTTAAGAACAAGTCGACCCCCACCCCTGAGAGAGAGAGCAAGGCAAACGGCGTAAAATTTAAGGCTTGTAAACATACCCAAATTAATAAGTTTGATAAGCCAATAGAGATGAATGCAGAAGACAAAGAAATACAGAAATAATTGCTTCCTCTGTGCTTTAAGAGCTTATTTTAAAATATTACTGATTAGATCCTGCCATGTTTTGAAAAAAGTCTGTACAAATCCTCTAATTGAGTATTTGATTTTTTCCAATTTCAAATAGTATAAAACATTGGTTTCCCACTGACTTAAAAGAGGAGAGTTTGGGTTCTTCCAGTTTAGCAGAATAAGTCTGCGTGCCAAAAGTGTAGTGAATGCAATCACAGTTTGTTTGTCTTTCTCCACTTTAAACCCATCTGGAAGAACCCCAAACACAGCTGTTAATGGGTTAGGAGGGATTGTGAGACCAAGGCTGTCTGAAAGGTAATTAAAAATTTGGGTCCAGAATGATGTTAATTTGGTGCAGGCCCAGAACATGTGACCCAGTGAGGCTGGGACTTGATTTCAGCGTTCACAGGTTGGATCATGCCCTGGAAACATTTTGGAGAGTTTTAGATGAGACAGAAGTGCTCTATATAAAATTTTGAGTTGTATAATTGTATGCTTTGCGCATATGGAGCTCGAGTGAATTCTCTGCATTGCTACTTTCCACTCCTTTTCTGATATATTAATTGAGAGATCTTTTTCCCAGTGTCCTCTTGGATCTTTGAAAGGGAGGGACTGTAAAATGATTTTATATATTGCAGAGATGGTGTTTGAGTCATTGAGATTGAGCAATATTTTTTCCAGCATGGATGAGGATGCAAGATGAGGAAAATTTGGAAGGTTCTGTTTAACAAAGTTCCTTATTTGAAGATAGTGAAAGAAATGTGTAGTTGGAATGTTAAATTTGGAATGTAATTGTTCATAGGATGCAAAGACGTTGTCTATATAAAGATCTCTAAGCAAGTTAATCCCAAATTTTTTCCAGATATTAAAAACCGCATATGTTTGCGAAGGTTGAAAGAGGTGGTTCTCTTGCAGAGGTGCCACAGATAGAAGCTTCTCTATCTTAAAATGCTTTCTACATTGGTTCCATTTTCTAAGTGAGTGAAGCACAATTGGGTTATTAGTATGTTGCCGATAACTTGCATTTATTGGGGCACAGAGCAGGGAATATAAAGAGGTACTGCAGGATTTTATTTCTATTGCGGACCAAGCCTGTGTATGTTCATCTATTTGTGTCCAAGTTTTCATAGCTTTGTATATTTGCTGCCCAGTAATAAAACTGGAAGTTAGGTAGAGCCATGCCACCTTTCTGCCTTTTGTCTTTGTAGGGTCGCTCTTTGGATACGTGGATGTTTTCAGTTCCAAATAAATGAGGTTATTGTTGAATCTAATTGCTTAAAAAATGATTTATTGATGTATATTGGGATGTTTTAAAATATAAAAAGGAGCTTAGGAAGAATATTCATCTTAACAGTGTTAATTCTTCCAGCTAGAGTGAGATGAAGGGTTGACCATCTATGCAAGTCTTGCTTAATTTTTTCCATGCAGATGGTGACATTTTGTTGATAAAGAGCTTTATGTTTACTTGTGATGTTTATCTCTAGGTATTTAAACTGTTCTGCAATGATAAAAGGTAGGGTATATAATCTAATATTATATGGTTGAGAATTCACTGGAAAGAGTACAGTTTTATTCAGATTAATTCTAAAACCAGAGATCTTTTGAAATTGTGTAAGTGCTGTTAAGACTGCAGGCACAGAATTTTGTGGGTCTGATATATACAAAACCATATCATCTGCATATAGTGAAATTTTCTGTTCCAGTTCTTCTCTGATAATCCCCTTTATCTGATCAGTATTTCGACAGTGTATTGCCAGTGGTTCAATGGCAATTGCAAACAGTAGCGGTGACAAGGGGCATCCTTGTCTAGTACCACGTTCTAGTTTAAAGCAGTCTGAACAAATGTTGTTGATACAAACTGAAGCTTCTGGATTGGTATACAGTAATTTGATCCATGCACAAATGTTCGGGCCAAACCCAAATTTCCCCAATGTAGTAAAAAGGTATTTCCATTCAATCATGTCAAATGCCTTTTCTGCATCCAATGATAATAATATTTCTGGGGTAGCGCCCGTGTAATAATGAGTGATAATGAGAATATATAATGATTAAAACCCGTATTTTAAACAAATAGATCAGACAGTCGATTACTAATCCTTGCCATATCATTAACGGCCATGACTCACTATTATGTATCAGAATATTCCTGGGATCAGCTTTCTTAATTCCTTTTCTGCTTCTTCCTTGCTAGCTAAGACATAGAATTGACCCTGCAATTCCACTTTCAGTTTGGCAGGATACAAGAGGCTGTATTTGACGTTGGCTTGCCGTAACCGCTGTTTAATGTTGTAGAAGGCTGCACGTTTAGTAGCTGTTGCTGGAGAGAAATCAGGAAAGATACGAATGTGGTTATTTTCATATATAATCTCTTGCTTGTGTCTGAGGAGTTCCATCACCTCTAGCTTAAATGATAATCTTTCAAAGCGAATAATAAAAGATCTAGGTCTAACGGTATTTTATGTCCTGTTGCAGCTCCTATCGCAGCTTCTCATTTGCCTTTTCCCTTGCCTTCTCATTTGCCTTCTCACTTTTCTTTATCTCTTGCATGAGCTCAGTGAACATCACCTTCAGTTCAGACAGATCAATTCTGCTTTCTTGCACCGTAAGTGTAGCGGCAGGCTCTATTGTAGCCAGTGTCCCCGATGTTCCTGGCTCGCGTGGAGTAATTGAAGGCCTTTTCCAGTTTCAGGTGATCTTCTCCAATCAGCGAGCTATTGAGACCTGATTCACTCACACTCGTACATTCGCTCCCCATTTCACTCTCAGCTGGTGACGATGTAGCGGACCGTGGTCCCAAGGAGTCTGGGCTTTCGCCCATCTGATCCAGGTCAGTCTCTGAAAGGCTGTATCTTGAACTAGGGCTTGCCGATCTTAGCTTAGGTGCAGCTTTAGTTTTTGGTTCTTTCGGACCCCCTTTCTTGTTGGCCATGTTTATATATGCTTACATATACTGTAGCAGTGCCCCTCAGGTTGGATAAATACAGGATATCTCAGGATAATAAGCAGACGTCCATCTCTCGCAATGGACGAGACCAAACCAGTTTTTTTGACATTGATCAGCAGAAAAAGACTCTTTAATGTCCAGGAATCTCAAAGAAAAGGGAATTGAAAAGCAAAAGTCATGGGATGGAGACAAGAACATATCCAAGTCACAGAATATCTGTTGGAGTCCAGTTAAATCAGTTAGTAAGAAATGGATAGAGAATGACACAGCTGTAGCTTTGCCTTCAGCAGGCTATCCAGAACAACTGAGTGATCATGCAGTAAGAAAACTAGTGAGAGAGGCCACCAAGATACCTGTGATAACTCTGGAGGAGTTAAAAGTTACAATGACCGAGACTTGAGGTGCATAGAACAAGTAGCCCTGGTGTTTTGCCAGTCACAGCTATAAGAGAGAGTGGCAAAGAGAAAGCCACTGTTCAAAAATGCACAGGACATCTCGGCTAGAGTCTATCAGAATGCATATGGCAGACTCTGAGGTCAGCTGGAATAAAGTTGTATGGTCTAATAAAACTAAAATTAAGCCTTCTGGCCATCAGACTAAACACCATGTTTGACATAAGGCAAACACTGAACATTATCAAAAACACACCATCCCTACTGTGAAACATGGTGGTGGCAGCATCACGCTGTGGGCATACATCTTTGCAGCAGGTCCTGAAAAACATGTGAGGGTAAAATGCAGTAAAATACAGGAAGATCCTGAAGGAAAACCTGATGGAGTCTACAAGGAGCCTGTACCTTTGGAATTGAAGGTTTGTTGCTTGACTTCATAAAGGTTATTCACTCCTTGTGCAGCCTGACAGAGCTTGAACAGTTATGCAAAGAAGAATGGGGAAACATTGCAGTGTCCAGATGTGAGATGTTGATGGGGAAACCTGTGCACAAAAACTCAAGGCTGTAATGGCTGCCAAAGGTGCATCTACTAAATAATGACTTGAAGGAGGTGAATGATTATGCAGTCAGTTATTTTGTGTTTTTTATTTGTAATTAATTTAGATCACTTTGCAGAGATCTGTTTCCAAGTCTTATTTCTGTTGATCTATCAAGAAAACCAAATTATATCCACTCTGATGCAATTTTATATCACAATTAGTATTACCAGCAAAATATACAAACCAGAGATGCACTGAAACATTTTTTTTTTATTTTTTTTTTTTATTTTATAGCTACTGCACATAATACTAGTTTTTCACCTCCAGTTTTTTCTACAAATTCTTGCACCTCATGCATAACCTTTAATTTCTCTTTAAAATATTAAAAAAAATCACCACATAGTTAATTTGAAATGCAGTGGTGTGAAACACTTGATTAACTGAGCAGTCAACAGTATGAAAAAGAAGAAAAGAAAATCATTTAGCAATCCATATTTCATCCACGTCCACAGCAGAGACATCTTTATATGTGTGTAATAAAACAAATAGTAGGTTCACATCACAATTCTTTTTTGTCATGTCATAAAGAGGCTGGTTTCTGCTCTTTGGCATAATGCTCCGTTAATATATGAATTCTGAATAAAATGCACATAAATGGTTTCATGCAATATGCTTGAGAGCACTCTAATCCCTGTCTTAGGGGAACATCTTTGATCTGTTTCTTTGTTCACATCTATCTATCTATCTATCTATCTATCTATCTATCTGCCCAACATATTCAGTATCATTATCAACTTTTGTGGTACAGAAAAATAGTAAAGCCATATAGATTAGCATCAGGTTTTATAAGGATATTAGTTCTAAACTTCTGAATTATTTTTCATCTTTACTCTGAAACACACACACGTACACATACAGGGAAACTAATTCATCTGTCATCTTTCAAGCAGTGAAATCAAGGAAACAATGCTAACATTTATCAAATGCTTCGAAAAGAGTAACGGGAATGTCATCATTTGGAATAAATAACAGAACACATGATGAGGAAAGCTTTGATAAGCATCAAGGTAATGCAAGCGACTGCAGTGTGGTAAATCTCACCCATAACAGGGCACAATTACTCATTCATTAAGTCATTTGCTATGCATCAAATGTCCTGCAAATTAACTGACCATGTATATATAAATCATCTGTTTGACAGCAGAATGGAGTCTCTAAGGCAGCAGGAAGGAGGGCGCATTTTAGCATTACCCTGACCTGATATAGTTGGATTAGAAGCAGTTTGCCGAAACCAACATGAAAAACTAATTAGAGCTGCTTAGTGACCATGCTTTTGACAACATTTCCATTTCTAGAAATGCCTATTTACTTATATACAATGCAAATGGAAGTGATCTGTTGGGGGGAAATTAAGATGAACACAAGGTGTGTGTCTGTCAGCGCAACATAATATTTTTAAGAATACAATTAAACAGGAGAGCCCCAAAATTTGATTTACTTTATTTCCTTAACAACACAGGTGGATTGGAATTTAATTTGGTGAGGTTCACGCAAACGAAATATCTGTATACAAAATAAAGTTAACAGTAAATGTTATCCCCAGCAGCACTCAAGACTTAATAAAAATGCTAGACTGTTCATCAAATTTTATACAAAATGTGTTTTTGAAGAATATCACAGTATTCTTCCACTTTTTATGCAGTATTTGTCTGCTATACTGGCTTGGGCATTGGAGTTTAATTCCAAAACGTACTGGTTTATTTCCCACCTTTCACTCAATATGTGACCCTGAGCAAGTCATTTAACATGCCAGTTCTCAAATTGTACAAAATATCTGTAAACCACTGAAATATTTTCTGATAATTCAAGTCACCTTGTATAAAGGCATCAGCTAAACATAAAATAATAATAACAATAATAATAATATTAAGACTATGAGCCATTTCAAACCAAAAGCTTATACTGAACCTTCACTTGCTTGTATTTTCCTAATCCACATATTCCATTACAGTGGCCAAGGGATCTGCAGTCTGTTCAGCAGTATCAGCTACATTCTGTTCAGGGCTAGTTTCTGCCTCACGCTGGATAATTTGGAAAAGCTGCCTCCTCACTGTGACCCAGAACTGAAAAAGCAGGTAGAAAAATGGATAGCTCAGTGAATGAATGGATGGTTCTTGGTTCACAACCTGACAGCACAAAATGAAAAGATTTACAGCAGAGTCCAATTCCAAACAAGAATTAGCCTTTGATTAAGAAACAGGTTATAATGAAAGCCAGTGGCTATCCGCACACTGAACTGAGTAGACCTGGTGTCATTTATCCTTCAAATAATTAAAAACATGTGGTTACAAATTTTCATTTATCTATATATACCAGAGGTGTATACTCTATAGGGAAGGGCCCACTTTTAGCTTTTAGCAGTATCCCTGAATAGGACAACCGTTTTCAATGTGAAGTCTATATATATGTGTTGAGAGTGTTTCGACGTGATCTTTGTCCATAATAACTCAATCCAAATCAAAGCTGATTCAGTTATTTGTATCATACACTATGTGGTCAAAAGTCAGTGGACATCTGGCCATCACACCCGTAATGAGCTCAATGGAGATGCCATTCCAAAACCATGGGTAAATAATGCAGCTAAAGCTGCTTCCACTGTTCTGGGAAGGCTTTCCACAAGATTTTGGAATGTGCCTGTTGGAATTTGTGCCCAATCAGGCAAAAGAGCATTTGTGAGGATGGGTACTGATGTTGGATGAGAAGTCCTGGTAGGCAATCAGCGTTCCAACAATCATGTGAAAGGCATATAAGAGGGCTCTATGCAGACTACTCAAGTTCCTCCCCACCAAACTCATCAAACCAAGTCTTTATGGACTTGGCTTGGTGCACAGGGACATAGTCATGGCTGAATAGAAAAGGGCCTTCCTGAAATTGTTGCCACTACGTTGGAAGCACACAATCATCTATATGTCTTTATATGCTGCAGCATTAACAGTACCCTTCCCTGGAATCAAAGGGCCTATAATCTAAACCATGAAAAAAAAACCCAGACCATTATCCCTCCACCACCATACTTTACACTATGCAGTCTGGAAGGTAGCATTCTCCTGGCATCTGTAAAACCCAAGTTTGTCTATCAGACCACCAGATAGTGAAGTCAGAGAACACATTTCCACCACTCCAGAGTCCAGTGGCAGCAGTTCACCACTCCAGTTGACACTTGGCATTGCACATACTTATCTTAGGCTTGTGTGCAGCTGCTCAGCCATGGAAATCTAATTCATGAAGCCCCCAATGCACAATATTTGTGCTGATGTTGCTTCCAAAGGCAGTTTGGAACTCTGTTGTGTTGATGCATCAGAGGATCAGAAATCAACAGCCCTGCTCTATGAGTTTACATGGTCTGTCACTTCATGGCTGAGCTGTTGTTGCTCCTATTTCACAATAATTAAACAACAACAGCGACAACATTTTATTTCTTGTGGACTCAAAATCACATAAGGAATGCCTCAGTAGGCTTTAACATGTCCTGTTTTGGACAGCCCCCAACCTTGACTCCCCAAGAAGACAAGAAAAAACTCCCAAAAAAACTTTCTAGGGAAAAAATACAGAATAAATCATGGGAAAGACAATTCAGAGAGAGACTCCCTTCCAGGTTTGTTGGGTGTGCAATGAATGTCAAAGAAATGGGTTACACACAATACCCAAAACAGAATACAAGCAATCTTCTACACAGAAAATCTATGCCACCTCAGAAATACAATACAAAAGTACAAACTACTTTGTTCTTGCACAGTGCGCCTCACCAAGTACTGCAACAACTCTCCAGGTAAATAACAACATTTATTTATATAGCACGTTTTCACACAAATTATGTAGCTCAAAGTGCTTTACAAGATGAAGAATTAAAGAAAAATAAAAAAATAAGATTAGGCAATGCTAAGTAACAAAGAATAAAGTAAGTTCCGATGGCTTGGAGGACATAAAAAAAAAAACTCCAGAGGGCTGGAGGAAAAGAAAAAACAAAATCTGCAGGGGTTCCAATGCCATGAAACCGCCAGCCCCCACTGGGCATTCTACCTAACATAAATGTTAGGTAGAATATCTAAATCAGTCCTAATGGTTCTCAGGCTTCCGTGGAAGAATTAGATGATGATAGCCATGTGGACATCTGGCCTTCAATCCATCAAAGTAGGAATTGCATGGTGCCTTGATCAGGTGATGGTGGCGCAGATCACCACCACAGAAAACTGGAAAAAGAACAGCACAGAAAGTAGGGGTTAATAAGGATCGCGGAGCCATGATAAAAATGATAATTAAATGCATATACAGAATGCAAAACATCATCTGTCCATCAGTCAGTTGTAGAACCACTGCTAGATTGTAAAAAAGGAGTCAGACAAGCCAGACACAGTCATAGTCCTGGAGACCTCGGCCAACAAGCTGCTCCCCAACCCCCCTACTGGCCATTCTACACTGCTGGGGAGGCCAATCTGATGAAAGAAGCCTTTTACCTGATGATTCTGGTGCTCATTTATCTGAGATGACTTTTCCATGGCAGGGAAACAACTTGGCAGTAGAGCAGTGGCACCACATGCCACATGAGAATACCGAGAAACGAAACAGGAAAAGGAAGGGTTAGAAACAGTTTATAAATATTGTGTTGCTTTTATTTTAGTACTAATGACTAAAACAGAGATACAGTGTGCATAGTTAATCAGCAGCTCTACTCAGGGTATGCTAAACTGAAGTAGTGAGTCTTCAGCCTGAATTTAAAAGCTGAGACTGAAGGAACATCTGTAGCAGGCAGACCAGCATTTGGGCCCTGTAACTCACACTCACAATTGACCGGGGCAGATCTAGCAGACCAGAAATTACACTTACTGACTTGTGGCCAAAGTGGCATCCTATGACAGTGTCATGTTTAAAGTCATTGAGCTCTTTGCTTCAAACCACTCTACTGTCAGTGTTTGTCAATAGAGATTGCATGACTATGTGATTGACTTCATGCGCCTGTTAACAATGAAACACCTGAACTCAGTAATTTGGTAGGGTGTCCGTATACTTTTTTGGCCATACAGTGTAAGTTGCTAAAAGCTTATTTATCTTGAGAGAAACTGCTTCTGTAGATTTTAAATTACCGTATATACTCGAGTATAAGCCGACATGAATATAAGCCGAGGTACCTAATTTTACCTACAAAAACAGGAAAAACTTATTGACTCGAGTATAAGCCTAGGGTGAGAAATGCAGCAGCTACTGGTAAGTTTCAATAATCAAAATAAATACCAATAAAAGTACCGTACATTAATTGAGGCATCAGCTAACTAATTGAGCACACAGCCCGGAATGAGTCTCACAGATGCTGCACAGCACCACACAGAGCCCGCAGCAGTTCTTCTACCACCCACAGACCAAACCAAGTACAGTGGAACCTCGGGTCACGACCATAATTCATTCCAAAACTCTGGTCGTAACCTGATTTGGTCGTGACCCAAAGTAATTTTCCCCCATAGGATTGTATGTAAATACAATTAATCCGTTCCAGACCGTAGAAACTGTATGTAAATATATTTTTTTAAAGATTTTTAAGCACGAATATAGTTAATTATACCATAGAATGCACAGCGTAATAGTAAACTAAATGTAACCCGATTTGTACGTGTTCAGAGACGTTTGTGAACCGAATTGTACACTCCAGCTTTCTGTCAGGTTGGCGGGGGCAGCAGGACCTGACTCGAATATAAGCCGAGGGTGACGTTTTTCAGCACATTTTGGATGCTGAAAAACTTGGCTTATATTCGAGTATATACGGTACACAGATAATAATTGTGCATTTCGACCACACATTGGCCTGCAGTACTTTATTGCTGGAATCATTGATTTGTGTAAGAAAAGCCATGCTCTGGTCATATTAAATGTATATTGTAATTATGATTATGATTATTATTATTATTAAAATTAAGATGTACTAATTTATGACCTACTGATCTGTTATGAATGCACTGTAATGAAATATTAATCAACATAAGTCAATAAAAAAAATTGAAGTCATTTATTATTTAAATGTTCTGCATACCACAGAGTACTCAAAATTGTTTTGGAGTGCCTGAATGTTGGAACAGAAGGTAACAATTAAAATCCTAAACAGTTTCGCCTTAAGCGTATTACTAAGGGACACATATTACATCAGAAGGGCTCAGATGAAAACACAATTGTTTAAAAATTGAGGTAATTACTTTGTGCAAAGGGAACAAAAAGAAATGAAACAACTGGTGAATATGATTTTTTTTGCTTTCAAAAAAGGTGTTTATTTTTTTCCAAATTAGCTTCATACTGGGTACATTACTAGACAGATTCATTTGGTGTTGTCTTTCACTGCTACTTTAAATTCATGAATGACTCACAGTACTGTTACTTGCTGTCTCTAGTGAAGCGTATTCTTGTATTCTTTACTTTGGAGAAAAAGCATTGGAGGTTTTAGTGCACACACCACTGGTTCTGTGGTCACTTACTAAGCTCCGGGAGAATAAGCATTGCAATTCAGGCAGCAAGCAACATGTGGGGAAAAAGAATTAAATTTATGAAGTGCTTAGTAGCTTGTCTACAAAGAATGTGGCTGAGGACTTACAGTGAATAATAATCAGGACACATTGGCCATGGGAGAGTGCCCGCATGCTCCAAAACATTTTTAAATGAGAACCTCTCAAAAAAATCATCACATGGCCATGTATGGTATACTGAGGGTAATTTACCTCTTGCATTTTCAAAAGTTAACATTATATCAGTCTTTATCTCAATAATTAATAAAAATAACCACATGAGCATCGCTAATTAGACTGAAGCCACACCGGTTAACCTCTTAAGGATTAATCTCACTGATCTGCAACCCAGCCTTTTAAAAATTGTGAGTATTACCTGCCGGCTTTTACTGATGGATGACACAATAATTTTTTAACTTCATTTTGCAAGAAGGGCCTTCATCCTATTCACCCAAACAGCAAACCCATAAAACCCTTCCATCAGTCTGGCTCATTACCTTATTAGATTAATGACATTGACGTCTAGCATAAAACCTCATTCACCCTCTCTGTTAAACCTCTAAAGAGCAACCAAAAATAACATATTGTATTTATGATCCCACTAGCTTTATAAGTCAACTTTATTTTTCAGTTCACTTCTCAAAGTATGACTACAGTCAGTGTGATTTGCTCCTGTGATTAGTGTGAATAGGCAGCTCAGTGCTTAGTGCAAGGATTCTGCCAAACTAATGAGTGCAAAAAGCAGGATAATTACTTGAGAAACAGGCCAAGATATAACAGACACAGTCTAGAGCCAAGCCAAGGGTTACAATATCAGAAAAGAACTGAAGAACAGAGTGCCAATTCAAAAATGTGTCACGAAAATAGAAGTCAAGTGACTGATATATTTTATTAATCCACAATATTAAATCACAGTGGATTTAATCTGGCTCTCTTTAAACTGATCAACAGAAGTTGAAGAGTCAAAATTAAAGTAAAACTGATCTCTGCAAATTGGTCTAAATTAATTACAAATATAAAACACAAAATAATTGGTCACATAAGTAATACGAACTCCATTCAGATCAGTATTTAGTAGATGGCGGCTCTGACCTTCACTCTGTGTCCATAGGTTTCTCTCTTTTTTTGCACATCTGGACACTGCCATATATCTCTGTTCTTCTTTGCAAAACTGCCAAGCTCTGTCAGGCTGTCTGGGGGTCATAAGTGTCCAGCCACAAACTCTCAATAAGATTGCGATCTGGACTTTGACTCAGCCATTCCAGGATATTGATATTGTTGTGTTTAATCTGTTCCTGAACAGCTTTCACTTTTGGCTTTAGGTTGTTGTTTTGTTGGAAAACAAATCTTCTACATCAGACTTTCCTCCAGGATTCAATGCATTACCCTTACAGGCTTCCCAGGGTCTACTGCAGAGAAGGATCCACACAGTATGATTCTGCCACCACTGTGCTTCACAATTAGAATGTGCGTTTTTGATAATGCAGTGTTTAGCATACCCCAAACATGTTGTTTAGTCTTATGGGCAAAATGCACAATTTTCGTTGCATCAGACCAAAGAACCTTCTTTCAGCTGACTTCTCTGAGTCTTCCAGGTATCTTCTGGCAAACTCTAGCTGAGATGTTACATGTGTGTTTTTTTTTAATATTGGCTTTCTCTCTGCCACTCTTCTCTAAAGCTGTGACTGGTGAAGCACACAGGAACAGTTGTTGTCTGCACAGACTCTCTAATTTCTTCCAATGTACCTTGTCCTTTAGAATTATCTTAGGTCTCTTGCTGTGCTCATGCACAATCACTCAGTTTTTGTGGACAGCCAGCTTAATGCAGAGTCACAGTTGTGCCATACTCTTTCCATTTTATAAATGATTGATTTACCTGGACTCCATGGGATATTTGGTGACTTGGATATTTTCATGTTTCCATCCCCTGACTTGTGCTTTTCAATCACCTTTTCATGGAGTTGCTTGAGCCTTCATTGTGTAGAGTAGGCCACTATACTGACTCACCACAAGCTGGACCTGCCAGATTAGGTGCATTTATATTACAATCAATTAAATCCTCTTGACTACAGGCTGATGACCTCTATTGAACTACCTGTGGGACTTCTAAAACTAATGGCAAGTGCCAGTGATGATGTTTATTTTGGTGTGTCATGTTAAAGGGGATGAATACTTATCTGGACAATTCCCAGACAGGGAGCCAGTGAATACACTTACACATCAGGCCCGATTTAGCAACTCTGACCCTCCTAATTCGTATGTCTTTGGACTGAGGGAGGAACCCTATGTGGAAATGGGGTAAACATATAAACTCCATGCAGGGACTACTGGAGATACAAACCCCAGTCAGTCTCCTGGTTGCAAGCCAGCAACGTTACCACTGTGCCTCCATGCCGCCTGGTAGGTGAAATCCATGTCGTCTAATCCCTATACCTCATTTACAGTCTCAGTAATAATGAGTGATATAAAAATGTGTGTACTTAGAATTAGTGAGTTACTACCAGGCTCTTAAAGTTTAACAAATTGCTTCTTTTAGAGTTGTTTATTGTAACAAGCAAGTGTTACATTTTACACTGGAATGTTGTGTGTGAATTCTAACACACACAATGCATGTTCACAGCGTGAGACCATTCTTAGTTGTGTTGTCATTGAATTCTTAGCTTGTAAGCATGGAGTATCAATGGCCGGGAAGTAAACAAATTAAAAGAAAAAGACATCTTGCAGTTAAACTAGTGAATGTTACTGTTAAAACTTCAAAGAAGTAAACATTGTAAATAGCATTTAACTGATACGACACCAATGCAAGAAAAGTACATTAGGGAATGTAAACTGTACATCCTTTATGATTTCAGATCCAGCTTCTAAACTGTTAGACCAAACTGCCTACCAGAGCTATGTAATGCTGGGAAGAATCGCCAATCCACCAAAGAAGTGATAGTCAAGATATAGGTGGTGTCAAATAAAACAAATGGGAACAAGAGAAGGGGATTATTTATGGATATATACAGTATACAATCATAGACCAAGAAGGTATAACACAAGTATCAAATAATAAAAACAAAACGATATCAAAATTTTGTAAAACAAAACATACAACTCTAAAGTCCTTGATTTAATGGAACATAAAATCCCTTTCCTTTAAATTGCATAATCATGGAGAACCAGAGTCAATTCTAGCAGTGATACTAGATGATGATGCCAGTTCAGCACCGGCCACATGCACACACCCACTTCGACTCACTCATACAATAGCATTTTAAAGTCAACAATTAACCTAACATGTCACTGGCATCTGCAATTAAGCAGGAGTACCTGGAAAAAAAACACCTGGATGTTGCATAGTGGATAATACTGCTACCTTGGAGTTTCTCTTTGTAGTATTTAACATTTTTTTCATGTCCCCATTGTTAATCTGCAATCACTCCTGTCTCCTCCCATATCTCAAAGTCAGGCTGATGGGTAACTCTGTGTTGCTTTGCTATTAATGAGTGTGTTTCCTTGGAGGAAAGGACAAGGAACTCCGGATGCCTCAAATCATGTTCCTTTCTCTTTTTTCGGTACAGGATCAGAAATTTTCCAAGAACGACATAAGATCAAAGATCATTCCCAGAAGTGAGTGGAAGTTTACCATGACCCTGAAGCATGCAACAATACTGAAATCCTTTTCCACTCAAATATTCCCTGGACAAGGAAGAACATAGATCAGACCTAGAAAAGGCAGTTTACTTCCAGTTTCTGTGTAAGAAGCACAGCAGAACTTCAAAGGATCCCTAACTCTACAACTTAAGGAAGTAATGAATCTAGCACAGAATTCTGAACTTAGTCATTTATTATTTAAAGAGAAACTATTGGACTTTTTATTTGAAAAGAAGCCAGCTTCATTAGCTAGATGTGGATTTGCCTGACTAAGGTCATTTTCCCAGATTTTGAAATTACGACTTGTTAGTGAACACATCTCAATACCCAAGGTTAGAGCCTGAAGTGAAAATGTGGTTGTTTTGGCATACTGATCCGCTCCCTGTTGACAATATGCATCCATATTTGTATTCTATTATATCTAATGCATCTCTTATAATCTGTTACCATCATACATTATTATAGTTTATCTTAATTTAAAAGAAAAAGACATCACAAAACATATTTTGTTCTTTTTCAAGTAATTTTTTTGACTTCTACAAAATATATAATAAAAAACAAAAATGTAAATGTAAATATAGATATTATTCTTGGATGCTATAGCCCAGGGGTCCTCAATCACGGTCCTGGAGGGCCGCAGTGGCTTCAGGTTTTTGTTCCAACCCAGTTGCTTAATAAGAAGTACTTATTGCTCAAGTAACACTTCTGCTTCACTTTAGTTGCCTCCCTCGTTAAGATTTTAACCCTTATTGCTTATTTTAGCCTTAAACAGCTGTATTCTTGGTTTTTAATTGCTCCTAATTAGCAATAACATGCAAATGACAAAAGATACCCGCATTTCTCCATTTAGCTTGTTACCATTTACAACCGAATGTATTTATCATGCATTATTGAGTTTAATTAAATACTTGGAAGGAAACTGAAGAGAAAAAAGTGAAGGACTGGGAATTACTCATCCATTTTAGCCTTCAAATCATTTGGATGATATCCTTAGAAAGGGGAAGAAAATCTACGATATAAGAATTACCTAACATAGCAGAGTTAAAGCACTAACAAGCCATGAAATTAAATTATTGGCAAGAATTGCTTTCTAATTAAGCAACTGGACTAGAACAAAAACCTGCAGCCACTGCGGCCCTCCAGGACTGTGATTGAGGACCCCTGCTATACCCCAAGTCATTGGTTGCAAAGGTAAACCTACCAATGTGTCAAAATAGGCCTGCCTCACATTGTCAATGTTGTCTCATTGAAGGTGTCCACTATCATTAGCCTCACATTTTTCTTTTCCCCCCAATTGTTTAGGTCCCGTTATGAGAGTCTCTGTTTTACTGTAATTTCTAGCCAAATGAGAAAAAAAAACCAGTTCCCCTTGATAAGCAATCCATGCTCACCTAAGAGAGTGCTCCATGGACACAACCACACCAATCTGACTCTATTAAATTACATATTGAAATATGGAACTTGTCATCTCTGCAGTTTTCAATAAATATTTTATATAATAATAGGTGAAACTTTAAAAATAAGTTCAGTAGAATAAAGCTGAAAAAATAAATAACTGAATAATTACAGCAGAGAACGCAAGACAATGTGTCCCTCAAGGAGCTCGGTTGTAATGTTTGACTTGAAGGGATAGCTGCATACAAAATTCTTGTCATTGCATCTTGCTAATATCTTTGCAAATCAACCCCAGACAATCTCACTCAATAGAACAATCATGGAGTTATTACCAATACATTAAATATTCAAGTCCTTAGGCAAAGAGTTTTTAAGATGCTGTAATCATAAGCAGGACTGTCTCCTTGGAGACTTTTACCATGTCAGCTCAATATTAAAATGCTACAAAAAGCAGAAGACGCTGGCCTACAGAGATTTGCACAGATGGCAATATCCTTAGATTTTCAGCGGCACTTTATTTATGTGTATTTTTTGTAGGAGTTCTAAAACATGAATTGAAGTGCTGAAGCTCAGAATTGAGGGTGGGGTTCTTTCCTGAGAGTAAACACTTCTTGAAAGGTTTCAGAATTCATCTTTGAAAAGCAAAGCAGGGATAAGAGTTCACTGTGAGTGATTAATACAGTGTGTTGGCTGAGAAGCTAAGAAGTTACAAGGAAACTTTAATAACCCATCTACCTATTTTATAAAGCCATGTCTTCCAATAGAGGGTTGCTTTTAGCCAGTTCCTATCCCAGCAGCATTGCGTACAATCTTCACTGGCTTTTCAGGTTATCAGGAGAGCACCTTCACACACACCCACACAGACATATACTATACTAATTAGTCTTACATTCATACTGTATCTTTGGAATATGCAAAGAAACTGTTATAGCGATTAAGATAAGTTAGGAAATAAAAATATGCAAAAGAGACTGAGACTGAGAGTGAAGTACTACACAAGTGCCTTTTTTTCTGAAAAATCGATTTGTTATAGTCTTTTGCTGTTGTTTAATTTACTGTCCATTTGTAATATATAGCATAGTAATAATTGAATGATATAACTGCTAATTGAGCGATTTAATGTCATGCACAGAGTTCATTTTTAACTTAAAGAAAGGAACAGCTTTCTGAAAATAAGTCATTGTAACTCACAAACGTTTAAGCTTTGTGATCTTTAATAATAATTTCTGTTAAGTTCTCCTGGACATCTGTAAGGGGGATGTGACCAGAGAGAACGTAATGTTGTGAGGACATGTCCGAAGCAATGTTTTAGTTTGTATGAGCTCCAGATATCAAAGACAGGGACATTTTATATTATACTAGCAAAATACCCGCACTTCGCAGCAGAGAAGTAGTGTGTTAAAGAAGTTATGAAAAAGAAAAGGAAACATTTTAAAAATAACGTAACATGATTGTCAATGTAATTGTTTTGTCACTGTTATGAGTGTTGCTGTCATCAAGGATTTGATTATCATTATTTCTTTCAATCAGGTTCGTATTTGGAGGATGTGTTGTGTTCAAGTTATATTCCGTGTTTGTCAACTGTTGTAAAGATAACAGGTTTCATTCATCGAAGTGTTCACTACCCAAATCGGTACTCGTGAATCTAAGATGTTTAACAGGCATTCCCCGTATTAAGTTGTGGATTTGCCTGCGAATATTTAGCGGTAGCGTGTCTATGAACTTAATTTAAACTTAAGCTTTACACCTTGCTTTCCTATTGATATGTGTACAAAGGCTTCTTCAGATTCAGAGGGTTGTTCCTTTCTTACTGCATCAATAAACAGCTCGTCTTCCTCTTTATCTGAGACATCACACACTGCATGCACGGGTTTACCTTTCTCAGTCCTGCAAAGTCAGTTCGCGTGAGCCGCTCGGAGTACATGCATCGAAGGTTCTCAGCTGTGCTTGTGCTATCTCGTGCGATCTCGTGATGTCCACGGCTTTATTTAATGTTAGCTCAGACCCGGCACTTAAAAGTTTCTCTCGCACTTCTGCTGAGTTTGTGCCAAACACTATTCTATCCCTGACCATCTTATCTTCGTTTGCATAAGCACAGTCCTTCACCAGCAATTTTAACTCCGTTACAAAGTGATGAAAAGTCTCGTTTATACCCTGCGTCCTCTCATTAAACTTGTATCTTGCGAATATCGTATTCATCTTAGGCATGACAAATGCCAGCGGCAGTATGTCTATGAACCTAATTTAAAGTTAAGCTTTACACCCTGCTTTCCTATTTGTTTGCATAAGCACAGTCCTTCACCAGCAATTTTAACTCCGTTATACCAATTTTAACTCTGTTACAAAGTGATCAAAAGTCTCGTTTATACCCTGCGTCTTCTCATTAAACTTGTATCTCGCGAATATCGTATTCGTCATAGGCATGACAAACGCCAGCGGCAGCCTGTCTATGAACTTAATTTAAAGTTAAGGTTTACACCGTACTTTGTTTCCGCAGTAGCTGCACTTATGAATATGCTTGTATGCGTCACTCGTTTCATATTCTTTTGCTGCCTTCTCAATTGCGTAATGCGTTTTTTGAACAGGTTTCATTCATCAAAGTGGTCACTACCCAAATCGGTACTCGTGAATCTAAGATGTTGTCACACATGTGCAAGTAGGGGGCCGCGGACGGACCTAAATGATATCGTAAAATCATATGCCAGAAGGGAATGGCGGGGTACTAACCTTTCTCTCTTTGTTTCCTGCAGAAAGAAAGACGCACCGCTGCCATGAATCTGCCTGCATCACTATCCGCACTACGCTACTTCCGCCCTTCCTCTGTCTACTCCTTATGACATCAGCAATCCCACCATCCATCTCGGCTCCTACCCAGCATACCTCTCTACTTCCGGCACCTCCTTCATAAATGTTCCTCCTCCGCCATCTTTGAACTGTCAATTGTGTACCACTTTCATGTACTGACCTTGATGACAATTTTGTCATATTTTTCTACTGTTTACAGTATACGGGGCCGGCAACCCCAAACCTTTATGCTTGTTGTTTATTTCTTTTACAATGTTTAACAGGCATTCCCGGTATTAAGTTGTGGATTTGCCTGTGAATATTTAGCGGCAGCGTGTCTATGAACGTAATTTAAACTTAAGCTTTACACCTTGCTTTCCTATTGATATGTGTACAAAGGCTTGTTCAGCGTCAGAGGGTTGTTCATTTCCTACTGCATCAATAAGCAGCTCGTCTTCCTTTTTATCTGAGACATCACACACTACATGCACGGGTTTACCTTTCCCAGTCCTGCAAAGTCAGTTTACGTGAGCCGCTCAGAGTACATGCATCGAAGGTTCTCAGCTGTGCTTGTGCTAACTTGTGCGATCTTGCGATGTCCACGGCTTTATCTCACGACTTTCGCTGAGATTGGGCCAAAACTAGTCTATCCCTGACCATCTCATCTTTGTTTGCATAAGCACAGTCCTTCACCCGCGAATATTTCGTGGCAGCGTGTCTATTGGATAGCTGCTGACGGACGGCCTTATATGGGCAGGCACTCAATTACGTGGGAGGTGTGACGATGAGGGACGCAACTCCGCCTCACACGGCGACCGAGCTGCAGGCTATGGCCGGATATATGTATGTAAGTAGGTTCCAGTTATGACCGTTACGCGTAGAATTTCAAAATGAAACCTGCCTAACTTTTGTAAGTAAGCTGTAAGGAATGAGCCTGTCAGCCTTCTATTTCAGCCTACTACCTACACAGGAAGTTGGAGAATTAGTGATGAGTCAGTGAGTCAGTCAGTCAGTGAGGGCTTTGCCTTTTATTAGTATAGATTATATTATATTATATTATATTATATTATATTATATTATATTATATTATATTATATTAGCACATCTTTCAAGGAAGAAACCCTGGCAGTTTACGACCTAATTACCTGTGTATCCTTTTCTTTCTTGTTTCTCTGAAATTGGAGAGGATACTTACATGCAGGAGCAAAACAACTGAACTAGGTAGTGGATTATGCCTGAGCTGCTTCATTGGCGAATACTGCAACCAGCTGGTACAGGGGGTATGCCAGGGGCTACAGAGCTGCAATACGTAGAGGCTTCCATACTGCAGACTCTCTCTCTCTGCCGTTTTTCTTCCTGAGGAGAGGCCATCACTCTCTGATTCTCTCATGGTCTCCCTTTGTAGATGGCACGCTGAATCAAAGGATATGCCAAATCAATGTCAGAAAGGATAGAAAGCCAGCCTAGCAGCCTTTTGTTGAGAACGGTTTTATTAACGCTCACTGCTTACATTTTGGTCTCATTATCTATAATATATGAATAAATGTGCAACTTTTTATCATACCACTTTATGATACTTTATCTATTTGCCTGGGGTTAAAGATAAAACAGAATGTGCTAAGTATGGAACTACAACAGCACTTAATCCTGACAGTGAGGTATGGGATTTGGGACATTCTGTTATGGTTTACAAAATAAAAAGTTTAAAAGGCAAAAGAGGGACATCCTAGGACCCTACAACAACTTAACACACATCAGCACACTTTAGAACATTAGAACATAAGAACATTAGAACAATCTAGGCAAGAACAGGCCATTCAGCCCAACAAAGCTCACTGGTCCTGTCCACTTATTTCTTCCAAAAAACATCAAATTGAGTTTTGAAAGTCCCTAAAGTCTTACTGTCTACCACACTACTTGGTAGCTTATTTCACATTTATATCATTCTTTGTGTAAAGAAAATCTTCCTAATGTTTGTGTGAAATTTACCCTTAACAAGTTTCCAACTGTGTCCCCGTGTTCTTGATGAACTCATTTTAAAATAACAGTCTCCTGTCGATCCACTGTAGTAATTCCCTTCATAATTTAAACACTTCAATCAAGTCACTTCTTATTTTTTTTTTCCTTAAACTGTATAGGCTCAGCTCTTTTAACCTTTCCTCATAATTCAACCCCTGTGACCCTGGAATCAGCCTAGTCGCTGTTCTCTGGAGCTTTTCTAGCTCTGCTATGTCCTTTTTGTAGCCTTGAGACCAAAACTTCACACAGTACTCCAGATGCGGCCTCACCAGTGCATTATAAAGCTTGAACCTCCTTGCACTTGTACTCCACACATCAGGACGCTATATAACCTAACATTCTGTTTGCCTTCTTAATGGCTTCTGAACACCGTTGGGATGTTGATAGCATAAAGTCCACTACAGCTCCTAAATCCTTCTCATAAGGTGTACTCACGATTTTCAGACTGCCCATTGTGTATTCAAACCTAACATTTTTATGAAGAACACCTAAACAGAAAATAGGGATAATATGAGTACGTCACACAGATAATGACCGAGCCAGGAAAATTGTGAAATTTCCAGCTAATGCACCCCTGAACATACTTTTCAAAATTGTTTAAACCTCTGCCATTATTTTAAAGTTCAGTAAAACTTTTTTGTGTGATTTCAGATTACATACAATAAGCAGCTCCCATGAAGTTCCGGAGTTGGAAATAGCACTCATAGTTAGGATTACATCCTGAAGACTAAGGAATAAAGTTATGGGATCAAACATATGAGAGTAAACTATTAAGAGCCTGGAAATATCGCTGAAGATTATTTTGTGCAATTGAGCTGATCTTGACCTCCTCTTGTGTATTCAGCAGTTAGCTATCTGTAGACATGAGGCCCTGGTAACAACATTAAAGGCACTGATTAATAGGACAACTTAATCATTTTAGTCAATTTTCTGAAGAGCGTGAGAATGTGACTGGACATAACATGTCAATAGCTGACTACATCAAGACAGAAATGTTGGTGTAGACAAAGAACAGCATGAAATTAAAAAAGAGTTAAGAAGAAGAACAAAGGAGCAAATCCAAAACAGACCATCTGACTTTGCTCCATAATTAAATGTACAACACAGTCCATGTGTGCATGTATGATTCTAAGAAATTACCACCCATGCAATAGCATTGTCAGGATTGGGCATCTGTTAATTTGTACTTTTTTCATGTAGACTATCATACCCAGGAACAGGTTGAATTAAACAATTTTGATAGCACTAAAGATTTCAGGCAAGAGTATATTAAATTGCTAATTTCATTTGTAAATGAGAAAGCATCACTATAAAATAAATGAAAAGTAATCTGCAAATTAGAGACAACCCTCAACAACCCATTTTAATGACAGGGAAAATTAATATTAAGAGATACCTCAAAATGCAGTTTAAGATATCTTAAAATGAATTTTAAGTTATCTTATAAATTTAGCAAATCCAGAATTTTATGCACCAACCTTAAAACACAAAAACATGTAAGACATGCACCCTGGAAATAAGCCTCCAGACAATATATCATGGTCCAAAAAGTCTTCTGTAAATAATTTAGTGAATCCCAGTGTGTAATAAACAGATTCTTTACTGTTAATGATACAAATAATTTAAAAATAACTTACTGCTCATTTTCAGATATCTCAAATGATTTTCAAGATATCTCAAAATAACTTCCTGCTCATTTCAAGGTATCTCTATTGCATTTCAAGATATCTGAACATAGACAGGAAGTCCCATTGAATACATACACAATTTTACAGGAAGTGATTTTGAGATATCTTAAAATGAATTTCAGATATCTTAAAATGTAGGCAAAGTCAATTTGACATATCAGAAAATGAACAGGAAGTCATTCTGAGATATCTGAAAATGCATTTGCCTTAAATCCATATGAGATATCGCAAAACATATTGTACATATCTTTGTAAAATGTAAAGGAATATATTTAGATACTTCTGGAGACCATTTTCAGGTATCTTATAAGGTAAACTGCATTTTAAGGAATCTGAAGTTCATGATGAAATATCTGTAAGTGGTAATTTAGTATGCCACACACTTCCCACCCACATCTAGAGCTTCAACAGTTTTCTCCCTAAATGCCAATTACAGCAGGCTAGAAGATGCAACATACAGTATTTTGTAGGGAAAGTTGTACAAAAATGATCAAAAGCCAAATCACATAGAAAACAAACATTAATATTCACTGAAAATAAAACTTTTGAAGTCCAACAGCCAAACATTCAATCTCAACAATCACACTGTCCTAGAAAGTGGCACAGAACCCATAACAACCCCCATCACTGCCTATGGGGGTGCTGCACGCCCTCAGTACTCCACGTTCCAAACCTGTGTTCAAAGGCTGAATAAGGAAAGATTTGCACCATTGCATGATGGATATATGGTACCCCAGAAAAGCAACACGATTTAAAACCTATCAATACTATGCCTCAAAGCAAGGATTCAGGATCTGACTTTTATCCTGTTAAATGCTGAGCTGTTGTCATCACTTACTGTTTATGCAACCAACACAACTGCCATGACTCAACTAGGAATTATGGGATGAAGACAGATAGAAATGGTGACCTTGTCTAATCTAATCTAATAAAGTGGAGGCATCCAGATGAGAGCAAAACAACGTTTTAGCCAATGTGCAATTATTTAAAAAAATACAAGACAATATTTAGGCTCCACAAAGGAACATCAGGAATGGATGCTTTTTGTTTCTTTTAAACCTGTCTAACTGCTGAGACACCAGCCACCACAGTACACCCAGATGATTTTTCTGTCTTTCATATGTATCAGACTGAACTATCAATTCCTAACTGTTTATCACGTCGCAGTTTAGATTCCACATCAGCACCAACAAAGCACTGAATAATCTTTACATTATTAATTTACTGATAAACGTAAGTAGGCACATTTCTGCTTTTGTCATAAAGGGCTCAACCACTGCCTCAACTTTCACAGATATCTGATGGCTGCTGTTGTTCTTGAACTTCTGTAGGTGCATAATAGAGTCTATCCATACTGCCTGCATCACATACTGCTACTGCACCTGCTTGGCTGCAGATAGTAAAACACT
>JANRMT010062814.1:57129176-57168383 GCA_026402145.1 Polypterus bichir lapradei
TTTACTTAGTAAACATTACTTTAAACTCCAAAATGACAAAGCAAAAACACAATTTTAGATTTTTTTTCAAATGTACTTAAAATAAAAATAGAAATATCACTTTGATACAAGTATTCAGACCATTTGCTATGACACTTCACATTTGGCTCAGGTGCATTCCATTCTATTGAACATCTTTAAGATATTACTACACCTTGTTTGGAGTCCATCTCTGATCAATTTGTTTCAC
This sequence comes from Polypterus bichir lapradei, assembly GCA_026402145.1. NCBI lineage: Eukaryota > Metazoa > Chordata > Cladistia > Polypteriformes > Polypteridae > Polypterus > Polypterus bichir. The sequence goes on from JANRMT010062814.1 coordinate 57,129,406, forward strand.
TGACAGTGATTAGAAAAGGCATTCACCAATTTGTAGAAGGTCCCACAGTTAACAATGTGTATCAGAGAAACATCCAAGCCATTTGGTCAAAGGAGTTTCCAGCAGAGCTTAGAGGCAGGATTACATCAAGGCATTGACCTGGGCAAGGCTACAAGAATTTTCTGAAAGTTCCCCTGAGAACAGTGACCACTATAATTCATAAGCTGAAGATATTTGGAACAGCAGGGACTGGGGGACTAGACAGGGTTGAAGAAAAGTTGAACACAGCAATGTACAGAGATATCCTTAATGTAAACCTGCCCTAGAGTGCTTTGGACCACAGACTTGGGGTGAAGGTTCACTTTCCAACAGGACAATGACCCTAAGCACAATGCAAAGACAACACACGATCAGCTTAAGGACAACTCTGTGAATGTCCTTTAGTGGCCCAGCCAAACCTTGGACATGACCCCCATTGAACATCTCTGGAGAGACCTGAAAGTATTTCTCCATTGACAGTCTCCATCCAATATGACAGAGCTTGAGAGGATAAAGAAGACCAGCAGAAAATTCTTAAATCCAGATGTGTGATGCTTGCCTTGTCAATCCTAAGAAGACTCCAGCCTGGAATCGCTACCAAAGGTGCTTCAACACAGTACTGAGTAAAGGGTCTGGATACTTGTGTCAGTGTGATATTTAAGGTTTTTTCTTAATACATTTGCAAAAAAATGTCTAAAATGCTACTTTGACTTTGACTTTGCAACTCTGGGGTGCTAAGTGTTGCTTGATGTGGGGAAAAATTGATGTAATGATTTAGTGTTATGCCACAGCATAACAAAATGTGAAAAAAGAGAAAGGGTTTGAATACTTTGTGAATGCACTGCTTGTTTCATTCTATATGTGTATGCCGTGTGTGTGTCATTTGCTGATATTGTATCACTGTGACAAACAAGAGGAGACATGCAAGTAAGAATTTTGTTGCACTATGTACACAAGACAAAAATCTTAAATTTAACATGGCAGTTATTAGGTGCTATGACAAAAAACTATGATTCATTTTCATGTTACCTTTTCATTTATATTTCTATGGGTTAGAAATTATATATAAAAACAGACTTTCCACTACTACAGTGTATACTAAATATGTTTTCCAAGAGTAATATTTTCATTCCATGAAATGAATTCTACCTGGTAAGTCTGTTACTACAGTTCTTCAATTGCTCCAAGGTATTCTTTGCATTTTTCTACTTTAGTGTATTGTACACGCGTTTTTTATTGCTTTTTCACTTGTATTGAAAATAATTTCATAGTTTTAAATTGTCAAGCTCAGTTCACAGAAAATGGTGAAGGATTTAGATATTGCAAATTTAAGTTTGTTATTGGTGTTAAAAAACTGCACCCAGTCCCCCAAAAAGGTGTAAGACATCCCCGGCAAATCTAATATAAGTTATTGGTTTTATGCTTTCTACATGGAGCTCGACCTTATGCGCCCTATGCATACTGTATGACACTCTGTTTAGTCTGCCGAAGAAAATGAATAATGAGATCTTTTAATAGTGGCAGAGGGCCAAGAAGTCTTATTTCCATGTAATAGCCCCATTCATAATTTATTATTCATAGTTTTTATTTGTACAGATCTTTCATAGATAGAACCAGCAAAAATATGTCAGCTCTGCAATTCAGTGCCAATGCCACGGTAGCAATTGTCGACTGAATCTGTCATATTATTACAGGTTGTAGCATGTAACTAGATCTTCTGAAATTCTGTCATTTTCACACTTCTAAACTAATCTTTTTTGCAAATATTTTTTACTAGACTGACACACAGGAAGTTTTTCTTTCTGACATGTACATTATTTGTAAATGTTGGGGGAGTTCCCATAGCATCCCTCAACTCAGAATAATGCGAAGGAAATCAAAGTATTAGTCATAAAAAGGTGCATTTATTAACTCAAAAGGAAAACAAAGGAGGAATGAAAAAAGTGGGCACAACAAAGTTATAAAATGAACAATGAGCACAACACACCTGCTGCCTATCTGAGTCTGCCTATACAGGTATCAGGACCCACCACAAAGCGTCACACTTAAAAAGTTGCCAATTCCACTGTGGTGTAGCAGGTCCACGGCTAGTAAATAATCCATTTGGCTATGTCAGTCTCCTTGGGCTTGATCGTGCATCCACGGGGAGTTGATGGAGTAATTGGGGCAAGTCGCACCTGAACTTGAGGGTGTGATCGTTCTCAATTGCTTAATCAGCTTCCTGCAGTGCGTGATTGAGGTGCTGTGCCCACAGAGCTGTATAAGAATGGGCCGGCACAAAGAGGAGAGGGAAAGGACAAAAAAGATGGAATAGGAAGAAAGGCTTCGAGAGCGAGAGCAGCATAGGGCAGTGAAAGAGTGGACAAACCAGCCAGCTGAAAGAACAAGGTCAACACGGTCAGGGGTCCTGGATGGAGTGAAGGATCGGAGCTCAAGGGACGGATTGTGCCCAGTGAATGGGAGAGTGGGTACGATCATGGAGGGGTCCGCCCTAGTCCGAGGGACAACAACGAGTGACTACGGCAGCTTAAGTCACTCCCACTGAGCATGCCTTGGGTGAGCTGGAGAGACTGAGAGCTGTGCTTGGCTGGTGTGACCCTAAATGTCTGCTGTAGGTTTTAATCTCATTTTAGCCTTGATTTAAACATTTTGAATTTTACCTGATTTTATGGATTATTTATTTATGAAGACTTTGGAAAAACTGCACTATTTATTTGGATACTGTTTGTTTTAATAAAAGCACTTTCCACCTTCCTCTTGCTTCGTTTGGTGTCCTCATTGTCCAGTTCATCTGGTTACATTATTAACGGTGTTGGGCTCTTCGATCTCTCTCCCTCTCTGAGTTTTTTTTTTCAGTCAACTGCTTCCCCTCACTTTGCTCCCAATTCTACACTCTACAGAAAGGTGGGATAGAGAGAATTAACACACCACCCCGGTGTCAAGCTTTGAATTGGTAGGAATAGCCTTTGAAAGTCCTGTGACTAAGAGCTCCCTCCTAGTGTACAAGTACATGAAGTTTATTGTTTGTGGGTATATACCACAGCTTGTGGCAGCATAACCATTTAATATTTATTGTGAGATTTAAGAGGATACAGAGATAAACAGACCAATTCCCAGAGCAAAGTCAGGGAATCAAGGGCAAAGCACAGAAGACAAAATTAAACCAAGTGCCAGATTGAAGGGGAGTAGCAGGGGTGGATTAATGAATTGGTTCGCTGACTGAATGTGCGGCCTTGTCTGTTGGGGACAAGGTGAGTCATTTGATCAATTCCTTTAACTAAATTTCTATAACTTCCTACGAAAATTAAACTTTCTTAATTTACCGATGTGCTTTACATTACCTGCAAAGAAGGACTAAATATTATGAACTTTCATGCTCTCTCGCTCTCTATCTATTAGTGATGTGCAATGAATAAAAAAACTAGTTCTTTTATGCTTGTCTTGGTCTTTGAATGAGCGTACTGGTTCAGTGATGTTAAAGAACAAATCTTTTTGAGGCATGTGCAAAGTGTGCTACGTTTTATATAGAATTCTGCAACAGTCTGGAGCTATCATCATAACTTCACTTAATATGGCTGCTGTCTTCAGGAAATAGCCTATCAGTAAACTGTTTTGAGCAAAACAGTCATGATGAGAACTAGCCAATGACTGACTTGGTAGATGACACCAAGCACCTCCTATTGATCAGTTCATTCCTACTGAGGGATTATGACCATCTCAGTACACTGACTGATTGAATAAACCAGTATGTCCCACTACTGATCTGGAGAAGTTCATTCATGAACTGCAGACAAGAGACTTGCAGTACAGTACACTCGACTAGGTCATCAAAAGAACCGGTTTGTGTACTGGACTGCAGAAAAGAGACTCAATACATTGAATTGCAGTTCAGTTCACTGATGATCTATGTACAGGAGATTGCATCAGAAAGGACAGGATATAAAAGAAGGAAATTGCAGGAGATTAATCCAAAACTGAAACTAATTTTATTTAGTTATATTTCAATGTTCACACAGTGTTCTTCTATAGTGGTGTGTGCGCTATTCTAAGGTTCTATTTGTACAATTTTTTTATTTTTTAAAATTCAATAGATTATTATTAGTATTATTATGTGTGAATTACTTATTTTGTTGCTTGCTTTTTATATTGTTTGTATTGTTTGGTGGTCAAAGTTGTTACATTGTTAGAATACTATTCTAGATTTTAAACTAATCAGTGATTCAAAGATTCAAATTGTTTTGGTGAACTGAACAAAAAGAATCAAATCACTAAAAAGAATCATTTTGGCGTGATGTCAAGCTACAAGCTGAGTGAGCGAGCGGGCAAGTGCAGTACCACATGCGCGAGAAAGGCACAATGTGAGTGGCCCATGCTGCATCCTCAGTGCACCGGTCTAATCACATGAGGCTACTAAATCTCAACAACCCCACACCACCTAACCAACATATACAAAAAGTGCATGAGAGCAGTGGAGAGACAGAGAATATTGTTTTAAATTTAACAAACAAATTAGCAATTTATGCACAAGGAACTGCAGCAGAGTCAATATGTAAAAGTGGTTGTATAATTAAATTCATACTTGCATTTCTCCTCAGAAAAACTGGAGAAAAATATTGACAGATTCTTAATCTATATATGGAACAATATTCTGACACTATTTGTTATATTATACTATTTGTAAAATAATATAAAATTTTTAAATGTTTTAATCAGCAACTGCAGTGGTGAATGTTATGTTGGAAGATTAGTTACATCCAGTGTTAACAGCGCAATGTCAGGACTTCTCTTTTTTATCTTATATCCTCTCTTGTATCTAAATTATTTTATGTTTCATTTCACAAAGAAGCCAACTTTCAAACACAGGGAGTGAAGTTACTATTAGCTGGCAAGTCATGAACAGATATTTAGTTGGTTCTAAAACCTCATTTTGTCCTTGTTACACATTCATTTTTAAAAGGGTTTGGCCAAGTGCAGCATTGAAAATGATGTTGCAGAGCAGGTGAGAGGCAGAAGGACAAAGCAGCTGCAGGAGTATCTGAGGGGCAGGAAGACAGGGTGGCATCTGAACAGCCCGTGCCTTCGTGGCAACAAGTCTTCATACCCCAAATTCGCTGTGGCTACAGGATTTCTTCCAAACCAGTTTCCTTTAATTGGGCTGCTACTACTAAGGTTGGTTGCTGCATTCATCACATAACGAACCACCCGGATTGCAACGGGTGACACCTCAGCACCACACTGGCTGGAGTGCTACTAAGAAAGTGGTTATATCCAAATTTCAATCTTTTTTGCTATCAATCCAGAAATTACAAGCTGACAATATTAATTTTTTGCTGAATGGAGCTTGAGTTTGTGTGTTAGACAGTTTCTAGCTTTATAATGATTTGTTATTTTTTTTGTTCTGGATATTGAAGCCACTGTTTGCAAATGTGGATACCACTGAAATAGTTATTCTTTGCAATTAATTGTTGTTCGCCTTGGGGTCTGCTGTGCTTATCATCAGTTCTCAGTGTATTGATACAGTTAAGAGTTAAAAAGAAAGTGACTAAACAAAGCATTTCAAGATACGGTAAAAACACAGATCTTTCTTACTTGCGCATACATGTAGCTATGAAATTAATGCACTTTTCTTATTTCAAAACAAGAGAAGAAAAAAAAATGAAAACAATGAGATCAATAAAAGGTAGAATTGCTGCACAGGCTGTAAAACTGGTTGAAACAGAAACCTGCAGGGTGTGGAGAGGGGGATTTAGGACTGAACCTGAGAACCAGTACACTTCACTACTTATAAATCAGTAGGGAATATTATATGAATGTGCATTGGACAGGGTGCAAAAATAGGTTGTGCCTGGCTAACTGATGTGTATTGGTCTGGACAAAAGCTCTTGGACAATTTTAAATCCGAATCTATCCCAATGATGAGCTCTTTTTCAGCGTGGTCTTTGCCGTAAAATAGTCTAATAGTCTGTAGTGCAACAGGAATTGTATTTTCAATTGTATGGACACTGTTGCTCATTGAAGCTGAGATACAATATATATTTATATTTATTTGCTTGGCCGATGCTTTTATCCAAAATGACATAATCGAGTAATATTAGGCTAGGGATATACTACAACAACTGGAGTAAACAGAAATTGTAAGGGAGTTTGCAGCAAAGAACACCAGAATGAAAAAGCTTATAAAGGTAGGCCTATAGCTTTTGCTATTGCACTGTTTTGTGTTGTGAGCAATGGTGATGGATAGGTTGACAGACGAGATTAGACAGGAGTCCCATGGACTGTGATGTTTGCTGATGACTTTGTGATGTGTAGCGAGAGTAGGGAGCAGGTTGAGGAGACCCTGGAGAGGTAGAGATATGCTCTAGACAGGAAAGGAATAAAGGTCAGTAGGAACAAGACAGAATACATGTGTAAATGAGAGGAAGGTCAGTGGAATGGTGAGGATGCAGGGAGTAGAGTTGGTGAAGCTGGATGAGTTTAAATACTTGGGATCAACAGTACAGAGTAATGGGGATTGTGGAAGAGAGGTGAAAAAGAGAGTGCAGGTAGGGTGGAATGGGTGAAGAAGAGTGTCAGGAGTGACTTGTGACAGACTGATATCAGCAAGAGAGAACGGGAAGGTCTACAGGACTGTGACCGACATTTGCGCGATAGACATATGAGCGCGACAAAATAGCGCCGATTAAAACGCGCCATCAAAATTGCATAGACAAAATCGCGTCGACAAAATCGCGAAAGTTTCATTAAATATGAATTACTAGTTTAAAGCATATATAGTAATGTTTATTTTAGAAGTCAATATTATGAGACGCGGCATGCCATCAGCACGGCACGCAGATAGTCCTTAAGATCACGCCCTGCATTGTAGGAAGAATTGCAGCAAGACCTCTTGATAGTTGAGCATATTTAGACTTGCTGGCTGCCTGACTGCTGGTAATTCCGCTTTGTATACGACGCGTTATGCCAACCCTCGACTGAGTTATTTGTTCGCGGCATGCCATCAGCAGTTATAACAGTTATAACCTAGCACATAATGTGTACATAATGCGCACGTACGTGTCCCACTCTCTTGGCCTCTCTCGCGATTTTGTCGTGGCGATTTTGTCGGCGCGCATTTGTCGAAAACCAGTTAGCGGGTTTGTCGCCGCTCATTTGTCCGTCGCAGTTTTGTCGGGGTGCATATGTCTTTCGCGCTTTTGTCGACGGTAGTGAGACCAGCTATGTCATATGGGTTGGAGACGGTGGCACTGACCAGAAAGCAGGAGAAAGAGCTGGATGTATCGGAGCTAAAGATGCTAAGATTTACATTGGGTGTGACAAAGATGGATAGGATTAGAAATGAATACATTAGAGGGTCAGCTCAAGTTGGAAGACGACTCAGTCAGTAGGGAGACAAAATCAGAGAAGCGAGATTGCGTTGGTTTGGACATATGCAGAGGAGAGATGCTGAGTATATTGGGAAAAGAATGTTAAGGATAGAGCTGCCAGGCAAGAGGAAAAGAGGAAGGCCTAAGAGGAGGTTTATGGATGTGCTGGGAGAGGACATGCAGGTGATGAGTGTAACAGAACAAGATGCAAAAGACAGGATGATATGGAAGATTATGATCCACTGTGACAACCCCTAACAGAAGCAGCCGAAAGAAGAAGAAGAAGCTGTTTTGTGTTGTATGTTCACCTACGATTTTGTGGATGTTGTTGGTTGACTGGCTAGGTGGCAGTAGGTCACTATGTGGACTCGTGGAAAAGACCTTTTTTGCTGATATTTTGTTTTTTGCAAGTGATTGACATTGCTTGGTCTTTCAGTTGTTATTGGTGATGGTTAGCCTAAAAGCCATATTGGAAATTCATATTGCACATTTTTGTTGCCCATTATGTATTGTTACATTCATGCATATAAAAGTAATGTGTGCATCAAGTGCCACACAGTGATTTGCATCTTGTGCTTGCTATGGGTCACTTCCTGAACGTGTAAGGTGCAGAGAGGTGGGGCATTTGTATTAACGGGAAGGTCATGGGGGGCCAATGCTGGCCTCAGCCTAGGGCCTCCAAGTAAGTGAATCCATCTCTGGGGAGTAGTCTTGAAATTGAAGCCAGAGTGAAAGTCAAAAAAACGAAACAAACCTCTTTACCCATTTTATACACTATACAGAGAACCGCAAAAAAGTGTTTTGTTTATCCAACGAGGGATAACTTCATGTTTTGATGCCGCTAAATGTATACTCATTAACCGTTACATCACCAGCACAACAGGATGAGTAATGTGACATCTAAATGGTGTTGCACAAATGCATAATAACATAAATATTAAAGTTTCTTAACCGTAACACAGAAAACCAAATAAACAATTATAAACAAACAATAAAAAGAAGAAATAAAACATGTACAGTATTTAATGACCAATAATAAATAAAATAAACCATAATTATAACAGAGTGCGGCACAGTATTCTCTGCCATTGTCAGTCACTTGATGCTGTCCAGATTGCCTTCTCCTCTCCACTCCAATGAGCTATAGGGAAATGTTTGGGGCAAAGGATTACTAGTTTAAGAAAAAGGTTAAGGTTGGGGATGCATTGGTGTGGCATGTACGACGTTGTAGGTAGACAAGCCACCTCACTGGATTGACTCTCTATATGCCGGTCCAACATGTTTATTGTCATTTCCTTTGTATTTTGCTCTTTTTGTCTTGATCCCCATTTTGTGTTAGCTACACACCATTTTTCATATATACCCTGTTTTATGGTGTATTTTAGGTATGTACTGGAGAGTGATGAGTGATGGTATTGCATGTTAGTTGGACATGCAAGTGAATATTTCACTGTACCGAGAACATATCACAATACTACTATTACACCATTTTGTGAGGTGAAAATTTAACCTAAAACTGAATAACTTTAGAACTGCAATACATTCCATTTTCTGTTTGACTGTCAGGTCCATGAATAAAGAACAAAGGCAATTATTTTTACTACTGGAGCATTATGGGAAATCTTTCCTATGAACAATGGACTGTAGTGGATGGCCGGTGCCCTTGCCCGTCTGGGATGTCTATATAATGGAAGGACCTGGGGAGAGAGTGTGCTCAGGGCTTTATCTCCCCCAGGACACTAGATGGCAGTCCCTCTGGGTTGCAGCGATGCCTCGGATTCCCACAAGGCTCCAGGGAAGTTGGCCCAGCCCAGTTGGGTTCTGTGGGTGATGCCAGGGGGTATCGTAGGAAGGGTTGAGCCCTTTGGTGCAGCACTTCCGCCACATCCAGAAGTGCTGCTGGAAGAAGATCACAGGACATCTGGGAGCCAGAGTCTGGAGGAGGTGAACAAAGCTTGCTGGAGGAGGAGTGGAGGTGAAGAGAGAGAAAGAGAGAGAAGTGAAAGATTAAAAAAGAAGAGAAGTGTGTATTGTGCCATGTTTATGCTTGAACTGTCCTGTGCAGATGGGAAACAAGGCAAGGCATTTCCCATGGTAAAAAAAAAAATAAAACATGTGTGCTGAACTTGTGTCCTCCATCTGTCTGTGTCAGGTTTGGGCAGCAGGAGCGCCCTGTGAAGGCCACAGTACCTAATTAGCTAACTTTGATGGACTGACTCGTCCTGTCTTTGTTAAACTTCTCAAGTTATTATATATTTTATAAAAACATATTCTTTAAAATATTGCTGTTCTTAAATGAAAGGCCACAAATGTAGTCAAATTTATGTTATTTTATGATTTGAATACTTTTGTTATTGTACTTTGATGCAACTGAAGACACAAAGCCTTGGGTACAAAAATGACCTTTGATTTTTAAATTGCTTCACACCACAGACATTAATTGCTGTGAGACCTCTTACTCCTCTCTACTCCAGTTCCACATTTGTTCCTACTTCTTCCTCAACTCCACATTCACTGGCTCCCTTAAAGCCAGACCAAGGAGTACTTCCAGCATGTCAATATCAGTCCTCACTAGCACTTCCATATCAGAAGGACTCTCATTGGGACAGTCTAGTCACCCCTCAGGAGCTCCCTTCAGTATCTCAAGAGGCCCCTAACAAGGATAACTGTTCAAACTATAATTCCCATATACCAAGGGTGTCCACAGTTTTTCGGCTTGCGAGCTACTTTTAAAATGACCAGGTCGAAATGATCTACTTACTTTAAAAATTATATATATATATATATATATATATATATATATATATATATATATATTGATATATTGAGTATACTTTATACATAAAATATATGTTGTCGTACCTTGCATAACTGAATAACCTTTATGGCACAGTAACAATTCAATACATTTATGGTCACTATAGTATTTGGATTTAATAATCTTAATGTGGGAAAAGGCTGACTTGCATAAATAAGTAGAGCCGAATAATGCAGTCAAGGAGGTAGCACACTTCTTATGCTTAATGATCGAGTGACTCACCTGGAACGATGCTTCAGTGCGTCTGCCTTTACTTTTGAATTCAGCCAAGTGAAAAATGACGGCTGTCCGATTAACTGCGATTTTAGTTCCCTCTCCTTTCTCTTTCTCAGATCGCTTTTCGGAAGGAAGTCAGTTTTGTAGTTTTTATGAACAGTTCAAAAGTGTCTTTCCACATTTTCCTTCTTTGAATTAGCAATGATAGATTGACAGATCAGACAAATGCACTTCGATTGTGACATTGTAAGAGAAAAAAAATCCTCTTCCAATCCCACATCCAGCCAATACCCACCCCAAACAATTTCTTTTTTAATCCCTTCTTTAGTCAATATAAATTGGAAGGCTAACTAGTTTTTCAGTAGCTCGCGTGTTTGATCGTACGTGAGGGATGACCAGTGTGTTAGAAGAAAAGAGCTCTCAGACTGGCCGTCCTGTATGTCAATCAAGTGGCAAATGCCATAGGGAGGATATATGATAGACTAACGTTTAAAAAATTTTTTTTTAATGCAACGCGATCTACCTGCACTACCTTTGCGATCTACCAGTCGATCACATTGGGCACCCCTGCCATATACCCTGAAGGAGCCCAAACCAGAGTGATACTGAAGGTAGCTGCCATCCAGACTATTGGGCGGACATATCGTCCTGGCAAGCAGTCCTCTAATGACCGTTTGGTATTCTGGTGTCCCATCCAAGAAGGGTACTACCAACCACTCTCACCAGGTTGCCAGTTCACCTGTGACCTCCTTCATAAGGATACATACAGTAATTATATATAAATGCATGCATGTTCAGTACTTGGGTCATTTTCCAAACATATTGTAGAGGCCGACAGACAGCAGCACTTAGTGATCGGCTGAGGCCAGGTGCCTATGATGTTTACTGCAGGGGATCGTGCTTACAGATAGAGTGGAGCCAGGTACCAAATTGACAGTGAACTTTCTAGAAGTATTCCATGTGCTTTCTGGAGATTACCTTGCACTGCAGGGTTTACAGCAGCTGGAGGTTGACATTAATTGGATGGAGGAAATATACTTGTGTGAGGAGAAGCTGTGCAGCTGGAGATGGTTAGGGGTGACTGTGGGCAGCAGTACCATCTTAGACAGTCTTCAGGTGTACTCACACTAGGCACGTTTGTTCCATACTGTGCCCAAGTGTGATCCAAACCCACTCTCCCACTGGCTAGCACTCACACTGGGCTTAATGTTCTGGGCCCAGGCATAATTTCATCATGACCATGAGACTTTTTGTAAAGCCAAAACAAGATCCGAACATGGAGTGACAGCATTCATGTCAAAATGATTTTACTTACAAACATGCTCAGGCATGGAAGAAATTGCCAGTGTGAATCCACCCTCAGACAGGTCCGTGGTTTAACGCAGTTCAGTCCACAATCATCACACGCGCACATGGAGAGTAGTCAAAACGAGGTGAGATGTATCTTGTTGTGGAGCATATCTGCCATTTTAGAGGCATTACCTGAGGGCCTCTAACAGCAGGGAAGTTAACAAGGTGTACTAGGGTCAGCAACTTGTGTGTTCTGTTGTGAATATAAATAACAAATTTACCCAGCTGTCTGAGGGCTCAACCTGCTCATTCCAGTGTGGTTTCAGTGTGGATGTGTCTCTCCCATGTCAATGCTATTTACAATATGCTCTATTTAAATATAAAAGAATTGCACATGCACTTATCTTACAGCCTGGTGCCCCACCCAAGACAGACTCTTTGTACCCGACCCTGTATTGGGCACAGCAGGTAGGCAGATTACCTTACATTGAACAATTTTAGGTTCATATCTTTACAGAATATATTAGAAATGCTTTATGTGCCTTCAAGACAGCAGAATTCCAGTCTTAAAAGGCACTTTACTGTAATTATGATATCTGCGATAAAAATTTTAGAAAGCGCCCTCAGGCTTTTTTTTTTTGGTTTGTTTTAAGTGGTGAGGTCATTATTTTTCATAACAGCTGAAAAACCATATGCATTGCATTAGTGCCTGCTTACATTCGATGCTAGAGTTACATAAGATAATCATTTCATTCACAGCCTACACACCCAGGCACTAAGATGACCTCGGGGGCTACAGGCTTTGCATGTCCTAACATGCTGTAAGATGCCAGCGGAGGAACTTCAGGACATAAAATGTCTGTGCACAGTACATTTCTTTGAATTACAATTAGCTTATCCAGGATTACTTTCTATCTTGCACCTAAGACTACCAGTACTGGGAGCCCTGTGATCCTGAACTGGATTGACTGAGCTTTCTGTGCAGCGAGCCTGCCTAAATATTTTTATGCTAGCATTATGAACTTTTCTGATGCTTACCCTGACTTGCACCAACTGTCAGCAAAGAAACCCACCTGAATAAAACAGCCAGATACTTTCATTCAGACTTTTTATCAAGAGAATTAAAGCAGCTAAACCCTTGATATCTATTATGAAAATAGTTCATACAGAAAGTTAAAGAGCCTGCTATGATTAATGTATTATTATCCCATTCTTACAAGCGTCCATACATTTTCTGGTAGGTATTGCAGAGATCCAGTGCTTCTCTCAGCCCCAGTGGTCAACCCCATACCCTATTATATTCATTATTTTAAAATTTTCATACACGGCTCAAGATAAGAAAACAGTGAATCCAATGATTAAATTCATCTTTTCAGCAAGATGGAACTCCCCCTTGCCTGTCCCCCACAGACTGTACTAAATTTGTTTTTCTACTGATTATGCACAGCCAGAGCAGGCTTTCCACAGCTCTGAATAATGGAATTTACTCACCACTGAATAAGCAGATCTGCAATGCATGCATGTCTTCACTTTTGCCCTGTTAGGTAATCAACAGCATTCCAACATCTCTTTAGGATTTAGCCTACTGTGACTGGGTGCAGTCCCTGGCCTGTTTCTGTCACCGTTAAGTTTTCATGTTGTCCCTGTGCTTGTGTTGGTTTACTCTGATACCTTTGTATGTTAATCTGTGACTGTAAACTGGTCTCATATGAGTGGATCCTGGTAAGTGCAGGAGTGTGGCCATTGACAAAGTGGAGAGCTACCCAAAAAACACCCAACCCTCCTGTTCCTTTGATGCTCCTAATGCCATGTGGCCTGGTTCCTCCTCTCCACTCCAATGTAATGGGGTTACATAAACGAGGAGGGTGGTTGAATGTGGTGGAGGGTTATGACATAAGTGATGTAGGAGGTTGTCTAGGGGAGATATCCGGGACCTCAATACAAAATTTATGATGCATCCTTGGATGCACATCTTTGGTGTGAGTTTACGGATGGACAGCAAATCTATGACAAAGACCAAGGGTGTCGAACTCGAGGCCTGGAGTTCTGCAGTGGTTTCAGGTTTTCATTCTAAACCTTTTCCTAATCAGTGACCAGTTTTCAATGCTAATTAACTTCTTTTCACATCATTTTAATAGCCCTGTCCTCTGAATTGATTCTTTTTTTCATCAAATGACAGCCAAACAGAAATGAGACGTGAAATGAGGCAACATTTCACTCCAACCAGTTTCTTAATAAATAGCTGATTCTTGCTGTTAAATCAACTCATTATTTATTCCTTGTTGCTGCTCTCATTCTGCCATAGCAGACATTTCCAAAACTGTTGATTGTGTATTTTCTAAGAACACAGTCAAAATGTTTTGGTGACCTGAGAGATCAACCTCATTGAGACCCTCACTTTTCTTTATTTTCAGATATTGTGTGATGGGCTGAGGTTATGCATCTCATTATTGTTTGGCTGCTAATTAAGGAAAAAAACACTACTAAGGGGGCTTGAGTCAAGTTAGTTCAAATTAAGGCAAAAGAAGTTAATTAGCAGCAAAAACTGGTCACTAATTAAGAAGATGGTTAAAACGAAAACCTGCAGCCTCTGCGGCCCTCCAGGACCAGAGTTCAACACCCCTCATATAGACAGTCTAAAAAAACATTTATTTTCTATTATCCTTTCACTCCTAGGATGCAATCATAAGTGATCTGTTGAGCAGAGATAGTTGAATATACTGGGTGAGTCAAAATTCTGTTAACACTAAAGGATTATTTTTATCTCGACCACACCTTTCCAGGTCGATGAATAGGTCATAGGGACCAGCACCATGGCCTCCACACTCCCCTGATTTGACACCCTGTGATTTCTGGTTATGGGGTATGGTGCAGGAGCATGTGTATAGCAGGAAAGTTTGTGATATCAATGACATGAAGGACAGAATGCGGACTATAGTATCATCTATTCCCCGCGAAATGTGTGTCCGGGCTTTCAATGGTACTGTTGCTTGTTGGTTTTTGTGTGTTGAACATGATGGCGGCCAGGTTGAGACATTCCTGTAAATCATCTTGCACATATGAAGTATGTTTTGTGAATAAATTGTTTCTGCCATTCAAATGTTAACATAATTTTGACTCACCCTGTACTTCAAATATACCAAATTTAGTGGTGCAGTGTTCTGAAGGCATCTCCTCCTTTCACACCATAACTGGCTGTTAAACTGGGTGGCACATTAGAAGTCTTGCATACTGAATTTGTTGAGCTAAGGTTTGATGCAGTTAAACAAATGAATGAAGCAGGAAACATGTAAAAATGGTAAGCTTTATTATAAAAATAATTCCTGTCAGCCTACTATTGATGCACATTCCACCATCACTGATATAATAAAGAGAGGTGACCCTTTTGAACTGAATAAAGGACCTTTGCTCAATTTGTATGTAATATGTTGTTTCTATTATCCTCATCTGAGTCTTATTCATCCTCATTACAAACTTTGGGGCTGAGAGGTCACACATATTTACTTCTGGGCAGTAAAACTTCACTCCCTCCAAAGCTGATTACTTACTTGTGCCCATCGCTGTCCTTGCTAATGTATAATGAAAAAAGTTGGTACAAAAAAAGATTGATGAAAAGCTTAGCCAGGAATCATAGTCAAGAAACAAAATCAATATCTGAAGCACAGAGCTCTGATTTAGGAACATCATAAAAAGGGCTCAAGATAAAATTGTGATTGCTGCCAATACCCTTCAGTTTGTACTAATGATGATAAGGAATTGGAAGCACTATGGAGAGCTGATTCTTGGCAATCAATGAAGTACATGGCAGAGTGAGACTGTAGAGGCCAGAGTCTTCTACTGAAAAAGAATCTGGCTGAGGAGGGCTGTTTTCTCATTTTCCACTTTCTTTGGCACACATGTGATGACAAGAGAGTCAATTGACCTATTGAATTCAACAGCATCTGACTGAAGATAGAGAAAAAATCCCAGGGATGATGCCAAGCAGTGATACACACACACATACATACACACCGGGTTAATTAAGAATGGCAAATAACCTAACACACATGTGTTTAGGAGGTGGGAGAAAAATGGAGACCGGGAAGGGGTCTTTAGCAGACATGTGTAGAACATGCTATCAACAATCACTAGGCCTCAGAATTGAAAACAATTTCTTGAAGCTGTGAAAATCTTCAAAGGTTGCACCAAACTGATCACATACAGTGCATTCGGAAATTATTCAGACCTTTACTTTTTACACATGTTGTTATGTTGCAGCCTTAGGCTAAAATCATTTAAATTCATTTTTCCCTCATCAAGCAATATTCAATTATTTGCATTGGCAATGCTAAAACAAAGTTTTAGAAATTGTTGCTAATTTATTTAAAATAAAAAAAATGAAATACATATTGACATAGACATTTAGAGCCTTTACTGTGCATTTTGTTAAAACACCTCTGGCAGCAATTAGGGCCTGGTATGTTCTTGGGTTTGACATGACAACCTTTACACACCTAGATTTGCGGATTTTCAGACGTTCTTCTCTGCAGATCATTTAATTATCAGTGTGCAGCTATTTTTATGGTCTATCCAAGAATGGGTTCTGGCTAAGCTACTCAAGAACATCCATAGAGTTGTCCCTGTGTTGTCTTTGGTTAGTGCTTAGGGTCATTGTCCTGTTGGAAGGTGAATCTTTAGCTCAGTCTGAGGTCCAGAGTGCTTTGGAGAAGGTTTTTATTAAGGATAACTCAGTACTTTGCTCCATTCAGCTTTCCCTCAGCCCTGACTACTCTTCTAGGCTCTGCAACTGAAAAACAATCTCGCAGAGTGAAGCTGCGACCATCATACTTTACTATTGAAAGGTATTGCGAAGGTGATGAGCAGAGCTTGGTTTCTTCCAGATGTGAAGCTTAGATTCAGGCAAACAGTTCCATCTTGGTTTCATCAAACCAGATAATCTTGTTTCTTTTAGTCTGAGAATTCTTTAGATACCTTTTTTTGCGTCTGGTCACTCTTCCATAAAGCCCAGTTTGGTGGAGTGTTGCAATGGTGGTTGTTCTTTTAGAGGTTTCTCTCCATACAGGTTCTCTGAAGCTTACCAAGAGTGACCACTGGGTTCTTGGTCATCTCTCTTACGATAGTCCTTCTCCCCTAATTGCTTAGTTTGGCCGGGCAGTCTGTTCTAGAAGAATTATGGTGGTTTCAGTCTTATTCTGTTTAAGAATTATGGATGCTGGCTTGCTTGTGGAAATTTGCAGTGCTTCAGAAGTGTTTTTGTAGCCTTCCCCGGATCTGTACCTCGACACAATTCTGTCGCTAAGCTTTACAAGTAACTCCTTCAACCTCTTGGCTTGGTTTTTGCTCAGATATACATTGTCAGCTGTGGGACATTATACAGTATAGAAAGGTGTGTGCCTCTCCTAAGCAGGTCCAAATAATTGAACTGACCACAGGTGGACTACAGAGAAGGCATAGAAACATCTCAACAATGATCAATAGAATGGGATGCACCTGAGCTAAATGTTAAGTCATAGCCAAGAGTCTGAATACTTGTGCCCATATGATATTTCAGTTTTGTATTGTGATACACTTTCCCAACACAAGTCTAATGGCGGGTTGCCAATCCATCAGTTCCAATTTTTATTGGCAGTTTTCACACTGAATACAAAATAGCCTGTGCCATGATGGTGACGTGCCTTTTAACATTAAACCAAATGCAACAGCTGACAGTTCCATCTTTCTTGATTCTTTGCAGTCAAAAAACTATCTCTTGGTTTCATTCCTCCACCATTATGGGCCCCAGCCCTAAGAGAGTTGGACAAACACAGACCATTGGGGGACGGATTATGCCCCCTCTCCTGGCCATAGCTCAGAGCTGTGGAGAAAGCAGAAGGTACCGTTAGCCATGTCATCTCCTCCCACCCTGAGGTGATATTTGTGAGTTCACCACAACTGTCCAATGATCTTGATGTACAGGTATGCAACAGTATTTTCAATAAATTTGTAATAATTCCTAAAAGCGTTCGTGTTTTTGACTCATTATTTTGGAGTGTTGTTTGATGGAAAAAATTTTAATTTCAATAATTTTGGCACAGGCCTGCAAAATGTGAAAAAGTAAATGAGTGTGGGTGCTCTCTGTAGACACTGTAAAAATAAAAAATCCCTGTTAGTACATTGTTCAAAAAAAGTGTGTCACAGATTTTGCAAATTCTTTATGTGTCTCTGTGGGTTTTTCTCCCAGTATTGCTGTTTTCATTCCAAAAATGTGTATGTCAGGTTAATTATGAATGAATGTGAGTATGCATGTGAGAATACCCTGTGGTGGAATGGTGAACCGTTTGGGATTACTTCTTAGTTTGCACCCCTTGCTGCAAGCACCAAGCCTCCCAATGACCATTAACTTGATTGCAAAGGTCTCAAAATGACAGTATATCAGAAAAAACCCAGTGGGACAATGCATTATAAAATACCAGTAACGGTGTACTGCACAATAATGTGCAGTGAATACACTTGACTTGAGCATTCCTAGTTTTCAAACTCTTTCTCTGTACGTTTAGCATTCGTTTGCTCAGAGGTTGATGCGCTTGCTGTTTCCTGAGCAGCACTTCTTTTTTCCACCCTAGCGGCCCACTTCTTCTTTTCTTCCGCCGGCATCTTTTTGCGTTAAAACGGATTAAGTCAGTGTTTGTGTTGCAATTACTTAGTTTTCTTAAATTTTTCACTTAAGCTGGCTCTTAAGTCTTCAATCTGCCTCAAGAATGATTTAAAATATGCAGAGGTAGGGGAAGTTACGACAAAGGTGGTAGGGATGAGAACTGCGCCTTTAGGCATATACTGTACAGCTGCCCTGCTGCCCACTGCTGAGAGTTGATTCTACAATAAAAAATTAAAATAAAAAGAGAAATAAGAGTCAATCATCACCCCAAAAGCAGATAGTAGACGTCACGTAGTGTATGTTGTCACACACGTGCGAGTAGGAGGCAGCTAAAGGGCTTAAGTAATGGTAATACCACATCTGACAGGGGGTGGCGAGGTGCACTGACTGTCTTAGTTCCCTGCAGACCGTTCCCGAGAAATCCTGCCAGGTTCCAGCACCTCTGAATACCTCACTTCCTGTTCTGGCCCCTTTGATAAAGTAACTTCTGGTTCAGACGACGGTACTTCCGGTTCCGGGACCTTCCATGACATCACTTCCAGTTCAGAAGATGTCACTTCCGGTTCTGACCCCTTCAATGACATCACTTCCTAAACGGGCCTTTAAAGCCACCATCTTACCACCAATGAATGAGTTCTGTTTTGGACTCAGTCTTGTGAACAACTCTGTTCTTTTCAAAAAGCCTTTTACAGCCAGGGATATTATACGGGTGGCTGCCCCAAACCTTTTCACGATGTCTTGTCTGTGTTTCTATCACAATGTGTACCAAATTTCAAGTCAATAGGTTGAACGGTTTGCGAGCGACAGATGATTTATAATCCTGGACAGACAAACGGACAGCCACGGTATTGTATTATATAAGAAGATAATTCCTGTCACTATTAACAGGCTTCTATGTGTGTCCAGTCTCATACTGTCTTAAAGTGAACATCTTTACAAAACAGTCTGCTAGAGTTATTTGTTTTATAAGGAAGAATTAATTTTGTTCAGGATGCAATTAAAAATGTTAGTGGAGTGAAGGCCATCATTTTTTGGTGCACCAGAGTCGTGCACTGAGCATTAGTTGCCTAGCAACAATTTCCTTCCCCAAGAATTGTCCTCAAATCTGGTAGCAGCGTCACTTCAAGAAGAGGTCCACCATCCTATACCCATCTTTTAGGAGCTTGCTATGACACTTTACCTAAAGTTGTGTTAGGAATGGCAGGGGTTTGATGTGCATTATGTGCTCACTTGAATCTAGTGCATCGACCCTTCTTTTTCTCATTGAGGCAATTCATTTTCAATTTGATACTTTGAAAAGGTTCTTTAAAACCAGGCACTGATCTTTTCAAATCCTAACTCTTCAGGAATTATTAGATGTTACTGTCTTGTTTTTATTATATTTAATTCAGTACTGCAAAGAAAGAAATTGGGGGATGCAAGTAGGGGTTAATCATCCTTGGTGGTGACAGATTTTTGAGAGTCAGGCTTTCAGAAAAGCATGCATGAAGAGGAAAAAAAGAATGTTATCTTACAGAAATGGAGCATAGAGACATTTCTCGCAGGAGCCTCACCGTAGAAAAAGGAATGTCGGCTTTTATTTAAGGGCCTTTTTAACATCCCCACCTCTGAGCATTTTATATTCATTTTTTATATATACACAAATAAAGAGGACAGGGTCTTTGGCGCTGCATATAGAAATACAGCGGGTACAAAGCGACTTCAAACATAATGAATAGCAGATCTAGAGAAGGAGCTTTTATGTAATTCAAGGGGGACTGTTCTCCATGATGAACATGGCAGTCATAGCAACAGCTATGCTGGTAAAAGGCTTTGTAAACTCCAAGGGCATTTCTATTTAATGAAAGTACAATGCTTGCAAAAAATGTTAAAAAAAAAGAGAAAAAATAAAGAAAGAAAAAAAAATCAAATCTCCGTGCAAATGTGTGAGAGCCTAAAACGAGTCTCCATTTAAAAAGAATTAGAACAAAGAATGTGAGCCTGTTCTTCTTTCATATCCATCCCACCAGTGATAAACAGGCAGATGGGACAACTGAGTGAGTTTTTTGGGAATGTCTCCAATGTCACTTTTCCGCTCTGCTGGGCAACCCTGAAAAAATAAACCATACAGTATGTGTAACTCTGCATTTTCTCAGGCGTACAATATTTTAACAGTATTTTACTACATTAAATATAAGCACACCTTACAGGCTACTATGATATATCTCTGTGCTTTTTATTTCTATATTTTTTAGTGAGTCCATCATTGCAGCATGCATTAGAGGCAGGGTGGCAGCATCCCAGCAGTCTAGAGCCAATATAAATGGCACCATCTGCTCACACTGGTTTATAGTAATGCTCCTCTTCACCATGCAGCTCTGAGATATTTTTTGCTCACTGTTGCAGCTCCCTGATTTGATCTTCAGAGGCAGAGATTCAGAGCCAAAATAACAATGCAATATTTTCCTTCTGCTTTTCTGAAAGTGCTACAAGAGAACCCCACTGCTTGTGTGTATCAAAAGAAAAAGAACGGCACGGTTAGCAACTGTAAGGTAGGAAAAAAAAACATCAGAACTCTCCTCTCTGCAAGACAATCATGCCAAAAGCCACATGAAATGTGCGCCAGGGCTGGAGCTGCCGTAATAAACGTCAGGCACCAACAGAGGGAAGAGTGCCGACGTGGAAGCAGGTATCTGACACATTGGCAGGTCATCCCAAAGCGCTGATCAGGATGCTGGTATTCTGTGTGGGCTCTCCTGGATGCTGAAAGCATTGCCTAGACTCAGCTCACATCAGGAATTCTCAGCTTGCAGCATTTTGTGGAATATTTGATCCTTTTTTGTTACACGTGATTAGCAATGTCTCTCTGGCAGTACACATCTCTTCAATGACCCCTGTGTAATACGTGAACAGCCATTACTGAGCAAAAAAAATATAAGTGCATTGAGCTCCGGAGCCTGACAGAAAACTGCAATGAGATGTGAGTAACAACAAATGCTGCATCGAGTGCTAAACAATGGCTAAAACTTGCAAGGTTCATCTAAAGCTGCATTTACTCCAGAATGATAATGGAAACAACAAACACTGCAACTACTCAGAATTAGAGGTATGACCCGGAGTAATAAATAAGAAGCATCTGCATCCAGGGGTGGCATGGTGGCACAGTGGGTAGCGCTGCTGCCTCGCAGTTAGGAGACCCGGGTTTGCTACCCGGGTCCTCCCTGCGTGGAGTTTGCATGTTCTCCCCGTGTCTGCATGGGTTTCCTCTGGGTACTCCGGTTTCCTCCCACCGTCCAAAGAAATGCAGGTTAGGTGCATTGGTGATCCTAAATTGTCCCTAGTGTGTGTGTGTGTGTGTGTGAGTGTGTGTGTGTGTACACCCTGCCCTGGGCTGGCACCCTGCCTGGGGTTTGTTTCCTGCCTTGTGCCCTGTGTTGGCTGGGATAGGATGTAGCGGGTTGGATAATGGATGGATGGATGGATCTGCATCTAGTCCTGGGGTCTGACTGAAGATGTATTCAGCTCAGAGTCAAAACAGAGGCTGCATCCGCTTACAGTTATGGCTATAACTGTGTACACATCCAGTGTCTGCCCCTACAAAATAATTGACAGCTTCATCTAATCTAAAGCCAAGTTATATTGTAAATGTCAAACTGGATGGACTGGCATCATGACTGATCTGGAGAATGGTCCCTTACCTGTGCCTGGATGGGCTTGGAGAGATGACATCTAAAGGGCAGTCATTCCCCTTGCGTGACAGATGGCAGTGTTTCTCTGGGGTGACTACAGTTTGAAAACCCGCTAGACTACAATTCAGTGAGACAGCCCTGTTGGGTTCCTTGGGGGCACTGTCAGTAGAACATCTCAATACTATGAGGAGCTTCTGCCTGACCTAGAAGTGCTTCTTCTGCACATAATCCTGACATCAGACATATTCCCAGGTCCTTCATAAAAGGAGCTGCCTCACAACATTCTAGGACTTGGAGTCCGGAGGAAGAGGACAAAATGTGCCTGGAGGAGTGAGGGGAGTGGTAAAATAAAGGAAAGGAAAAGAAAAGAACTGCATGGTTTGAATTGTTGCCAAGTAAGAAACCTGTGCAAGGTGTTTTTGTTAATAAAAAGGTCACTTTGAACCTGAGACTGTAGCTGCTATAGTTGTGTCTGTGGTTTGTGGTCTGCGGTGGCCACAATATCTGGTAAGTGGTAATAAATGAATCTGCATCCAGTCCTGGAGTCTACCTGAAGTTGTATTCGGCTCGGAGTTAAAAGAGAGGCTGTATCCAGATACAGTTATGGCTTTAAATGTGTATACATCCAGTGTCTGCTCTTGATGAATAACAGACAACTTCATCTTATTTAAAACCAAATTATATCTAGTAAGGGACATTAAATGAATCTTCATTCAATCCTAGATAATGAATAATAAATCTGCAGTGAGTCACCTTTATTCACTAAAGCTGCATCTACTTTGAAATGAATACTGTAACTGAAATAGCAAAACAAAATCTTCAACTAGTTCAATACCAAATTATATTCATCAGTGGGCAATAAGTAAATCTGTATACAGTCCTGGATAATAAACGATATATCTGCACTGAGCCCTGAGCAATGGCCAGTCTAACACCTAAAGTCGTACAGTATATTCTGCTGAAGTACAACTGGAATAGCAAAACAAAACCTTTGACCTACCCCAAAAAAAGTGTCCAGTAACAAGCAATACATTTTTATCCAGATCTGGATAATAAATAGTAAATCTGCAGCAAGTCTGTTGTATTTTGTAAAGCTACATGCTCCTAATGACTACCTAAAATAGTAAAACATCCAAATCTTCCACCTTTTCAAACCAAATGATATCCAATAATAAGCAATACATATGTCTGCATCAAGTCCTGAATACTGAACAGTAAATCTTTGGTAGTTGCATCTGTTCTTAAAGAAAAACTGAAACAGCAAAACCACAAAATTTTCAAGAGACAGCACGGTGGCGCAGTGGTAGTGCTACTGCCTTGCAGTTTGGAGACCTGGGTTCGCTTCCTGGGTTGTCCCTGTGTGGAGTTTGCATGTTCTCTGTGTGGGGTTTCCTCCCAAAGACATGCAGGTTAGGTGCATTGGCAATCCTAAATTGTCCCTGTGGTGGAATGGCACCCTGCCTGGGATTTGTTCCTGCCCTGTGCTGGCTGGGATTGGCTCCAGCAGACCCCTGTGTTAGGATATAGCAGGTCGGATTCTGACTGACAACATTTTCAATACCGGGCTGGGTGCCCAAATTAAGACACCAACTAATATTGCAAGTTCATTTTTATTACTGCAAGCTGGAGACTATTTACAAAACCATTATAATGAAATATGAACCACAATCTGATCAGAGGTAGGTTTACAAAGTGTTAACAAAAGCATATATGCACACACAGACATCAAACTTAATAGCAAAACTGCATACAGTGAACAACTCAATATAAACACAACAGAATATTCAAATCCTTTGTGATTAACACAAAAATCCATATTTAAACCCCTTGCCAGCCGCCTCACCTCCAAATCCAAAACTTGGATAATAAAGTTTAACAGAAATATTTCAGATCAATCTAAAAGCATTATCGACATCTGACCCACAGAACAACCTCATTAAAACAGTAATAAATAATGAAAAGAAAAAGAAAACAGCAAATGACAACCTCCACTCCTGCCTTAGTCAGAGCACAGCGTATTTAGGACAGCCGATCTCCCAAGACACACTCTGCCTCTCAGGCTAAACGCTTCCTATTACAAACAATATGGATACAAGCCACGCTTTAGTTTAATGACTGCAGCTGTGTATTGACCTGATCTAAACTGCTTAAGCAGACCAAAACTTCACTTGTTAAATAGCAAATTATATTCCCTTAAGGGTCAGTATATACTGTAAATCTGCATTGGTTCTTAAGTAATGACATACTTGATATGTGACATACTGTTTATACTGTACTCTACAGTACAATACTGTGTGAGCTTCCACTATTTAAACAAGAAGGTGTTTTTGTGAAGTAAACAACAAAGAATGAATCTAGTCACAAACTAAACTGTAGGCTGTTAAATAGATAAATCTGCATCCAGTCCTGGAAAATGAATACTAAATAAATACCGAATCCATTCTTGGGCAGCAACTGAAGGTGATCTTCTTGCAATTCGTTGTGAGTGAAAATGAACAGTACAGTGAGTTCTAACAACTGAGACAGCATCCAATCCCGCTTCTGATAACCCCACCTGGTGTTGAAGAGCAGGCGAAACTGAAAAAGAAACTCCATCCACTAGGAATCAATGATGAAAACTGTGACCAGGCTTAATAATTGAGCAATAAAGAATGTCCAGCACACTGACTGAAAGCGGCTAGGCAGCTCAAACTGTATCATCTCAGTTAGTAACGTACACTATATGGACAAAAGTATTGGCACACACCTCTTAATTATTGAATACTGGTGCGTCAATCAGACATATGGCCACAAGTGTATAAAGTCAAGCACCTAGCCAAACAGTTTCCATTTACAAACATTTGTGAAATAAAATGGGTCGTTCTGAAGAGCTCAGTGACTTCAAGAATAGTACTGTGATAGGATGCCACCTTTGCAATAAGACGGTTTGTGAAATTTCATCCCTGTGGGATATTCCACGGCAGGGGCGGTCTGGGTCTCAAAACTGGCCTGGGCATCCTTCAACGAGTGAGGTGATGAGGTCAACCCACCTGGCCCATTATTCATTGCAATTTTCTTAAAATTTGTAATGGGTATGCGGCTCACTACTTGCTATGAGCCTATGATATGAACTCTAGCTAAACTGTTGCCAAACTTAATCTGTACACTGTTGTTTAGACACTTACTTAAAATTTGACGACATGCTTAGAAATAAAATTTAATGAGAAATAAAAATTTAGTAACACAGCTTACACGTTACTAGAGTACATGTCAAATGTCAGTGTCATGTCCAAGTGCCAGTACCCTAGTAGGCTAGTAGCTGCTCATTTATAACGAAATAAATTATAACCGAGGTTATAATGAAAACCTCACATGGTTGAACTGTTCCATTAACTTAACAATAAACTATAGATGTCCCGTCCTAATATGAAAAATTCCTATCCTGTGCTTTATACAGTAACTTTATTTCATCATACTAATTATCGCAGCTGGAAACCGCTAATTATCGCTCACACCGATGACCAGAGAACAATAAAATGCATAATACATAATCTAAACTAATTATTAGTACCAAAGA
Source organism: Polypterus bichir lapradei (assembly GCA_026402145.1). NCBI lineage: Eukaryota > Metazoa > Chordata > Cladistia > Polypteriformes > Polypteridae > Polypterus > Polypterus bichir. Next base: position 57,154,970 of record JANRMT010062814.1, read on the forward strand.
ATTTAAATGCCAGATATGAGATGAAATAAATTGCAGTAATGTATACGCTAACCGAAATGTAGCGGTATCAAAACAGAAATTGGCAAAAGGCAGTTTTGACAAAATTTTTCACTGCAACATTGTGTACTGACAACTAAAACAACTTGATGACATAATACAGTATATTATATAGGACTATGTAAATCACAGTACCAGACAGATAATGTTTAGTTGTTTAGTAGTTTAGAAAATTAATTTTAATGTCAAACAGTAACCAGTACATAAAATTTATGTCATGAAAAAGCCGGCCCATGACCAGACTAGAGTCCGCGGCCCACAGGACATTGCCCAAATGCCCTAATGGCCAGTCTGCCCCTGTTCCACGGTCAGTTGTAAGTGGTATTATTGAACATCTAAGTGTTTGGAATGTAATGTCATTAAAGACGTTGTTGGTGTAATGGTCTGGCTTCCTAATACTTTTGCCCATGTAGTATATGTGTAGGAGTTAGCTTTAATAATCCAATCTGCATCAAGTCCATAATAATGACATCTCATTCTGCTGTTCAATGTTGTGTCCATTCTTCTAAAATAACTGAAATTATGAAACAGCAAAAATTGCATCTTTTCAAAATGAAACTATATCCAGTAATGTCTGCTACATCTAGTCCTAATAAGTGAGCAATAAATAAAATTTCATCCCATCCGTTGTGATGTGAGATTTTGCATATAAGTTGATAAATATTTTGTATGTCTTTATTTGTAATTTAGGCAAAACTAAGTCAGGAAAGTGAATTTTACGACAGAGTTGGGGGAAGTGCTTGAAACAATAGTCTCTCTCTCATCCACCACACAAAGCCAGGTTGCCTAACTGCCAAGCTTTACCTTAACATATGGTCTTGGGGGTGGCAGGTGTTAAGATGTTCTATTTCCCCATTGGTCTGAAGTATGGCTGTTTGGAATTGGCTTGTGTCAGAAGCCTTTAAGTACCACAACGCCCTATTGGCTGTAGGGGTTGGACAGAACATCTATAAAATTTGCTTGGTTAACCTCACCCCCTCTCTTACTAACATCTGATGAAGGAGCATCTCTCTCTCTTACCAAACTGATGAACTGAAAGGACAACACAATGGAGAGCGCAGCTCAGCAGCCATATTGAAACAGGCATGCGGCCTGTTCTGAAGAAAGCTGACCACAAATAATGCCTTAACTAGAGACATTTTAAGTAACTACAAGTCTCTGTGCCGCCTGAAACTACACATCACCATTTATCAGGTTGTATGGTTGCCAATATTCAAATGTACTTTGCATATTGTTATTATTTATGAATATTATCAATAATACATTATTTTATGTGTAACTTAACTCCTGTTTGTCTTTTACTACACCTAACTGCCTGAGGTTATAGATGTAGGAGGGAAGGTGGGGAGAAGTTATATACTATATTACTTTATAAACAGTGGTAAGTCTGGGAGATTTGAGGCATTCGGACAAAGCCTACTTATTAATAATACAAAAGGGCAAAATAGAGCAATATATTACACTACCAAGACAAAACACCATCCTTTAGACTCACCAAAGTTAAAAATAAATTGATTTTGGTTGAGAAGCAAAGAATACGTAAAATTAGGTCCACAATACTGACCAAAAGCAGTCCTAATAAGTCAGGAATAAAACTGCACCACGTTTAGAGTGATGACCCAAAATAAATCCATTGCTAATAAATGTACAATACTCTGGCGTAGTGAGCTAGACTTTAGACTTCAAACCCTGAGGTTGTGGGTTCAAATCCCACTAATGACACTGTGTGACCCTGAGCACATCACTTCACCAGCTTGTGCTTCCAACTTGTTAAAGCAAACGAAATGTAACTAGTTGTACATCGAATGTCATGTAGACCTGAGCCATGACTTAAACTGCAATCAAATCAAAAATCTTAATGTATGTATATTCTTGAACAATAAATGAAATTATGAAACAGTGTAAACTGCAAATGAGCAGAGCTTAAAGTGTTAACAGGAATGTTAAACAAATAATTGTGAATCAAGTCCTGACTTCAAATGTCTACAGCTAAGTCTTCGCCTGAAGAACAGTTAAATTAATTCATGAGCAATCAATAAATCTGCATCCATTCGTGAAGAGCTAACGAAACTGTAAAATTTAACTGCATCCAGTCCTGATCAACCAGCCTTAAAAAGCGAGCAATAAATAAAACAGACACCAACCCTGAACAATAACAAAAAATGCAGCCAATCCCAACAGCCATATGCCCATCCTATAGGGAGCACATAAACCAAGGTGGACATCCAGCAAAGAATAAAATAGCAGTAGGAATAAAATCCATTAGAGACATAAAAACATCATCCTGTGCAAAATAACACTATATATTAGAATTAGTAATAATTAGCAAAACATCCCCATCCTGTCTAGAATGGTGACTTATTCTTATGTGTAAAGTTGAATCTGTTCCTGAAGAATAGCAGAAACAGCCAAGCTATGCATTTAATAAAACTGCTTGATCCAGTTTTAATGAAGTGGGTTATTCTGAGAAGAAGCAAAAGGAAGTAAATTTTCCAAGGCAAGGTGCCAGTCCAGCAACCAAAAAAACATAATCAAAAGCAAACCTAGAATAATAAATTAACTTTCTGCTGAAACTGAGAGGGAGAGAGATAGAGAGAAGTTGAGAGCATGCACTAATAACAAGTTGCTGCACCCACCACACAACAAACCACTGAGCCCAGTTTTAATATGTAAGCAATAAATAAAACTGAATACATTCCATGAGAGAGAATAAAAATGTTCAATCTTCAGATCAGTTCACACGTTCCATGATCTGCACAGACAATATGATCATTTTGATCCCTGTGCCACAAGCGCAGACTAAAAAATATAGTATGATATTACAGCCATCCGCTTTGTGTATAAATGTGCATAGATCTATGACCTGTTACACAGCTAGAGAGGCTTCATCCAGTTCCAGCCAATGACTAAACCGGGATCAAAAAGTAAAGTCAGCGTGTCAGCTGTAGTCATGATTCCGAATCTAATGCCTAATTGTTCCTTAACTTGAGGGTTAGTTACCATGTATTTACAGTGTCAAGTGCTGGTAGATCGGGACTGGGTGACCTACCCTTTTGTAAATGAGCAGAGAGCAAAAAGCAGCAGAATGACAGCACAGATCTTCAGTAGAAAGGGTAGCGTCATTCTAGATGACCTGTACGGACAGGCAGAACGGCACAAAGACACCATTCAGTACATCATGCAGTGCAGAAATGATACAATTCTGTGGGGAGAGCCAACAAAGACAGCAGTCCACGTATGCCATACAGGATTATTTTATTTTCCAGCTGTCAGGAGAACATGTGAAAAATCTTTGCATTATTTATTTTGCCCAGATGAGTGCCACTCCTTTAAAAAAAGGAAATCAGAAAAAAGACATTGAATTTTTGGCAGAAGCTGAAGACAACTATGAGACAATGAAGAGATTGCTTGGGATGAAAAGCAGTGGTGCCACAGGGCACCTAATCTGTTACCACTGGTAAAAGAACCCAGCAGTGATGAATTTCCACACCTAGACACTTAAATACTGTATATATATATATATATATTTTTTTTACAGCATGCCTCAGCGATTTTTTTTGTGCATCTGCCAATGAGTAAAAGCTGCTAAGCACACATCTCTCTACCATCCATTCTAATTAGCTGAGCAAAGTCTGTTAGGCATATTTCCAAACTTCAGATGCATCGACCCTCCGATCACTCTGTCATTTAAAGCTAATCTACTGTGCAAATGAAATGTGTGTGTGTTCATCATTAATTCATGGTCCTCACCTTCTGCTGCCTGTGCCTGACTTACCCACATTGCACCTCTGGCTCCCTTTCACTAAACCCCTCTATCTGATTCCATTCAATTTCCTCGACTTTGTTTATCTTAATCCTGGCTCCTCAGTCACATTTTACAAGAAGTCTCAATTCACACCATATATATATATATATATATATATTTTTATATTTTTATATTTTTTGTCAAAGAGATGAAACATCTGTGAGCCTCAGCCCCAGTTCCTAAACATCTGGAGGACTGTATTCCCTTGACATGCCTGTCAGACCCATTTAAATCTTTTACAGCTACGATCACAAGATTGCAACATAATTGCTCAAAAGTACTGACAGGAAACTTTGTTTTCTTTTGGCTCACCATTTAGACAATTCATCCAACCATCCACTATCGGACTTAATCCAAATTAGGATTGTGGGGGGCCAGAGTCTATCTCACAACCACTGGGCACAAGGCAGGAACTAACCCTGGACTGTTGTGCACTTCTACCTCCACACTCACTCATTTGGGGTCAGATTAGACAGACAGATAAAGCTAACATTTGTTTGGGAAGAAAAGTTGCACTGACACAGAGAGAATGAGTAAAATCCACAGAGATTTGGATGTGGCTCAGGATGTAAAGCCCGTCTTCTAGGCTTGTGAGACCACCATACTAACCATTAGGCCAACCTAGCACCTGAGTAAAACTCAGAATTTTTTATACTACTTTAAGATAGAGAACACCTACCGTATATACTCACATATAAGTCGGATCTTGAAACCCGAAAAATCAGTCATAAAATCAGATCCCGACTTATATGCCCATTCAAAAATGTGACACATTTTTTTTTACATCTTCTTGCTTCTTCCAATCTCTCACATCATTTTCTCAGACACCTCAAATTTTGTTGCAGCAGCGCAGTTACCAATTTCTTTCACCACTTCAACGACTTTTAATTTAAAACCAGCTTCATATTTTCTTCCGATGGAATGCTCCATCGTTGATAAGGGATGCTCTTACGATAGGGTGTATGAGGGTGTGAGGTACAAAAAACACACAACAGTGCAATCGTCGCTTCGGAATAGTTTGGGTATTACCATGTGGTCATGTAGCCACAATACATAGAAAAAAAAGGCAGTGTGCTCCGTGGTTACTCTCTCAGGTGAGCGTTAGCATAGCATAATCTCTTGGATCAATAGTGTGAGTTTTCCGCATTTGACTCATGCAACCAACATTATAAAATACCAGAAATTATACAGTAAAATCCAGCCCCAACTTATCCATGGGAGAACTTAAACGTGAGCATATACGGTATATATGTGAAGCTACATATCCCTGACTGAGTCACTGGCTGACTGAAAAGAAATTCTTGGCTATTTAGAGACAAGCTAAAGGCCACAAAAATTGAACCTCACCAAAAACTTAATTTAATTGTAAAACAATTAGAAAAACTTGCAACAATGTTTCACACTTAATAGCTGGAAAAGGCGATTTTACGTTGGCCTATGGCAGTTGCAGATCAATGTAAATGGTAGAATGTCCAACCATAGATCAGCAGCATTAAGATTCAAGTCCCAGGCAACAATATCTGGGCCAAACTTTACTGGCAAAACAGTAAAGACATATTCCTATTGTACACCATCAAAGGCTTTTATCTGTGTTTAGCAACGCTAAAACTTCTGGAAGCTTGGCTGCTGAGAAGAGTACAGTATATCCTACAAGCAGCAAACATTTAGCTGCTGTGACAGATAGGGGGAGCTATCGCTCCCTTGAACCCTTGTTCAAGACGCCAGACACCAGATAAAAGTCCAAAAGTTGACTTTAATAATAATGCAGAGTGCACAAAGCACCCTCCTCTCCACAATACTCATTAAATAACACAATACTCTATAATAATCAATCCTCCACACTCCCAGATGCGTTGCCACCCTTCCACCCAGCTCAGCTCGCCGTCTGGAAGCTCCCACAATCCTTTTATATTCCCTGACCCGGAAGTGTTCCAATCCCCAGTCCATGTGATCTCTTATCACTTCCGGGTCAGATAAAAAGTCCTTTTCTTCACCCCGGAAGCACGTCATTCCCCTTGTCCATGTGACTCGGACGTACTTCCGGGGCGTAGGGTAAATAAACATTGTTCCTCACTGCAGCATCTCCTAGCAGCCCCCATGGTATCCAGCAGGGCTGTGCATAAAGACTCCAATGTCCATGATTCCCTGCTGGTCTTCGGGGCACCTCCATACTGCAGGGAGGGCTCCACCTGGAGGCTTGGGGGTATTGGCCAGGATGAACGGCCGGCCATACACCACACATTTAATTAATCCAGTTTGGTCTTGTGAAACTATTATAAGCAGCACTTTCTCAATTGATTTCCCTAGAACTTTGGCTAATACCTTCACATCATTAATCAGTAATGAGATTGGTCTATAAGATGCACATTCCAAAGGGTCTTTATTTCTCTTTGAAAATAAAGTGACTGATGCCTGACATAGGGTGTGAGGTAGAATACTCCAATCATTTTCTTCTTTAGACATAGCTAACATTAACAGAGCTTTACTTTGGTAAAATTCTGCTGGATAGACATCTGGACTTCCAACTTTTCCACTTTGTAAGGAATTCATAACAATTAGAATTTTAATACCCTCAAATGTTTGTCCAGTTTGTCGAAAAACAGTGTGCTAACTTTGGGCAGTTCTTTCATAGATACATATTGCATATTTGTCCAGGTTTGTCAATTTCTGTATTAGTCCTAAATATGCACAATTGAGAGATATGTCACAAATGCAGAGACCTGCCAAAGCCTTTCCAGTTGGTAGAGATACAACAATGGGATGATGTGCCACCAGTACAAAAATATACTACATTACAAAGGTAAAATGAAAGAATTAGGAGGCATCATCCAGCCATCTATCAATTTTCTGAACCTGCTTAATTCAGCTTTAGACTGAAATCCCCAGATTGCTCTTCCCATTTTTGATGACCAAAGCAGGCCAAGCATATCATTGAACAACTTTATATCAAATACATAACCTGAATTCAAGCCCAAGACTTTGGAATTCTGAGGCAGCAGTGCTAACTGCCACAGCAGCCCTCTGAATACAGCACCTTTCTATAACAAACACTGCCGCAATAATCATATGTGTTAAGTGACTCGCATAGGGTCACATAATGAATTAGAGGCAAAGCTTGAACTAGCAGCCTTGGGTTTTGATGTCCAAGCTTAACCAATATGGAGAAGTTCAACCCATTGGTCTTGATTGACAGGTGACAAAACCATCATGAAAAGATGCATTGTGTAATAAATAGATCTGACATCAAAATAACCAATTGGAAAAGTCCATATTAAAAATACTGGCCATTTCTACTCTGCAGTGATTAAAATTAACATAACTATACTAATGAAGCAAAAAAAAATTATGAAATTATATTTCATAATAGATGACTCCCATTTAATTTCTTTCACAATTTTATGACTCATTTATATATATATCGCTGTACATGTTCAGGGTATTATTTTATAATTGTTTTTCATTTATTTCACTCTGGACAAATGATATTCTATCGAGATAGACTGCAACCATATCGAAGGGATTTTCCTGCTTTGTACCAGATGCTGCCGGCATAGGCTTCCACCCTGAACTGGATAAAGCAGGCTTGAGAATATAATAATATTTATTATCAAAACCGGTCCAGCATTTGTGAGACATGACCCATAACAGGTGCTCAAGGCACTAAAAGTAGTAGATGAATGTTATCTAATGACCTGCCAAGGCTTGAAATCAAATCCCAAAGAACATTTGTGAGCATTTGTCTATGCAGCTTGAGCACCTCAGCTCTTCCGACACTGGCTTTCTTGCAATCCCAAGCTCTCCATACTTGGCAGCATCTGTCTAAATCCCTCCTTGAAGTTGCTGCCATTCACATTGAGCCTGAACAGTCAGCTTTACTCTGCTGCACTTTAAACAGCTCCTCACCTGTCACATTCCATTTGGATCTTTTCTTTTATGCCCGCCTCTTGTCTCTTCCTGCTGTTTTCTGTGCTGTCAGCCTATTTTCACATTCAACACACTGTTTGATAAATTTTATATTATACACACTTTGCCTTTTTATGTTGCAAGCTTATCATTAGTTTGCAAAGTGCCTTTTGTAAGGGAAATCATTGCAGTAAATAAAGATCAGCTTACCACCACCTTACATCTTGTGAGTTTGAGCACACTTCTGGTCATTGTCTGAGAGGACTTGGCACTAATTGCATTGAGTTTGATCATTTATGATTGGATGATTGACAGGGATGTGGAGAACTGTTGCACGGTGGTTAGTGCTGCTACGTGACAGATCCGGCCTCCTAGGTTTCAGTTCCGTGCCTGGCTCCTATCCATGTCCAGTGTGCTCCTTCTCTTTGACTAATGTGTGGGTTTTCATCCAAGTACTCCAGTTTTTCCTCCCAAATCCTCAAATATGTGCAAGTTTGGTGAATTGATAACTTCAGACTGTCCACATGTGAGTAAGCGTGTGTGCACAAGTGGGCCTGCTTTGAGCCTGGTGTTCCCGGGATAGGCTCTGGCCCACCCCGTTACACCTAATTGGATGTGTGTCTCAGAATGTTATAATAGACAGAAAATCTGAGAAATTCATTACAAGAAAACATAACATTTTAATCTAGGTATTATGGGAGGGAATACAAAGTTCCTCAGATCATTTAATGGGAAGCCCCTAATTTAGTCCAACTTAACCTGATCAATTCCATTTAATCAAATACCACATTGCAGTAGGGTGGACCTATTCCGACAGTCCTCTCACACACTCTCATGGTAATCACCAATTCACCTCAACTGAACATCTGGATTCTTTGTTAATGTATGAGTAATGGATAAAAACAAAGTAGCCGGAGGGAGAAACAAAAGGATATGATCAGAGAGGTGCATATGATATTATTTGATTTTCAGAAAGCATTTGATAAGGTAACACATGAGAGGTTTGGCATCAAACTGAAAGAAGTGGGAGTTCAGGGTGTTGTGTGGTGATGTGTGCAAAATTGGCTCAGACACAGGCTGATGTTAAAACTGGTGTCCTTCAGGGGTCAGTGCTAGGGCCGCTGCTATTTTTAATATATAAAAATGATTTGAATAGGAATACAAGCTGGTTAAATTTGCAGATGATACCAAAAGAGGTGGATTGACAAATAATCTGGAATCAGATGCCTTATGCAGATTTGATGCAGGTAAAATTATTGAAAGTAAATGTAAAGTATTACACACAGGAAGTAAAAGAGTTAGATTTGAATATACAGTGGGAGACCAGAAACCTGAAAGTACTGCGCTTATGAGAATGACTTGGGAGTCATAGTGGACTCATCACTAACAATTTCCAGGACATGTTTAGTGGCAGGGCCAGTTCTAGGTTTTTTGCAACCCTAGGCGAAGCTGAAAATGTGCCTAAACCTTGGAACTGTGACAGCCATGTTACATACATACTGTATATTACATTGGAAAAACAGAGAGTGGTTTCCACCTTGGGGTTTAGAGCACTCAAGTGTATGTATATTATGGAACCCCATGGTGTTTCACCAGCAATTTACAGATATTAAATCAAACAGGGTGGGGTTGGTTCCCCCTTGGTGTTTAGAGTGAACCAAAGTATGTGTATATTATATAAGAATATCAGTGGGACCCCTTGTTATTTTTGCCAGCGATGATACACATATATTAAGTTAAATAGTGGGTGGGTAGTCACCCTTGGTGTTGTATTGAACATGAGCATTTGTAAATCAGAGCCTGTAATGGCTAGAAAAATGCAAACATCTACTTCACCTTAATGGAAGAACCATCCATGTTCATAGGCTTTTAGTAAGACTAAGGTTATATAGCACCCTGATGTGGACAGTACAAGTCAAAGCGGGTTATGCTTAATCTTTAAGGTGCACTGATGAGGTACTGTGTGCAGTATTTCTCTGTGGACTACAAAAAAGACATAGAGGTTCTAGACTAGAGGAAGTCCAGAGAAGAGCGGCTAGGCTCATTCCAGGGCTACAAGGGATGAGTTATGAGGAAAGATTAAAAGAGGTGAACATTTTCAGTTTAAGCAAAAGGAGATTAAAAGGTGACATGACTGAAGTGTTTAAGACTATGAATGGAATTAGTGGATCAAGGCAGTTAGTTTAAAAAGAGTTAGTCAAGAATATGGGACACTGTTGAAAATTTGTTAAAAGTAAATTTCACACAAAAGAAGTTTCTTTTTACACAGAGAATTATTGACAGGTGCATTAAGTTACCAAGTATTGTGTTAGACAGTCGTACTGCCAAGACATTCAAAACTCAATTATGTTATCTTGGAAGAATTAAGTGGCTAGGATCGGTGAGCTTTGTTGGACTAAATGGCTTATTTGCGTCCATTTTTTAACTAATGTTCTAATATTTTACCATACTGGGTCGCGGGGAGAACGGGCAATCCCCACGTAATAAAGACCAGACGCGTGCTCCCGATGCTAACCTTTTAACTCTTCTACGATATAGCGCCTTGGTAACGTTTATCCCGTTTGTGTTACTAATTTGCACTCGGTTACCTTACAAGAAAAGCAGAATAAACGTGCAAATAGAAGTCTGAATAAATTACTACAAGCGGCTCTATACCATAAGCTACGGTGCACGCCCAGCATCCTCTACGAGTTTAGAAAGTCCGTGAGGTGACTAGACTACATTCGCGGCGGTGACAGCTGAGCTCAGCACTAAGCGCCGTCTGCCATTCACAGCTTCAGCGTTTCCGTTGCACAGTAATTCCCGTAAGCCGTTTGGATGTCGCGGGGGACCGGACCCTCTTCTGGCAGCGATGGGCACAAGGCAGGATCCGACGGGGTATCAGTTCATCGCGAGACCCACTCTGTTGTATTCTCTTTAAATCTACCCTTTGATCACCGCTGGTTGGCTGCGAGGTGAGGTGACAGCTTATTTCTCATCCTTTCAAAGCACTTGCTTTGTCGGCTCATTCTGACAGGCGCTTCATTTTTTTAATATCTTTAAAGCTTACGCCAAAGACAGCATTGTGAAAATGTTTCATGCGCGCGTAAGTGCTACTGTTTCAGATATTCTGCGGATTTCAAACATATTTATTGCATATCTTCTAACAGCATTAAGTAAGATTTGCCAGCCTGAGTAATTATTTTGTTCCCTTTTTATTTCCATTCACACTTTTAATATATTCTCTGATAAAGCGAGCAGCAGCAGCAGTGAGTTGTCTTTTCTTCAAGTAGCAATTAAAGTTAATGTCAGATCGTCTGGGGGTCATTATTGAAATGCGTCACCATAACCAGGGACATGAAAATATTCCATCCTGATAGGCTTATCGACACCAAGCGCCGCAACGGAAAGTTTCACGCTGCACCAAAGGAAGCGCGCAGATTCCTCTTGTCAAAGGAGGCGTCACGGAGCCTCCAATGTTATTCGAGCAACGAGATTCGAGGGTCTCCAATGCCCCACAATGGAAGAAACTCAAAATACTCAGACAACAGAGATGTTTCTGGCAGGAAACTGCTGACTGGCTGTCCTTCCACCGCTGGGGGGTAAAACAGATGGTTTACGGTTCCTCTGTTCCTTCCGCCTGCTGTCAACTTTGCTGCCTCCCCCCACCTGCCCCCTTCACCGCACAGCTGCTGCAGGACCTCTTTTATGGCCCCCCGCTTGGCTTTTGTGTGTTTTGTGCTTTTGTTGCACATCGTTTTGGGTTTTAAATGTACTATGATGTCTATGGCATCATGTATGGCACGCTGGGTATATTAGTAGAAGTAACCTTTGTAAAAATAAAATGTTAAGTTCAAGGATACAGTGGGTATCATGCAGACGTGATTGCCAATTTATCCAAAACGCAGAGCCCTTCTCGCCTGGGTGTTCTTAATTGGTTTTAGATTGATGCCTGATCTAGGGTTGTTTCCTGTTTAGCACCAAAATATTCACAGATAGGCTCCAGTATGCTCGTGACATTATACAAGGGTTTAAAACATTCATAGAGTGGATGCACAGCTATGCAAGGCTGTAGGCTGCAGTGTAGATACTGAGATTTAGTCGAAGTGCACCAGCCGGTCTATACCAGCTGACTGCACTGAATTGGCATTCTGATGTCCGATCCAGGGTGGGTTACTACCAGTGATGGGTCCATTTTAAGGGCCAGTGGAGTGCAGCCCCATCAGATGTTGTGCAAAATAAGTAATAAGCTTCTTTCAGTAATCAGCTTATTTCTATAATGTTTTAACAACACTCAACTTTGTCTTCTTTATATAGATATTCATAGATCTGAGTTGCAATCTGATTTTTTGGACGGTTATCTACCAGTTAACGCTTGTGGTTGGTCGGCTAGTCGGCAAACATCTGCCACGTTCTCTCAGTTGCGAGAAGCAGAAATATGTGATACGGTACCTGTCAAATAGTAAAAAGAGTACATGACACATGTTTCACCCTAATTGAGGCCCATCAGGTATATGAACCTTTGCTTCCCCTTACGGGGTCGAACCTATTTATAAATTAAAGTTGACTAACTGACTCACTCACTCACTCACTCACTCACCCATCAACAAAAAATTATTTCATGTTGAATTAAATGCTAAAATTTGGCAAGATGGTATGTCTAGGACAGTTGGTATGTGCTAAGAAAGGATATTTTGATATTTAAATGTTTAGGTTTTAACCTTCCCCCACCCAAAAAAATAGCAAAACTTAAAACTCCAAAATCTCAAAACTGCCTTAACAGATCTGATTGAACGCTGGTGACATTATAAAAAAGGAGGACTAGCCGACACTTTTTTTTATTATTATTTCTCAATATTTGTCAATAATAATGTAGCAAGGGGCCTATTCTGATGCACCACATCATTTTATTGGCACAGAGCTGAGATGTGATCACACAGAGTTATGGAGTTGAGCACTAGCAATAGGTTAGAAAGAGTCAAGAAGGTGAGGTGCAGACCTTCACAACTCAACTTGAGACCTTCAGAACTCGACTTTATGTTATTTTGAAGGAATTAGGAGGATAGGACTGGCGAGCTTTGTTGAGCTGAATGGCCTTTTGTTGTTTACATTTTTCCAATGTTCTAAAAAGTATTCAGCACAGGAAAAAGAAAAAGGATTGGGGCTTGAAAGGCAAGCCACTTTGCATCTCTGCCACACACGGTGTGAAGAGGGGGGGCTGAACGCACCCAAAGGAGACGCTGTCGCTCTTCCGAAACACCCATTTAAACGGTGATACAATGGAAAACAAACAACATATACAACAAACAAGTACAGTTTTTTTTTATCTCCTCTTTGCTCGATCAGCTGCTGGTTTGCTGCTGATGCCATGCTGCATGATCTGCATCTCAAGCGGCGCTTCAAACATTTAAAAAACCTTTACAGCAGCTGTCCTACTCTTTGTCTTTTATTTCAAGCCCCGAGCATGGTTAAATGTCTTGGCACAAAGTCTCGTCTAACGGGACATGAGTTCTTGAAAAGAATAATACCAAACATATTTATGTAGGTTTTAAAATAAGCCAGATTTAAAGTGTGACATAAGAATGTCACATAAAATCATTGCACAAAATCATTGCACTTTTAGGCTTAGGATTTTATATATATATATATATATATATATATATATATATA
>JANRMT010062814.1:57174652-57195502 GCA_026402145.1 Polypterus bichir lapradei
ATAGATAGATAGATAGATAGATAGATAGATAGATAGATAGATAGATAACAACTCCCTTCAAGTACATACCAGAATTACTAAGAGAAAAGAAAACTTCTGACCTGGCCCAAAATAAAAAGAGTAGTTCCAGTCATGGTGAGGCATCATGCAGATGTATTACTGTTGGTATAAATGAGCCCCTGTAGCATTTCCTGACACACTTCTGCTGAATGATTTGCTGCCTGAAAGTCCTCAGTGTTAGTGAGTCAGGGACAGGATGTGCAACATTGTTCTTAATGGCACACAGTTTTGTTTCATTTCTCTCCTTTGCTACACCCTCCAGGGGGTCCAGAGTGTGTCCTATAACTGAGCCTGCCCTTTTAATTAGCTTGTTGACTGGGTGAGCCACTCGTGAAGTGATGTTTATCAGTTCAGCACACTACAACATAGAAAATCACACTGGTCATCACAAGGTTGTAGAAGATATGAATGATGTCACATTCCACATTAAACAAATGCAGTTTCCCAAGAAAGAAAGAGTCTGCTCTGCCCTTTTATACACAGTCCCCCAGTGTTACTGTCCTTGACCCCCAAATGTCTGTAGAAGTGCACCAACTCCACATCCACTCCTTGAATAGAGACTAATCATAAAGGCTCTTTTGTGTGGTGAAACGGTCTAACCAGTTCCTTGGTTATGCTGAAGTTAAGTTGCAGTCTGCAGTCTTTTCTGCACCAAGAAACAAAATTCTCGACCTGACTCCTATGTGCTGCCTCAACTTATCTGCAGGTGGCATAAGTCAGTGCTGCACATAAAGTCAATGGTGTACAGGGTAAACAGAACAGAAGAGGGGGCTGTTCCTTGTGGTGCTCCATTTTTTCTCATATCCATCACAGATGCACATTTGGAGCCTCACAATGAATAAGGTTTATGCATTGATTATTCTTAGTTTCAGAATTTCCCATAAAGTATCACTAATATTCAAATTTGGGGATTGGGGAGGCCAAGGAAGGCAATTGAGTTTATCCTGGTGTTTATGAAACTACTCTTGAATTGAATCGTGTATTGGATTATCATGCAGGAATATTGTGCTTGCACCATAACATCCACCTGGTCCTACAAATGGCCTTATATGGTTTGCTAGCCAATTGATACAGGTCCTCTTCTCCCTCCTTAGTGTTCAACCTTTCACACAACTCATCATACACGATTTCTTTAGCCTTCGCCACCTCTCTCTTCACCTTGTGCCTTATCTCCTTGTACTCTTGTCTACTTTCTGCATCTCTCTGACTATCCCACTTCTTCTTTGACATCCCCTTCCTCTGTATACTCTCCTGTATTTCCTCATTCCACCACCAGGTTTTCTTTTCCTTCTTCCTCTGTCCAGATGTCACGCCAAGCACCCTTCTTGTTGTCACCCTTCTGCTATAGTTGCACAGCTGTCTGGTAACTCTTCACTGCCACCCAGTGCCTGTCTTACCTCCTCCCTAAACTCAGCCTTGAAGTATTCCTTTCTCAACTTCCACCATCTGATCCTTGGATCTGCCCTCACTCTCCTCCTCTTCTTTATCTCCAATGTCATCCTACAGACCACCATATTATGCTGTCTAACTACACTTTCCCCTGCTACCACTTTGTAGTCTTCAAATTCCTTCAGATTGACTCTTCTGCATAGGATGTAATCTACCTGTGTGCATCTTCCTCCACTCTTGTATGTCACCCTATGTTCCTCCCTTTTCTTAAAATAAGTATTCACCACAGCCATGCCCATCCTTTTCGCAAAATCCATTCCAATCACCACTTTCTGTCCCTTGGGTACACTGTCCATCACTTCATCCAACTCACTCCAGAAATCATCTTTCTCATCCATCACACACATAACTTGCAGGGCATATGCACTAACAACATTCATCATCACACCTCCAATTTCCAGGTTCATAATCATTACTCTGCCTGACACTCTTTTCAGCTCCAAAACACTCTTGGCATACTGTTCCTTCAGAATAACCCCTACCCTATTTCTCCTCCCATCCACACCATGATAGAAAAATTTGAATCCACCTCTGATCCACCTGGCCTTACTCCCCTTCCATTTAGTCTCTTGCATGCACAATATATCAACCTTCCTTCTCTCCATCGTATTTGCTGACTCTCTCCCCTTACCAGTTTTTTTGCCAACATTCAAAGTTCTGACCCTCAGTTCCACTCTCTTTACCTTCCTCCTCCCTTCCTGCCTCCTGACACGTCTCCCGCCTCTTCTTCGCCTTCTTCCTCTTCTTCTACGGCCAACAGTAGCCCAATTTTTGCCAGTTTCACCCTGTTGACTAACAGTACTGGTGGCGGTCGATGTTAACCCGGGGATCGACTGATCCGGTATCGAAATCTGTACTGTTGTCCATATGCTGATCTGGCAAAATTTTACACCAGATGCCCTTCCTGACGTTTATAATATTTGTAGGGCAAAACATATAAAAGATGTTTTTTTTTGTGTAACATCATCTATGTGACAGTAGTCCAACTGTAAAAAAATGTTCTTTGTGTTCAGCCTGTGTTTTGAGATATGGTCCTTGATTGGTCAGAGGACATATTGTTACCAGTTGATACATATAGATACATAACAGTGTTTTAAATATTAATAACATACAGTATTACATTTTGTATTGTCAAAACAAGTTAAAAAATTAACAATCTTACCGAAAAATATCCCAAGAAATCTCTGTTTACATATGTTTTACAAGTCAAAGTGTTTGGACTGCTAAGGGAAGGGTTTTTCTCTATTTTGTATACTTTGCGAGAATTTTAAGTACAAAACTTGAAAGGTGACAAGGCCTTAAGGAATTTGCTGTGCAGGGCTCATCATTTGATGACATGAAGGATGTGGCAGGACCAAGAAGATTGTAACAGTCAAAGTCTGATCCCATGCCTGTTTTGTCCCGTACATGTCCAACTAGTTCCAATTAGAGCTATGGATGCAGGCAACATCATCTTTTTGTTTAGGAGTTAAAATAAATGGTAAGGGTCTCACTTGGTGTTCTTTAAAGTGTACAGATCTTGTGGTTGCTTCTGTTAGGATTTTGTTTTCTACCAAGATAACAACAATGCAGTGCTTCTTGTAATGCTTATCAAGGGTCTTCTTCAAGGCAAGGACCTCAGAATTTTCAACAAAAGTGAAAAGGACTCCTTAAATAGCCCCATTACTAACTGGGTGAACCTTAATAGAATGATCCTGATACTTACATCGGTCTGTTATTCTCTCTCTTGAGTCGCAATTGGGCCATAATTGTCGAATGTTGTTTGGCAAACACTAAATCTGTAGTTGGTTATATAATGGTGTGCTGTATGGAGGGTGTGCCACTTTGAAGCAATAAGCCAGCAGTACCACTGTACTGAGAGGAAAGCAATGTGTTATGCCACCTACTAGCCATGTGCTACAACAAAAAAGATGTGACAGTCCTCTGCTGATGCACACGGCAATCGTCTGCAATGCCATAGATGTATGCTGCTCAGGATATGTTGATGGGTCACACGTCTAAATGGTGTGGTCTGCTTTCTCATAAAGATTCACTCACTTGCTGCTGGTTGGCTGATTTGATTTTAGTTGTAGGGTCCTCAATATTGAATATGTGCAATTGAAAAAACACGTGAAAAGTGAGTCTTTTTACTTTTCTCATAACTATTCCACATGTTTTCCACAGGCGGCACTCTTTGTAAATGCCTCCTAAACAGCAAGGGAGCTTCTAAATTAGCCAGTCGGCCACACAGGAGGTGCTTGATTCAAGGTCGGTCTGTGACATTTTTCAGCATCTGGCTGTCGTTAAAAGGCGCTTCACCTTTGGCCCATTTCTGCTGCAACGACTCCTTGCAGTCAGGGGTCATCCTGTGTGGAAGGTCTCATTTTTTGATGTGTGTGTCGTCTGCAAGCCCACTGTGGGAACTTTTCACACAAGTTGTTATCTGCGAGGTGCAGGACTCTGAACAAGGTGCTATATTTTTTTTTCTTTTTTAGTGTCTCTTTCCATGCAAAAAGCTAGAAATATATCAAGCTTACTTATCTTTCAAATCAGAAAATGTCCAAAACCGCTCTCAGCACAGAATTAGCAGAAACCACTGAGACTCTGGTCCAAAGTCCGGAGAGTTCTTCTTAGAAGTGGTCTTCACAAAAGAGTTGCAGCCAAAAAACATTTTGTCGGAGGTGGAAATAAAGCCAAATGCATTACCTATGCACAGAAATACAGGAAATGACAGGAGGGCAGAAAAATGGCAACAGGTGATAATGAGTCAAAATCTGAATTTTCCAGACAGGAGGCAGTTTGTCTGCTGAAGAGCAAGAAAATGGTATATGGATAAATGTCTGTGTCTGCATGCAACAATGAAGCATGATGGAGGTTTCCTTCAGGTTTGGAGCTGGATTTTTGGAAAGATAGTTGGTGATTTCATCAAAACTGATGGCCTTCTCACTGCTGAGAAGCAGAGGCAGATTCTTGTTCATCATGCAGTATCATCAGGGAGACATCTGATCAGGCTCAACTTCATTCTGAAGCAAGACAATGGCCACAAACACATAGCCAAAATCATATTTGCAGTGAAAGGAGAAGCAAGGAATCCTCCAAAAGATAGAATGGAGCCCACCGATCCCCATTATCAGTATTATCAAGCCAGTCTGGAATTACTTGCAGAGACATAAGCAAGTAAATCAGCCAGATTCTGCCGTGGAACTGTGGGAGGTTCTCAAAGAGGCTTGGAACAACCAACCATGCAGATACTTTCAGACCCGCAATTTATCTACAGAAATTGCTGCTGTTTTTAAGGCAAAGGGTTTTTTCTGTTTACTGCATATTCTAGAAAGTTTATTGATTAACTAGACGGTTGCCCCCCCCCACTCACTTCGCTTGCCAAACTCCCCAAGCCTGCGCTACGTGCCAGCCACTTTGCATCTCTGCCACTCTGCTACACCCCAAGGAGATGCGGCCAATCCTCCGAAACCCCCTCTTAAACGGTGATACAATGGGAAGCAAATACAGTTATTTTTTTTACCTCCTCTTTGCTTGATCAGCCGCTGGCTTGCTGCTGCTGCCATGCCGTGTGATCTGCTTCTCACACAGCACTTCAAACATTTTAAAGCCTGTATAGCAGCTATCCTACTCTTTGTCTTTTATTTCCGGCTCCAGACATGGTTAAATCTCTTGGCACAAAGTCTCGTCTCATGGGACGTGAGTTCTTGATATTTTTTAGTTTATAATTTAAAAACAGAATAAGAATCTGAAAATCTAACAACATCACATTAAAATCTGATAAATTTTGAAAAGAATGATACCAAACATATATATGTAGGTTTTAAAATAAGCCCGATTTAAAACATGACAAAAAACATGACATAAAAATGTCATATAAAATTGTTCCACAAAATTGTTACACTTTTAGGCTTAGGATTTTATACATAAAGAATAGATAAAAACTATTCATGGCATTATTTTTTAATGTATTCCTGTTTTGCATCATTTTGACAGTACTGTATATGAAACAAAATATTACTAGACCTGAAAAAAGAAAACAGCATTGCTGAGATATAGCAATGTGCTAGGCCTACCATTCCTGGTCACGACCGTTGCCTTATTGTTTATTGGTAGATGGTTATGAAAAACGATGAGATCATTAAAGGGGTTGAATCTTAACTAGTGATTAACTTAAAATTAACCCAATATAAAGACAAGAGACCCTGAGTCTTCTGATCTACAATGAAAGCTATGACTGCAATGACTGTATTGTCCCTGAAGTAAAATCTGTACTGTTGGTGATTTCTGACATAACAGTCCAAGAACTGAGCCAATTAAATGACATGTTTTATTCATTTAAAAATATGGTTCAAATAATTAACCACAGCCAGGAAGAAGTCTGACAGCCCAGTCACAGGTCGTAGTGAGCACCATTATTAAGCAATTCACATGGTAAAAAACCAAACACCACCCAATCAAGTTACAAGTTGAACTTTTAATGCTTGGAGCCAAAAAGGTTGTAACAAAATGTAAAGCAGCACCATGTGTGTTTTGAATTCTGTCAAAAATCAGAAATGTGATAAGCTGGAGTTAAATCCCCTCGGATCACAGCAGATCATTTTCAGCAATTCTTTAATTCATAGGCTCCTGTATGAAATCAAAAAACCATGAAGATTTTGAGTGGTTCAAGGCTTAGAACAATGAGCTCCCAGTTACAGGAGACTGTTGTTTAAATCCTGGCCTGAGTGGTCCCTTTGTGAAGTGTGCACATTCTTCCCATTTCTGTTGAGGTTTTTTTCAGTTACTCCAATTTTCCCCCCTCACACCCCCTCACACTGCTAGGTTAACTGCCAACTCCAGATTGTCCCTGTATGAATGTTTGGGACATGCAGTTCACTTACCTGCTGTCCAGGTTTGGATCCTGCCTTGCATCCGATGATGCTGGGGTAGAGTCTGGGTTTCTGTATTGGAATAAGTAAATAAATGAAATAAACTATTGTTATTTCCCTTTATCAATCTACTTTCTTTTTTAATTTTGTTGTTCAGAATTTTTCTTTCTTTAATGTTTATTGCTATTATTTTCTGCCCTGCCTTGATCTCCTTGTCTTTCTTTTCATGTACAGAAGGTATGTAACAAGGTTTGTTTTAGGATGGTGGACACCCTTAGGTTGTTACTGTTGCCAAGAAGAGTTTTGTGATGATTTCACTCTAGCCTTTCCTCACTTATCTATTCTTAGAACATAAGCTAGGCAGACATAAGAAGTCCAACATGTTGTTCCAAAATGTCATCCAGATACTTTGAAAAAGTTGTCAAGCCGTTCCCTTCAGCTGCATGACACATTCTTTTGTTCCATATTTCTATGACAGCTTTATGTAAAGAAGTCCTTCCTGGATGAAGAAATGCTTCTGGGTCAATTTCTACAATGCGTTTGATAATTTTGAATATTTCCATTAGTTTTCCAATCAGTCTTACTGATCAAGACTAAACAAGTTTAAGTCCCTTAGACTCTGAAAATAGAATTGGCCCATTTGTTCCAGAATGTCCTAAAATGGTTGCTGTTCTCCGCAGAACTTCTAGAGGTGCTGTATCTTTTTTAGCATGAAAAGAATAAATGTTATACAGCATCTGCCAGCAAAGTGGTACAAAAAGTCCACTACCATTTGTTCCCTTAAAGGTAACTAATGTGAAAAAAGAAAGGAAAACAATATTAGGAATGCATCGAGCACAAGATATTACACTGATTAAGACTGAGCAGCATCTTCATCCACCATTGAGGAGGACTGCTTGGTGTGCTAAATTTGAGAAGGTCACCAAGGAAGACTTTTGTATGCTTCCTCCATTTCATGGAATATAAAGCAGCTGTATGATGCCCCTGCTTCAAAGAAGCCAGAGTCCTGGGGTGGAAGGAACAGACATTGTATGTAGCAAACCGTTTTTAGTAGCTTTCTGACCTTGTGTTGTACTGTAAAACTCTTGCTGCACACTTGCTAGTGCCATCACCAGACAGCTTCAGTGTTCAAGTGACGCTGTAGTCTGCATGTTCTTTTTGTGTTATTGTGGCTTGTCTTCTTTTACCTCACTGCTGTTTGAGTCTGCACTTAAAGTGTTGCTGCTTCAATTTAAGCACTTCATAGCCAATTGACAGCCACAGGTAATGGTGAGGCTCTCATTTTACTTAGCATTGTATTCTGTATTGGCTGTATTTTGTCAGATGATGGCGAAGTCAAAAGGTATCACAATGATATAATACCAATCGAGACAAACCAGACACCAGCACCCCGTTGTTTGATTAATTTCTTTCTGATGCAAACAGTGCGCTAACTTGCACTTCTCACTAGCCATTAATAAAAGAGAGACAGACATTATTAGATGGGTAAATTAAAGTTAATATTAGAGAAGACCCCACCAGAATTTTCATGCCTGAAACACCATTGACTACAATGCATAACATCCGGACATTTATGTTTATCTACCTAATGTTCAAATTAAATTATGGCCTATCAGTTTATTCAAGTTTCTCTTCCATTTATTAATCTGATTTTGTGACTGTCTGTCAAAAGCATAATTATGTAGCTGACTTTCACAAGTACTTCTCAAGTGTGCTATTTACAGTCTGGATGACAAATCCTAATAAAGAATTGGTTTTGCAATAACAATAATGCAAAGCAGAACAATTAAAAGAAATGAGCACACAAACAAATGGCAAAGGGGGCATTGAAATAATGAGGCGGGTCATCCTAACGTGACAGATCAATTTTTAGCTGTGTGTTTTATGTGTGATGGCATATAAAATCTGGAAATTACATATTAAACTAGAACTAATTCCCCTGAATAGTAGCCCCTTTCCAACATTCATCCGCCCCCAAGTCCCAGAAAATACCACCACAAGTGAGGCGCAGGACTGCCACACGGAGCCAGGAAATGACATCAAAGAAAAGAAAGATTAAAGAACAGCTAGAAATGAGAAGGGTGCAACTTCAGGGGAGTGCAGAATTGAACTTGAGCAGCAGTTCATTCCCAGGGGTGGACTGACCCATTGGATGCTCTCTTAATATGTGATAAATAAATCCAAGTGTATCAGATCATAAAATGAGGGCTGCCAACTCCTTAGAGTAATTAATTTGGAGCTCATCCAACAGGAGCCATGTAAGAGTTCAGCAGCTGTTGCGCCCTGGCAGACAACCTTATGGTGGTATGTAAAGAGAGTGAGAGTTTAGAGAGGTCAAGGAGAACAATAATTTGGGATAAAAATGGAACTGAGGCTGATAACATCCTAGAAAGTGTGCAGGGAATTAAAAACCAGAAAGTCAAAACAGGGACATTAACAACACAAGGCACACTGAGATGGCAGACCCATCAGAAGTGAGTTATAGGCTCTAAACGTTTAAATCATACATGTTAATGATCAGTTTTTTTGAGAATGTTTTTAAAGATGACTCCTCAGCAGGGAAGGAATTTGGGGTGAAAGCCCACAATAACTGATTAGGTAGATGGGGTTTTATAGAAGGACATAGACAGCAAAAGAACAGAGAGCAAAAATGGAGTTCCCTTAAAGATAGAAATGAGATTACAAGAGTGTGATGAGGATCTATGGACATGGGCAGAGGTATTGAGACCCAATGTGTCTTTAAAGACAAGAGAATTTACAGATAGAAATAACAGGAAGAGAAGAAAATGCCATACTAGGAACCTTTGCATTTCCATGACCAAAAAGTAGCAATAAGATCTTTAAGCTTCAGTACTGCCTGCATGGATTATACAAAAGTATTTATACTCACCTCACAAAACGTAGGCCTTTATGATACTTTTAAAAAGCAGCCTGTGTGGCTTAGTGGATTTGGATTTGGACTGGTGCTGATCATAATGCGACCATGAGAAATTTCCTTAACTACTTTACGTATCTGTAAAGTGCCTCGGGCTGGTGTTTCAACATGGAAAGCCTCTTTTTGTTAAATTTTAATATCCTAATTGTCATGACATGCCACACACTTCAGAAAGGCCGCATCACACTTCATAAAGACATTCATGACAATTTTCTTTGACAGTATCTGTGGAACTTATCACAGTTTTTACCCAACTGAAACATGAAAGGAGCCAAACAGCAAAATGATGCCGATCTGAGTTGATAAAGAAGGAGGTGTGTTCCAGTTAGGCAGTGTGCTGTGGTGACGATTAAGCACAGCGCTCCTGGTACACATCTCACCTCTGACTTACGTGTTGTGATGCATGGCCGGCAGCTCAACCCAGCAGGACGTCCAAAGAAAGGCTACTTTGCAACACTGCCTTGCCCAGGACGCTAGATGGCGGTTTACCTGCAGCATAGCAGTGGCCCGGAGGGCACCATGGGATCTGGAGTTCAGC
The DNA here is from genome assembly GCA_026402145.1 of Polypterus bichir lapradei. Taxonomy (NCBI): domain Eukaryota; kingdom Metazoa; phylum Chordata; class Cladistia; order Polypteriformes; family Polypteridae; genus Polypterus; species Polypterus bichir. The sequence goes on from JANRMT010062814.1 coordinate 57,184,485, forward strand.
TTCACAGCCCTGCTGGGTACCGTGAGTGCCACCAGGAGATGCTGCCCGAAGACTGGGGGATTTTCACTTTCCGTATAGCCCGGGGACAGAAGCCCCAAAGTACCGGGCTGAAGAAAACTCAAGCCCTTCATCTGTGCTGGCAATTCACGTGAGAGGAAGAACAGAAGCACTTCCGGGTCAAGGACTTTATAAAGGACTGTTGGGAACCCAGCAAGTGAGCCAGAGTTGAGAGGTAGATGACAGAGCTTGCTGGGAGGTGTGGTGGAGAAAATTGTGAATAATTGTATTTATTATTATTATTATTACTTGCCTGTGTATGGTGGTTGGGGTGTTTAGAGGCACTATTACAGAAAAGAAAAGAATTAAAACCCTTTTAGTATTTTTACCTGGTGTCCTGGACATTTGTCTGTCGGGTTAGAGGTGCGACAGAGCCCTCTAGCATTCTTACAGTGTGTAACCCTGAGCAAGTCGTGTAACTTGAATGTGCTGCAAATGTAATAAGCAAATTTAGATAAGTGTAAGCTATCCCAGATCATATAAACATGCATAAAGGCGACAGTCAAATCTACAATAATAGTCCCTTGCGGTTCATTGAATGTGTTAGGTGGTTTTGTTGAGTTCTCTTATGATTATTACTGTTTATTTTTAATATTTTTTTTAATATTATGTGTATTTGGAACTCATTTGCCAGTGGATTGCCGGTTGTGCTAATGCAACTCTTTCCGGGCCTGTTGTGCTCTTTAGAGCTTCTTGTGCTGCATTGAATTTTTGAAAAGAAATCTTTTATTCTATAAAGATTCTTTGTTATCCCTTTTTTTGGTTTATAAGCCAAGGGTTGATGGACCCTTCCTCCTGTGGGACTTTTTGCTACAATATTTGGGACTTTGTGCTAAGGAACCCCCTAGTTCAGGGGTGGCGAACTTCAGGCCTGTAGTTCTGCAGTGCCTTCAGGTTTTCATTTTAACCTTTTCCTAATCAGTGACCAGTTTTCACTGCTAATTAACTTTTTCCCCATCACTTTAATAGTCTTGTTAGAAGAGTTCAGCCCTCTGAATTGATTCCTTTCTTCATTAAATGACAGCCAAGCAGAAATGAGATGTGAAACGAGCTAACAGATGACCAGCTAAACTGGGGCTTCAAACTCCAACCAGTTTCACTCCAATCACTTTCTTAATGAGAAGCCAATTCTTGCTGTTAATTAAACCCATAATTTAATTCCATGGCTTGATGCTGCTCTCATTCTGCCACAGCACACATTTCAAAAATTGTTGTTTTTCTGTTCTTTCAAAGAGCACCGTCAAAATGTTTTGGTGACCTGAGAGATCAACCTTACCAAGACCATCACCTCTCTTTAACCAGATATTGTGTAATGGGCACAGGGGAGCTGGTCATGGGGTGGCTTGTTTTGTGTCTCATTATTGTTTTTGCTGCTAATTAAAGAAAAAAAAACAACTATGGGGCCTGAGTCAGGTTAATTAAAAGAAGTAATCAGCAGCAAAAACTGGTCACTAATTAAGAAGATGGTAAGAATGAAAACCTGCAGCCACTGCGGCCCTCTAGGCCTGGAGTTCGCCACCCCTGCCCTAGTTCATGACAACTGTAGGAGACACTCCTTTTATTCAGTAGGGAGCGCTATCCTTGAACTATCGTTGCATCCTGTGAAGCCTTGTGTTTAACCAAGGGTTTAGCACAAAGTTCTTACTGTTTACATCACCACACTAATGTTGTTATGGTACTTTAAATAAAGACTTGATTTTCCTCCTATGGATTCTCTAACGACAAGTAAGCGTCTTTCATGAATCAAACTGAAATTTCAATGTAAAATGTTTTAGCCTTATTGTATAACATCTCTAAAGTAGAAGATACACATTGTTTGGTCAATAACATAAGAGGTCATATGGTCAGAAAATTGCCCATGCCCCAACACCTCCATTTCAGTCCTCCATACTGTCAAACAGCAAGACCAGAATTCACTTTCTGTAAATTTGCTATCTGACTCAGCGTCCTTTGGTACTTTTGTGGCAAGTCGAGTTCCCATGGCAACCAGATTTCCCCACGTGCATAGAGACGAGCTGTGCTGGTGTCTGAATTCAATCTTTGGCCTACATTTTAAGATCCAAACTATTTGCATCATTAATGAAGTATATAAAAAAGACTTTAGAGTTGCCCATCTGCTGCATTAAAAATGGTCCAAGGTAATGAAGTGTGCCCAGCGTTCTCGGCAGACATCAGCAACTGAACTGGCCTCGTTTTTAAATCACATTTTATCTAGGAATGATGCCTACCTATTTGAGATTTCTAGAATTCATCTTGCATGACATTTTAAATGATGCATCAGGCACAGGGGACATTTGAACCATATGTGAGGTTTTCTGTTAATGAGACTTCAGTTCAGACTAGACATATGACGGAGATGTTGAAGGCTGAGAAGCACTCACAGTTATGGCAGATGCTTTCTCTTCTTGACATCCAAATGTCTCCTTTACTTTTATGTGTCGTTAGACACTCTGGTGACCACATGCAGTAGGCCCTTCGCGTTTTATGCACCCCAAATGGTGGGCATGCATTCTAAATCAAAACACATTAAATAATTCATGATGAAAATGACATTTGAATGTCATCATTTGAATTTTATTGGCTTGGCATTTGGTAAATAAATTAAGAGTTACACAATGCTCAATCCCGTTATCTTTCTATAAACTTCCATCATGTCAGATTTTACCTGAAGGAGGTATGTCAGCTGTCTGGAAATGCAATGTTGAATGGTTTTTAATCAGCCTGTTCAGAGATACATATATTCCCAAAAGGCCAAAACAGACAGACTGATAATAGTTACATTTAGAGTACTACTATATATATAAATAATTTTTTTCACATTTTTATGTGCATGTTGTCCACCATGTATCATTTCACCAGTTTTTATTGACTGAAATTTAGGGAACACAAGGAGGATGGGGTTTCTGGGCATTCAACAAGTCACATGCTGTCTGTTTTCTCAACAGTATGGAATCAGCCAAGCCAGAAAAAGAATTTTGAGCCCCAGCTTAGCTCACCCATCATCCATACCCTCTGCCCACTCACATGCTCCGCATATCTACAGAGATGTTAGCTGAAGGCTGCACAAGAGCTGTCTAGCCTGCCCGACTCCAACCTTAGGTAATTTCTTCTTCTGTTACTGTACAGCATGCAGCATTCTTATATTTATCATATTAAAAGATTGTTATACTGTACATACAGTTTTACATATTGTATTATTGTTTCCCATAATACAAGGTTTATTTAAGGTTTATTTTTATTTTGAAATGTTTTTAAAAAGTTTATTTTGGGTCACATCTTGATTTTTGTGTCACCGTTTTAAGGTGTCGTGGTTGACATCATGGAGTTATCGATGTTTAAGGGGAAGTTCACAGTCTGCATTATTCTTCTCTGTGGCTATACAATAAAAAAAAACTGCCTCTCTGTGATTTAATTAAATTCTAATTCAAGTAGGCCCTGGTAGTATGTTTGTTTTTCTGGTTTCAGTTTAATTTTGCTCCAGGCTTACGATTAATGTCTTGACCCCTTTTTTGATTTTGATTGCTGATTTCAAGTTTTGACTCCTGGCTTTGACCCTTGCTTTGTTTGACCACTGCTCTGTTTTGTGTTAACCATCTCCTAATTTAATTATTCTCTCAAGTGCTGCATTCTACAGAACCGTTCTCACCCCTCTCATGGATTCCTCACTTTGTTGCCATCTGGATAAAGAGCCAGATCTGTAAGGTTATGTGACGGAGTTCTCCTCCAGGCTGTCAGACTCCATAACGCAATGCAGCCCCCCATAATATTCCAACCAATCTTAAAATCTTAGATTATGATCTCTTCCTCCAGTTTACACACAATTCACTTCACTTTATCTATCATGTCAAAGGATTAGGACTTGCATCAACTGGTCTCTTTGTAATTCTGGCAGTTCATTGTATTGGTGTATTGCCTTTTTTAACAGTACGGTGCTTGGTTTTGTCTGCTTGTGCAGTCTTACTTGCACTATATGTAATCTGCAAGCCCTGACCTTCACTATTTCATCTTTCTGTATTCTTATATACAACTGACAGTAAAGTTTACTTTGTACAGGTTCTCTGTTCCAGCAACTTTGAAATATAATCCCAGTCACTGTTTTGTGTGTAGTTTTATTTTCTGACTATTGACTACCAGGTATGTACATGTAAAGTTAAATGGAAATTCCAAACTAACTCCCCATATGAGTGTGTGTGTATGAGTTTGACTTGTTATGCTCAGTGTTATTGGGATAGGTTTTGACCCACACAACCCTAAGTTCAATTAAATAGGTTTGTTATATATAAATACTAAGGGGCTCTGCTCCCTGCTTGCTTCGCTCTAAATACTAGGGGGATCTGCCCCCCGCTTGCTTCGCCCTAACCCGCGTTTTGCTTACCGGATATACAATTAAAAAAGATTGTTAGTTTCATGGGAATTGTTACATATGCATTATTTCCACTTTTACTTTAAAACTTTTGTAAAAACAATACTTTATTTCCGGGCATGGTTACATCTCTTTCTCGCAGGACATATAACGCTGCTCACATTGTGAAGGGGGGACGGCTGAACGCACACTAAGGAGATGCCATCGGATCATCTGCTGTCTTTCTGCTGCTGGCGAGCTGCCTGTTCTGCTTATTTCGCTGTCCGATCATTTCAAAGCCTATACAGCAGCTGTCCTTTTGTCACTTCGCATCTCTGTCACTCGCATTGTGAAGGAGGTGGGGCAAGGGTTAGTTTCGCTGAACGCACGCTAAGGAGAAGCATTCTGATCATCGGCAGGCTTTTTGCTGCTGGCGAGCTGCATGTTTTGCTTATCTCTTGTCATTGTTTTAAGAGCTGGGAGAACATGAAGCGTGTCCGTCAAGAGCAGTCCAACAACTGCTAGGTTAGATGTCCGTGGACTTGTTTTAAATGATGTGTGACGTTGTAAACACAATACTTGTCCTTTATTTCCAGCCCCGGGAGTGGTTAAATCTCTTTCTCAGGATGTATAATGCTGCTCACGTTATCAAGGAGGGGGCGGCTGAGCACATAGTAAGGAGGTGCCGTCGCGCTGCTATCAGTCTTCCGTGCTGTACTCCGCCCTCCCTCAATCGTACCTAACAGTCACTTAAAACAAAAAAGGCTTCAACCTGGCTGGGATGCTACAATACTTTCGAATTTTACTGCTTTCATATTCTTTACCTTTCTCTGCATGTGTATCGCGCCGTCGTTTGTTTGAGCCTTTCGAATTCCACTGCTTTCATAATCTCTTATCTGCCTTTTTTTCTCTCCAATGCTTTAGGGTCTCTTTTCTCGGTGCTACTCTTTCTTCTTCTTTCTTTGACATTTCATCTAGAACTCATTGTCCTTATATGCTTTATATGTGCTGAGAGCACAGGATCTGTGTGTACTACGTGCTTTTACACGACTGAGTGTTATTTGATATTTTAAGTGTCTTCCGAGAACTTCAGAAAAGATCACGTATCGTCACCCTGCTTTTCCTTTCGAGGATTTTTTTTTATAATAGAGAAACAGTATTTATTTTATATTAGCATATTAATGTCACGTTAAGTTGAGTTGAGTTGAGTTGAGTTGAGTTATGTTACGTTACATTGTGGGGGGTGCCAGTGGTAAGGGCACAACTAGAAAAAACAAGGCTGAGGAATTTCACAAGACAAATATCCAAGCATGAAACACAGAGAAGTAAAGTGACGCAGACTCTCACACAAGCATTATGGAAAGACAGAGGCTTCCAAAGAGGTGGGTCTTAGAAATGCAACAAGTAGGGTTACAAGTGCAAAAGAAAAGGATGGTTCTCCAGGATGCAAGTGGTCATGCAATCTATCAGACTCCAAATGTGACTGAACATCAAAATAGAAAGCTACTTGGGGGGAAAGAAGATCACAAGATGCAGCAAAACCTCATGGCTTCTAAGTAGGAGTAAAGGGTTCATCCTTGTAAAGGCAGGAGCCCAGCTGCCTCCTCAGACACCATGGAGAAGACTTTCTAGCTAGTAGATAAGGGGACAGACACTATGCAACAGATCGGCAGAGCTGCACAAAGAATTGGGCTTCTCGCCACCGCCGCAGGCTTTCCTGACACATGGCTCCTGCTGAGGACAATATGGCGTTGTGAAAACAGGCTGAGTTGGTGTCAAGCCCAGTATTGCAAGCTGGAGGTTTGGTGTTGACTGCAATAGACACAGAGAAGCATCAGTGAACAAAATATTTGAAATAGAGAGTGTAAGGGAAGTATAGGAGAGTGGAAGTTTACAGTCACAGAAGTCCTGCAAGTTTATTGTTTGTTTATATCTAAAGTGACCTTGACATTAGGAGCAATAGGGATTGTGACCAAGCTTTAGGGAAAATGTAATGTACCTGGGCCACATGGAATTGAATGGATGTTGTAACATTTTATTATTTTTTAATTTTTATTTTGTAGGATAAACTGACTCTACGCATTTTGGTTTGCTTTGGCATATATGTCTTTTAACTTAAGGTAATGTGTCAGCATTGCTCATAGGGCCTGTCTTTGGAAAGCAGTTTTTAGATCCCATCTGATAAGACTGATCAGTCACAGGCAAATAACCTCAAGAGATATCTCCATGATATGCCATTTAAACACTTGGTCAGTGGGCAAAAAGCCATAACTCAATGACCAACCAAAAGGCTGGGCTTAAGTGCACTGTGATGGTTCGCATTAGCTCCGTGCTCCCTTGACACTCCAACCCACAACCATCACTAGCCATGTGCCGAGATGAGCCTGGCAAATAAGGACGCACACTCAGCAAGCGGTTAGTTCAAAAACTGTCAATCAATCCAAAAACAAGGTGCAATTAGTGCAAGCATAAAATCAATCTTTGGTAAATAAATTAATAAAATCAAAGTAAAAAAGTCGAAATAAATATATACATAAAAAGGTTAAAATCCAAGGGCAAACATATTCTTTTTAAAGCCATGAGCCGTTTCGCTGCTTTCTAAAATCCAGTGTTTCCCAGGCTTACCCTCTTTGGATTCTGCAGCATGAGGAGACATCAACCAGTGGACACAGACAACCCTTTGATCCCATTCTGTTCCATGTTGCCAGTCCGTAAGCATGTACAGGGCACCACATCAACCTGCACTCCCTCCAACTCCCACTGCCATTCCCCAGCCTTGCAGGGGACTCCTGGAGTAGTTGGTCACTCCTGCTCCCAGGCTATTCAGAAGCAGCATCCTTCGGCCCCATCAAGCATCAGCCACAAGCTTCTTCTCCGGGGTTCACTTTCCTTCTGTTTGCTTCCCCTCTGTGTCACACCAGCTCTATTCCATTCCTGCCCTTCATTCTGTCCTTCCCTCATTCATCCCCCATTCCATCAATTTCTCTCCATTCTTATTCTGTTTCTTTTCTTTATGTTCCCCCCTCTGCCGTGCAGGCTCCTTTTTATCCTGCTTGATTGAGCGCAAGTGTGGTGCTTTGCTCACTCTGAGGTGTGAGTGAGGCACCTGACTGATCCTCTCGGATTTGCATGTATATTCATGATCAGCCTTGCACCCTATCTGAGACTGCACTTCCCGGGACACGATTATTTATTTAAAAACTGCACTGCACCACAAACCTCTCATTATATGCATTCAGAAAACCAGTGGCAAAATATCTACACCTTTCTTTATAACCCTTTTAAAGCACCAGATTTATGCTGTCTATAGGCCCTCCACGATCTCAGCCTAGCCGTCAATTCTTCTCCATAGCAGGACACCTATTGTTTAAGCTGTAGCTATTTGTTCTTAAGAATAACCTACTGCTGGACTGTAAGAGTGGAACACCATGTGCAATGGAATTGGACGAGGATGCCAGTAATCCAAATCTTGCTAAAGTAAAGCAAGGTGCACAGGCAAGAGAGACTGTAAATAAAGTAATATGTTCATCTTACTGAAGAAGGGAGTCGACCAATCACTGACTGCCAGCAGACATAAATTTAATGCCAGCAAACATGGACCACTGATTGTGAGACCTTGGAGAAAATTGCAGTACGTCCGACAACCAAAGATTGCAACCAAAGTGAAGAGTAGAAGAGTGTCACAATAAAGAAAGAAGAATCATGCCAAACATCCTTCCACATATGCTGGAGCAGGCCAGCCCAGAAGGACTATCTCCTACACCTGGTGTCAACATATTATAAGTACACCAACTTTGATTCCGAGAATTGTGGATTGTAACTTAGTAGTTATAATAATGCTAGCTAATGTATCCTGGTTATTGATACTACTGTATCTGAAAAGTAGTAGCCTTTGTGAAGGATGAGCTGCTACATTTTTCTTCCTGAATTCAGTAGGAAAGTTCAGAACAGCATCTTCCAAACACACACTGTGGAGCTGTGTGAAGGGGTAAGCTGTGAACAAACTGACACCAGCACCACAGTACAGATGCTATCAAATTTATAAACTAGTGTAAAAAATTAGACAAGACCCCAAAAAAAAGGTCTGGGGAATCTGCTGGTGATTCCCATATAACTGAAGTCAAAATAACAAGTTTTTAAATGAATGATGGAGAGAAGATGTTTTCCCAGACGAGAGTCTATAAAATGACCGACTCCATGATGGCAAAGGTGGCATTTATAAAAGCTTCTGATGACCTTACGAGGTGGCACCAGAAATGACCTCACAGATCCTCAACCCTCAGAGTTTCTGGTCTGCAGATGGAAGAGAACAAGATGTGAATAGCTGCAACCGTTCTTGACTCAGAGTGGTATTACTGACAACATCCAAGCCCTTTGAATGCCTCTTAGTCACATATCTGTGACATTAGCTAAGAACCTGTCCATCTAACCATTCAAAGACCAGAATCCTGACTAGAACATTAATTAAATATGTTTCCAGGATAATTCTTTAAACAAAAATTAAGGAAATAGAATTGGTAAGTTGTGTACTTTTTCTATAAGAGAGAAAAGATCCAATCATGCTTGTGCAATTTTTACAGTATGTTCTGTGTTGTTTATTACTGTCCTTTATCTGTATATATTTGTATATATTCATCTTCTGTTATCCTTATGTTATGAGTAAATTGTGTTATCTGTCACCAAACAAAGAAAGTAATTTTTTTTTTCATGTGGATTGTTGCCAATTTATAAACTTCTTTCAAAAATTGTCCAGATTTCTTGTTCATTTTTATTCCGAATTAGGAAAAATATAATTAATTTAGGGATAGGCAGTATAAAAAGTGTATTAATCACTAATTGTGCTCACATGCACACTGCTTATCTGTCCAAATGGTTGTTAATGCCCTGCTACTCAAATAGATCTGACAGTAGGCATTCACCTGTCCTGAACTCATATAAATACAGGGTCTTTCTCTCTCACTCACTCATGCTTCTGCCAAGTAAACACAACAGAAGACATCACTGTTTCCTGTCCTTGCTTCCTGTTTGCATTAACTAACCAATCAGGTTGAACTGCACATCACACGGAATGGTAATATTCTGAAGCAGTAGGCTCGCTTTATTAAATGCCATTCATGTAAAAATTTGAACACAAAAACATTATCTTTGTGACATTTAAGTATCAACATAATTTTTTTTCATTTCCTTCTGCATGCACATACTTGCACATTTCGTACAAGAACATGTTTTAAGTGTAAATGTTTTTAAAAGCACGTCTGGATCTACCATTCTACAACCCTAAGGGTCTGTTTGCAATAAGGCCTTCACATATGCAAGAGAAAACAAATGCCTCAAACCAGGAAATGTCTAAGGTTTTCAGACAGTACAGGCATTCCCTGAAATCTGCTATACACAAATTGCTATCCTCATGATTATAGATAAAAAAATACTTTATTGGTTGATACAGGTGGGAAATGATCAGAGCCAGTGCCTAATACGTCACTTTTAATGACACTAACATTTGTTACCATGCTGCGAATAAAATAAAGTCCACCCAAATGGTCATTCATAACAGGGGCCCAGTGATATAGCAAAAATAAAAATAAAAGTAAAAAGGGAGAGAAACAAAGAAACCGTTTTAATGAAAACTATACCCAACATTAAAAAAACAAACATAATGATCTGGTCAAGTCGTAAATACTGCAGTTGACACTAATGAGTGACCTTTCAGGAAGTCAGGAGAGCATAACATTAGCAATAATGTGCAGCCCAATTCTGTTGTGTCTCATAACACTAACATAGATATGAAGAGCAATGTCATAGACAAAGAGGCTACTGCAGGAGGTAAGACCCACCAAATAATGCCAAACCAGAACAAAACATCCCTTTTCTGGTCTTATATTTTGTTTGGCCCCAAAATGCTTAGTTACAATATCATTGTCTTGCAGAAAATGGCATGCACCTTTTAAAAATGTAACTGATGTTGGTTAACTGAAAGTTTCCTGCAGATATGATGTTGCACTCACCAATTACTTTGTTACATTCATTGTAATACACTAAAGAACAAAAAACAAAGGTGAGGTTGACTTAATCTAGTTTTGAAATTTTTTTCCTACCTGATTCGTTATTGACATAAGCTCCTAGTTGAAAGTGTTTAACTTACTGGTGCATATTTATTTGCATCGGCATGATCACCTTTGCACTGAAATGGAATGATTTTGCTACTTTTATTTCAGTTGGAATTTCTTCCTCGTGCAGTTTAAATACACATCAAAGATTCATATGTGCACTCACTTAGGCTCAAATTCAGTCTCGTATTGGTTATTTCTGCAGATTTAAGGGGGGTGACACGGAATCTTCTGGAGGGCTCAGGAAAGCTCAATAATCCGATCGCAGAGCAGGATGGGGTGCTGCTGCCAAATGTATTTCTGGTTTAATTCACAAACCAATGCTAGGAGATGATATTTGGCTCCACTGCCACCAGGCACCACACGTACCACCCCTCTAGGGACCAGATAAATATAAGTTGGGCTCTTAACTATGAAGGTCATCTTTTGACCTACACAATATTAGGCAGGTGGTTGTAATGATAGATAGATAGATAGATAGATAGATAGATAGATAGATAGATAGATAGATA
>JANRMT010062814.1:57195512-57208002 GCA_026402145.1 Polypterus bichir lapradei
ATAGATAGATAGATAGATAGATAGATAGATAGATAGATAGATAGATACTTTATTAATCCCAAGGGGAAATTCACATAATCCAGCAGCAGTATACTGATACAAAGAAACAATATTAAATTAAATAGTAATAAAAATGAAAAAAAAAAAAAAAAAAGCAGACAATAACTTTGAGTAATGTTAGCATTTACTCCCCCGAGTGGAATTGAAGAGTCGCATAGTGTGGGGGAGGAACAATCTCCTCAGTCTGTCAGTGGAGCAGGACAGTGACAAAAGTCTGTCACTGAAGCTACTCCTCTGCCTGGAGATGACACTGTTCAGTGGATGCAGTGGATTCTTCATGATTGACAGGAGCCTGCTCAGTGCCCGTCGCTCTGCTACAGATGTTAAACCGTCCAACTTTACTCCTACAATAGAGCCTGCCTTCTTAACAAGTTTGTCCAGGCGTGAGGCGTCTTTCATCTTTATGCTGCCACCCCAGCACACCACCGCGTAGAAGAGGGAACTCGCCACAACCGTCTGGTAGAACATCTGCCGCATCATGTAATGCTATGGCTGATTGGTGCGTGTGAGCGTGTATGCTTCAAATGCTCATATAACTTTTTAACAGCAACGACATGGAAATTAAGAAGAAAAAAAGAATCATGGTTGATCTTCTTAAGCTTCCCTCGGTACCTGCAGTGGCAACTACACTATCTGGCAGCAACGAAAACGAAGGTGTTATATCTAAATTATACACACATACAATAATCAATACAATTATTTTCGTAACTTTGACTTAAGAGAGGTCTAATTCAACTCAAAATTATCTGTCACTCACATTTCCACCAGCTCAGATAAGTCCAAATGTACCTGGGTCAAGACTCTAACTGTGAATCCTGCTGGTAGGCACTTGCCTTACTGGGTCACATGTACAGAAATGTCCCACACATTTATTGGAAAAAAACATTATGTGTCAGGCAGTTTTACATTCACAATAATCTCTGTTAAACAGAACTATTCAGAGTAATGCCCTTTGGAACATTACTGCCAAGGGACCATCTATAGTAGTATCTTACACACATTGTTAGCACATTTCCTAACATGCAATTCTAACCCATCTACTATCACACAGTGGAAAAGCAATGTCCAGTTTTACTTTAAATAGAAATGTTAAATTCATTTTACAAGATAATATCTAAAATATCTTTAGAATATAGCAGGCATGTATCATAGTGGAGCTGGGGAGAGCCTTTGCAGTCAGAAATGTGATTAATCAGTAGAAACAGAGGAGGTTCTCCTTTTCCTCGACAGGCTAAGGCAGCTGTACTCTGCACTATGAATCTAGAGGGCCATGTTCATGTCCATCAGCCCTAGTGAGAACCTACAAATAAGAAGGTGGCCACCCAAATAAACATCTGACAGTTTTGGGCTCATCCAGGATTCTCTCAGGAAGGGAAACCCAAGGCTGAAATGGAGAGATCCTGCAGTGAAACGAAGTTGCCCTTCCACTGAGAAACTCATTTGGTTACTATTGAGAGGGGAGTTCTCCTTTAGCTCAACTAGATTTGTTGGTTGAACTGTCCGCTATAAATTCAGCAGCCTGAGTTTATATCCAACAATTTCAAGACTGACCAAGATTATTTGTAGGTGTCTCCAGGATTCATTCAGGCCATGAGATATGCGGGTAGTCAGTCTGAAATGGAGAGGGACCTCTGAGAAAAGAAGATGCCCTTCCAGTCAAAACCTCAGTTGATGACTAGGTATGTGTGTGTGTGTGTTATGGATGAGCTCTTCTTTAGCTCAGCTGGCTAAAATGACTATAATCTGCATTCTGAGTCCAGTAGCCAGCCGCTCCGAGTGAGGACATACAAACAAGAGAGCTTCTCCTTGAGTGAATGCCTCAATGGTGATTTTAAGTTAACGCTGGATTAAGACCCCACTGACTCATAGGTCCTTAAAAAGAAAACTGATCATGCTTTTAACAATGCAGCGCATGCAAATTGGGTTTTTCAATCTAGCGCGGTATTTTTCACTCATTATTTCACATGAAAAGCAAGTTGAACCACCACTAACATTCAAGATGCATCAGTATCTTCAGACTAAACCTTCTGACGTCTTTGTTCTGTAGATGAGCTGGTGAGGGAATGTTGTAATTGATTTGGACAACATGGAGCATTGCATGTCTGACAGTTAATTAAAAAAAATAAATAAATAAATAAAATAATGGACATTGGCACACGTCGAACTATCTGTTTAATGTACAAGGTCAGTGCTGTTGTACTGTGGTTTTTTACCTGTCACCTGAAATCCCACAAAGCAATCCGCTGTATTAAAGTAATTTCTTTTAGCTTAGAAAGCTAAGCCAGCTGCATTAACCTGTTGTCCTTCTCTCAGAACAGGTATTTCCTTTTTTGAATGTCAGCCCGAACAAAAAAACATTTATCACAATTAATGAACGATGCCACAAAATAAACAGCTTGGCAACAGCACACCAAACACCCTACCAGACAAAATTTACTTCATTCTATTATAAGGCTAGGGGATTAGTGGTAGTCTTCCAATTTAATTACACAAAAGGAGAAGAAAAATGCTTGAGGCAGTCATTACTGGATGCTTTTGGCCTTATTTCCTTCAAGTTTTGAAATGTGAATGTCAAGCTGTGAGTCCAGTCTCCTTCATGACTAGAATAAATTAGTTTTGCAGACTACAAATGTAATTTTTTCCTCTAAAAATCCACTTACAGTTTCCTCTGTCGTGTATCACCTCTAAGAGAATCAGTCACAATATTGTGACCCCAGTGATGCATAAGCTCAGAGAACTTTAGCTTGGCTGCTTTCTTCTGTATATCATTTACTAAACCCCCCCCCCCCAAGCCCCCGACAATCTGTGCTAAAACCAGCACTATGATTTATAGAAGGACTAATAGCAGCCAGTATTGCTTTCAGATTATTACAAATACGCAACAGAAAAGGTCTCTTCACATTTATCAACGTCTCAAGTGTGTGATGAGACCAGAGATCAGGCCAGTAACACATTTTAATACTCACAAGGTCTGTGCAGAAGATATTCCTACATAATTTAAAAGGAAAGTGACATTTATATGCAGTTTGGTAAGGCACACCTGCTGCTCCTGCTATTCCTCAAGTTGGTGCTAGCAATAAGAAGATCAAAGGCAAAAAAATTCAATCTGAGCAGCAGCGTTCAAAACATAGAATGTGTTTAAATACTTGAGCTTCAAAAGCCTAACACTGCAGGTTTGCCACTTCGGCTTTGTAGAAACGAACCTAAAACAACCTCAGGCTTGTAACAGTTGTGCATTCTTTTTTCCAAGCATTTCTTATTGCAATTAAAAAAGACTTATTAGATATTCACTGATCACTAAAACAAATAACGTGTAAGACTTCATGTTGGGTAATCTCTCTTGGTATTGGTCCTTTTTTGTTTTTTTTTTTTTTGTTTGTTTTTTTGTTTTTTTATGGAATGCTTTAAATTGTTTTCTACGGAAGCCAAGAGAGGACTTGCAATATCGTTATTTTTTTAAATTGTCTCCTCGAGATAACAGGCTAATTTTATCGAGATCTCGAGAAAACAAACTTTGTTTTCTCAAGATAACGGAATAATTTTATCATGATCTTGAGAAAATGAAGCTTAACATTTGCTCCTGGCTTCAGGCTCGCTTAAATTGTGACGCTTATACAGCTGAAGCCTTGCTAATCGTCTTCTTAAATGACGGACACTAAAGTTATTATTTTCTAAACTAAGGCATAAACATTTTTCAGCCTGTGTCAGCCCTTGATTGAACAAAAATGTGATGCGCTGATCAATACAGTTCTGCTCTTCTGCCATTTCAAACAGGACGTGGCTTCAATAAGCTAAACATTAAACGTTAGATACAATTATTTCATAATTTCAAGAAAACAAGATCTTTTGTTTTATCAAGATCTCGATAAAATTATTCCGAGAACTTTGTTTTCTCGAGATCTTAGTAAAATTAGTCCGCTATCTTGTGGCAACAATTTAATAAAATAACGATATTGCACGTCCTCTCTCGGCTTCTGTAGTTTTCAAAACATACCCCACTAAAATACTTGGAGCTATAGCCTTGGAAATTATTAGAAAATTAAGCCAAGATGTAGGGTATTAAATTTCAAGCATTTATAGAAAGACACTTCAAAGCTGAACACTTTTCATTCATGAAACGTCACATTTTATTTTTCTATATCCTCACCACACTTTAAGCCAAAAGATATTATTTTACTACTAGAGACATCCCAGAATCCTCAAACGACTCCAATGAGATCAAATATGAGAGTTTATAAAACAAATAATAAACATGACAGGTGTAAATACTGTTATGAACTTGAGAGTTCTTAAGCATAAACTCTAACAATGACTCAAAAATGGCCACTACGGGTTGCAGTCAACCCCAGCTAGTCAGACAAAAAGGGCAACAAGGAATCTCTAAAAATAAAAAGATTAATTTTTATAAAATGGTCTGTGGCACAAAAATATACTTCAAGGAGCACAAGGCAAAAAGGAACATAAGCCAATGCTTCAAAACAGGCACTTCCAATAGCAAACAAAGTCCCAATACAAAATCCAACAGTCAAAGTCAAACACAGAGCAAACGGTCACACAAATCCAGAATATCGCAAAATCACAACCATAATCACAAATCCAACAAGAGACTGTGGGCTCTTCTCAGCCTTTACTGGACTGAGGGCAGTCCCTTGATGTTGATGGGCAGGTGGACCCGCCCCTTGGGAGGACCACTCACAAAATTCATTGAGCATAAAAAGAAGAGTCAAAGGTATAAAGAAACTAAATGACCACCACTACTGTATTACCTTAAACAAAAGGATAAAAAATGAAGGAGAAAGACATAAAAAATAGCATTTGAACTCTAGCCAGGGGAGAAATGCAACAAATACAACGGAGAAGTGGAAAAAGCCCCAAAAATAAAAAATCTGCTGCCATTTCATGCCCAGACTAACAGATAACAGATTTCATGCCCATCTGTCCTGTGGGATGCCTACCTCAAATGTATAAAACAGCACCTACAACATCTTCACCCTAGTGAATATGGCTTCTCTACTCAATGCTGGTTGAAACCTTGTCATGTTCTCCTCATGAGAGTTCCTTTAAAGCTACTTTATGTCCAGGATCACTTCCATCCCCTCAGAAACCCTTCCCACACCATGGACTAGCTGGTCACTTCATGAGGGACACCGGGGGTACTGCTGTTCTAGATAATCTAGATAAAGTTTTGGGCAACAAATGTAAAAATAACCAAAGAAGAGAAAAAAATAATCCAAAAAGAGAAAATCCTACAAAATGATTATAAATGTATTTTATTTTCAGAACTTGGAAAAGGTCACAAAAGGAGTCTGGCCAATGTATCAAACAGGAACAGACACTAGAAAAAGACATTAGATAGAATGAACAAACAAAAAGACTTTATTTGTTCCAAGGAGGAAATTAGTTTTATACAGAATTTAAGAAATATAACAACAAACAACAACAACAATTTGCCTCAAATATACACAAGAACAACAAAAAAAGAAGGAAACTTCTGACCTGGATAACGATAAGAGAGCAGTCCCAGTGAGGCATTTTTTTGTAGGTTTAAAGGAGTCCCAGTAATGTTTCTTGACACACTTCTTCTGAATGATTCATTAGCTGAAAGTCCACAGTGTTAGTATGACAGACAGAGGATGTGCCACATTGCTTATAATGGCACTCAGTTTTGTCATCATCCTTTTTTTTCACGACTATCTTCAGTTGGTCAAGAGTCTGGCTTTTTATTAGCCTGTTAATCCAGTGGGCATCTCTTGAAGTAAGGATACCAGCTCAGTATTCCACAGCATAGAAAAATCGCACTGGCCATGACAGTGTTGTAGAAGAGATAAAGGCCATCACTACCCACACTGAATGAATGTAGTAAAATGCAGAACAGGATTTTAAAGTAATAGATCCAAGAAAAGCAAATATACCATAGCAACATAGGTCTAGATTTATATGCCACATTTGGCAAGTAACAAAGGAAACCAGCTTTTAACTTTGAGGACCCACTTCCCAAACTACCATTGTCATCAGCTTTTGGCTGACTTAAGCCCTCTGCCCTGTCGTTATGAAGCACTACAGGATCTTTGAAATGTGAGTCTGTATGGAGCTTGAAAGAGAAATCCACCCATGAGAGACAAAGAAAATAGATTGTCAATGTTTATCCTTACACTTCATGCCATCTCTGTACCAGCTTCCAACGTCAATCCAGCTCTCTGTCTCAAAATGAGAAATTCTTATTTACAGCTTTAGTTTCAGGCTGGTAAATAATACTGGACACAAATATCATTATATAAAACTGAATTACATAACGGCTGTGGTACACAGCCCGGACACAGACAGGCGGACATCATTTGAATCACCACAACACGTTTATTTACAACCACTTATTTACACAGATGCACACAACCCCAAAACTCCCCCATAAGTCTAGGCCTTCTTTCCAATGCCTTTTTCTCAAGTTCGCCTCCATTCCTCTCCTCCAAAACCTTGTCTTCTCCATTCCCGACTCCAGCCATCGAATGGAGGGAGGCAGCCCCTTTTATAATCACCCGGACGTGCCCCAGGTGCCACCCGATAATCTTCCGCCGGCACTCCCCAGTGTGGTGGAAGTACCGGCTGTGCACCCGGAAGCACGCTGGGTGTCCCTGGTCGTCTTCCCCCCAGCACTTCCGGGTGTGGTGGAAGTGCTGAGGACCAGGGCTCTCCAGGCATTGGGGCGCCCCCTGGCGGTGACCACAGGCCCCTATAGGTTGAGCTTCAAATCTCAGTTCCCGTGGTCCCCAAAGCCACCAGGGCGGTCGCCCCTTCGTGGTCTGGAGGAAGCGTAACCCCTCCTCCGGTCTTTCCGGGCACATGAAAAATAAACCCCATCAGTGTAGTCAGTGCAATAGTAAAGACCAATGTTATTTGCCCTATATTTTCATTTGCCTCTCTGTTTCTTTTTTCTTGGTAGTAATAACATCTGAAACCCAACAATATTATACACAAACACCATGCAATTTTAGAAAATATTCCTATTACCTTCTGTTACAGTTCACTACTTCCTCCTGATGATTTCTGTGCTGGCAATGGGACACTCTTGGGGAACAAGCAAGGAACTCCTCATGCCTCAGAGTATATTCTTTCTTTCCTCTGAAACAGTTTAAGCAGAAAACCCAGTGAGATCCAGGAAAATCACAGACATACGCCCTCTTCCAGCCATGTATCACCAGGGACCAGGATTAAAAAGGAGCCAGAAGTTCATCTAACAGTCAAAGAAAAGTATTTTACAAGGGAGACCCTAACCCTGAAACCCATGGAATCTTCTTAAATTACAATTCCTTATAGTGTATTGGAGGCATAAAGATTAATTCTGCAGGAAAACCAGACTGGCTGTGAAAGACTCAACTTGCTGATCTTCATGAAAGAGATTAGGACTCTGTTACATCTAGAGTGGTCTGGTATGGGGAATCTTTTGAAGTTTTTCTATGGGCTTAATAGTAATAAATGTTCTCTTTTTACTATGAATCACCTACCTGTATTGTGTAGGCTTGTGTTCTGTTTGGTGAAACATTATGAACATTTTTGTATTATACATAACATTATGTCCTCCAGTCAAACTTCCTTTTATATTTCTGGTTAATATAGTTGTTTTTAACTGACTCTATCATTTTGTTCTGTTTTACCAAATGCAAGGATTCTCCTAGATTTGTTTTTTAATAAAGTGGTTTAGACGTTTTCTTTAGATAATTAAATGCCAGTACAAGAAAGCAAAGGTCAAGGAGGTGCACTCTCAATCATGACTATTTATTCACCCAACAAGTGTAAATATTGTGAAGACAAGAAAGCAAATGAATAACAATTAATCTATCAAGACATTACATACACATTTTATTCCAGCCTGAGGCCTCTTTGTGTTCACACACTCTCCAGGATTTTATTTTTCCCACATCCAGAAGACAAGCAGGTTGGGCTAATTGGTAAGTTTAAGCTGAACAGTTGTAAGGGGGCCCTGTGATGGACTGAGTTCATTCCTACCTTGCACCAAGTATAAGGGAGGATGCTGCTCTTTTTTGTTGATATACTTTGAACATTGTGTATTGTTACATCAATATATGGAGTATTTCTTTTCACTCTACTTTAATCATAAAAAGCTCCCTTTCTTCAGAACTGCGTACTTGAATATGTGGTTCCAAAAAAATAAATGAATATGAATATACTGTACTGTATATTGACAGGAAGACTGGTGCCTGGCAGTTTGTTAACAGTGGCAAGGGCCAAGGTAATACAGGGAGGTAGACAGTCAGTGGTACTAGATGCAGAAAGAGATATGCCCTACAAGGAACCAGAAATGACTCTCTTAGCATACTACAAGGAAACAGTTTCATTTTGTGTTTTCCATTTATTCCAAGCCATCTGTTCTAATTATTGTCAACTATTGCTCTTAGGCCCTGCAGTACTTAGAACTACTGTGACCTGAGAGGTCTACTTAAAATTCTTACTTAACATTCTACCTGTTAAACAGTGTGTACATCAAACTGGTATGTACAGTATGTGCCACCAAATCCTAATCCCCAGTAAGGTGGATGAAGCAGACAAGAGTTAAATTAGAATGACTCAAAATTAATTGCCAAACTTTTTCAAAGAAGGCAATGGACTTGTAGTGCTAAATATTTATTTGCAGATGTGTGTGGTTTTTGAAACAGAACAAATGCAATAGCATTAAGTAACTGTCACAAAAATATCCTACAGAATACTTCAACAGGTCTTCCTCTTCTTCTTTTGGCTGCTCCCGTTAGGGGTTGCCACAGCAGATCATCTTTTTCCATATCTTCCTGTCCTCTGCATCTTGCTCTGTCACCCCCATCACCTGCATGTCCTCTCTCACCACATTCATACATCTTCTCCTAGGCCTTCCTCTTTTCCTCTTCCCTGGCAGCTCTATCCTTACCAAACCAACGAAATCTCACCTCTCTGACTTTGTCTCCTAACTGCCCAACATGAGCTGACCCTCTAATGTACTCATTTCTAATCCTATCCATCCTCATCATACCCTGTACAAATCTTAGCATCTTTAACTCTGCCACCTCCAGCTCTGTTTCCTGTTTTCTGGTCAGTGCCACCGTCTCCAACCCATATAACAAAGCTGGTCTCACTACTGTCCTGTAGACCTTCTCTTTCACTCTTGCTGATACCCGTCTGTCACAAATTACTCCTGACACTCTTCTCCACCCTGCCTGTAATCTCTTTTTCACCTCTCTTCCACAATCCCCATTACTCTGTATTGTTGATCCCAAGTATTTAAACTCATCCACGTTCGCCAATTCTACTCCCTGCATCCTCACCATTCCACTGACCTCCCTCTCATTTACACACATGTATTCTGTGTTGTTCCTACTGATCTTTATTCCTCTCCTCTCTAGAGCATATCTCCACCTCTCCAGGGTCTCCGCAACTTGCTCCCTACTGTTGCTACAGATCACAATGTCATCAGCCTTACTCTTACTACATCTGCTGTAGTTGCCCAGCTATCTGGTAACTCTTCACTACCACCCAGTTCCTGTCTCACCTCTTTCCTAAACTGAACCTTGCAGTCTTCCTTTTTCAACTTCCACCATTTGATCCTTGGCTCTGCCCTCACTCTCCTCCTCTTCTTGATTTCCAACATCATCTTACAGACCACCATCCTAAGCTGCTTAATTACACTTTCCCCTGCCACCACCTTGCAGTCTTCAATCTCCTTCAGATTGACTCTTCTGCATAGGATGTAATCTACCTGTGTGCATCTTCCTCCACTCTTGTATGTCACCCTATGTTCCTCCCTCTTCTTAAAATACGTATTCACCACAGCCATGTACGTCCTTTTGGCAAAATCCACTATTATCTGACCTTCTTCATTCCTCTCCTTGACACCATACCTACCCATTACCTCCTCGTCTCCACTGTTCCCTTCACCAACATGTCCATTGAAATCCGCTCCAATAACCACTTTCTGTCCCTTCGGCACACTGTTCATCACTTCATCCAACTCACTCCAAAAATCTTCGTTTTCATTCATCGCACACCCAACTTGTTGTAGAATAATTATCAATACAGTAAGTGATATCAAAAGTCTAAGTTTAATTGTTTATCAGTATAAAGATGTCTCTTATAATAGTGAAAAAGTTTTTAAAACAGTACAATATATACACCATTCAATCTATACTTCTTTCCCTTTCTTATGTAATAAGATGAATATTTATTTTATGGTATAATAACATATTTTGATTTCATTTTCATTTTCCAATATTGTCTTCTGTATAATTTAAACTGATTACATGCAAATGTCCCATAAGAAATCAAAACTATCACCAGCATGTCACTATCTACCTTGCATTGTTTTTTATTAGTTCTCATATCTGATGTGCTCCCGCACAACTATTTGGCTGGGAGTATTAAATTATCATTCAAGTTCAAAAGTACATCATTAATATTCTATACCTTTCTTTGTTGCTATGCATGCTTTTGTGATTACTACATTGCAGAATAGTGTAACTATTGGTATAAAAATATACATATATATATACAGTATATATAGTGACACGTGAGTCGCTGCCTTGCACCCAAAAGATAAGGCTGACTCTAAGGGCTTCAGGAAAACCAGCTTTACTCAACTTGAAACAGGAACAGCAAGGTTATTTTATTGCAGCAGGAGCTACCACTCTACTACACACAGACACAGCAAACAGGCAGTGTCAGGACCTAATGATCCTGGCATCACCCATCGGGTGACAGACGCATTGGTTGTAGAGGAGGTGAGCTTGTAGTTGTCTCTGTGCCACTTCAAACCCGCAAGGCGCTGTGAACCTGAGTTTGCGACAGACAAGCAGTCCTTGACAGACATGTCAATCGCGTTTCGGCGGGTCGCCCCTCTTTGGCATGGCTCCTTGTTTTGTCATGTGGCCCTGTTGGATATACTGTATATTTGTATATATATACATACAGGGGCAAAAGTAGCTTTACAGTTGTGATTTGAGCACTTATGAGATACCCAAGTGCACTGTGCCATTGTGACATTCTTTTAAGTTAATAAAGTTAACAAAGCTATTCCATGTGAACAACTATAAACCTACTTTTGACCACCCACCTATATATATATATATATTTATATATAGTGACAGTAAGGGTCGCTGTTGCCCCGTGACCAGACACCAGGTAAAAGTTCCAGAAATGAATTTAATTTCTTCAGTTTTGCACAAAGCACCCCCACCTTCACGATACACAATAATAAATCAATAATCAAAATAATAACAATAAATCCTCCTCTGTCACACTCTCTCTCAACTCCGGCTCAGTCTGCTGGGGGACTCCATCTGGCAGCGTGGGGGTGTTATATATATAAGGAGCTGTATGGATCAAGGGAAGGTAATTCCACTCCAGGTCAGGGGGTAGCGGGGTGCACTAAACCTTCTTCTGTTGCCTCTGCATTCCACAGGAAAACCTGCCTGATTCACCTTTGATGACATCACTTCCGGCACCCAGGAGAACGTCATTTCCGGTTCCAGCACCCTGAAGAACGTCACTTCCGGCTCTGAAATGTCACCTTTAGTTCTGGCCTTTAAAGCCACCATATTTTCACTAAGACATCAGTTCAGTTGTAGATTCCAACCTATGCACATCAGTGCCGTTTTCATTGCATTTTGCAGCCAGGGATATTATACAGGTGGCTGCCCCAAACCTTTTTTGAGTGTGTTGAGTCTGTTTATTTCAGAATAAATATACCGGTATATTCATAAATATGAATATATAGTTACACATACACGTCAGAGGATCTCCTCACAGCCTCAGCTTTACAACCTGACTATCCAGCCCAACATCTTCCATTTGTTGCTTTGATTCACCTGCTTAACGGGAAATACGCTAAAGAGCCTTTTCTTTTCTTTTGGTTATGTTTGGTCTTCGGACAATAAACATGATTACCCATTTGCTGTACCAAATTTTCCAGAGTAGTGGAGCTGTCATTCCTGCATCCGGCCACTATGTATGTATATTCACACATGTTAAAGGTACATTTCCCGGGCTCATCTAAGGTATGCAAATCCCTCCGGGTAGAAAAGGGGTGTTATCACTAATGGTATTGTCACTTTTCTTCCCCACAGCACCAAGAAGTCACTCTTTGTGGGCAACTAACCCTGCCCCTTTGGGTTGGGGGACTATAAAAACCTGAATGGCCCAAACGTCATTTAGGCCCAGACTTAGTCGAGGATGAAGCCTCACAAGTCAGATCCAATCTTAAGTGCCAACTTCTTTGAGAATCCAGGAAGGATATTTATGTTTGTTATATTTTGTGCCCTCATGCACCTGATTTGTTTAACAGTTCTCCTTACAATTAAAAGGGGAACACAGCTAGCACCCCAACACTTTGCTCAACTCACTCTGCATTCCTTCCACCCCTCCTCTATATATAGAGGTGTGTATATAGGCATAT
>JANRMT010062814.1:57208402-57220727 GCA_026402145.1 Polypterus bichir lapradei
AATGACAAATTGGAGTCATATTAGTATACTTTAATTCCTGTTGGTTTATTGACACCTAGTGGAGAGTTAAAGAACTGGGGCTAGCAGGTTTTTTTTTTTCATTTCTTTTGTTGTTGTAGTTGTTATTGTTGTTTGGTATGGAAGAATTTCCAAGGCATATATAGTATAGGTTTATTGGGTCATAACATTTTTTAGTTTTTTATCATATTTTAAATAATTTCATGCGGGCAAGACTGCCTAACAAAAGTACTATGTATATAGTATAGTATATACTATTATATTACTAATATATACTATTTTTCCCTTCACACGGATTCTAGCACTAGGTAACTCTGCATGCAGTGGATTCGTGCTGGTAACATTGAAAACAG
Organism: Polypterus bichir lapradei; assembly: GCA_026402145.1. NCBI lineage: Eukaryota > Metazoa > Chordata > Cladistia > Polypteriformes > Polypteridae > Polypterus > Polypterus bichir. The sequence continues at coordinate 57,208,774 of JANRMT010062814.1, forward strand.
TTGCTCAAGATAAACAAGGAAAATAATACTGAAAAAAACATGACCATGTCTTGTATGTGCATACTATATAGATATATATATTACATCTATATTATTATATCTATATATTCACACATATCTATATTGTCACACTTGCAAGCTTCAGGATGGTCTCACAGGTGTCCGTATGAGGAAAAGTAAGGGGAAGATGTTTTCTGTGACGCAAGCACTAACCCAGTCTGTGTCTCCTTTAGAGTGGAAAAGTCATGGAAGACAACTAATGTTATTTCTGGTTCCATTCCTGTCAACCTCTTCTGCCTCAGCCTCCTCTTTAAACCCAAGTCACATTAGGAGTCATTGTTCATTCATGGTCCATCTTCACAGGAGGACACTGTCTGTGATGTGGAGCTCTTTTTGTTTTCAAAAGAAGAGGGCACTGCTAACCCTCTACCACAAGACATTACATCTATTTCCAAACATTTTTTTTTTGTTTCTCCTACCTTTATTTACTATATACTGTATTATACACATATTATACATGGACATTTCCTGAGCCCAATTTAGCAGTACTACCCCCACACCCAGAAGTGCTGCCAGAAGGAGCTCATCGGACATTTGGAATGCTTCCGGGTGTCCTATAAAAGAAGCCAGCCGCCACTACTCGAGGAGCCAGTGATGGGAGAAGGCGAACACGCAAAGAGTAATTGCACCTCATGTACTGTTCAGTTTTGTCCCTTAATCGTGAGGCTCACACATTGCAGCTGGATGACAACCACTACAGAATATCTTCATGGAGTTCAAGACTGGGATTTGTCATTGCATGTAAAGATCCTATCCAGACCCTACTTGATTGCAGCAATGACCTGGCTGTGAACAATACCAGGACACAGGAACTCATCACATACATCTGGAAGAGAGCTGCATCATCATTGGCAGCATTGTAAGAAGTGACTGCACACTTCTTGCTCCTGTCCACAGTGAAACACAGGAACTGCTACCCTTCATTTTACTTATCCTTGTATCTGTTGTTTTCTGCCATATTGTTTTTCTGTATTATAATTTAGGTGTGTATAATATGATGCCTGTTTGTGCTGTCCTTTTGTGGTCTTGACACCCTTTATTTGATGACTTTTTAATTATAAAAACATGGCTCATATTGTGAATACTTCAAAAGCATGTAGAAGAAATGCAGTACAGTCAGTAAAACCCAACTGTTAGCCACATACAGTATCTATCATTTAAACAAATTAAAACACTCTTTTGAGGATTTTCTAAGACTGGAGACTCACAGAAAAGTTAAATAATCAAATTCTACAAGTTGTTGTAACTCTAGGGTTGACAAGTAATTAGATAAGCTGATGTAAGAACATCCATTTTCTTAACTGGCTTTTTCCATTATAGGCATATAGAAAACGAAAGACCATCCCAGTAGCTCTGGAAACCCAACCCAGGATGGTATTCACTTAACAACACTTGGATAATTTAGTCTTGCCAGTTGATGTGACAAACACATCTTTAGGGTGCAAAGGAAACCAGAATAGAAAATGAAAATGCAAAGGGAGTGTGTAAGGAAATCAGCTTGAAGTTACCAATGAGCAGCACTAACTGCTTTGCCTCTGTGTTAGTGCAGACACAAAGAGTAAAAGTGAGATTGATGGACTGAGCGTGCATCAGTAATTCTGTGTCATCCATCCAAATTCGAAACACCTCCCCAGGTCCCCAAAAAAAATCAGGATCACCTTTAGGCTTGCAGCTCACTCTGGAGAGTTATCATTCCCTCTTGTGAAGGATAGCCATTGGCCTTGTTGATAAATGTTTTGTGCAGTAAGAACAGCGTTTCATAGAGGATAACAAGAAAGTAAGCTTGAGCCCTCGGTGTAAATCAAATATGTCTTTTTGTTTCATGTCTGCTTCACTGGTAACTCACCAATCTGCACAAACACAAGAGAGCAAACCATATGCTGGGGGTCACAAGGGCTTCCTGGATTTGCCTAACATAATTTCAGTATAATATGAAATGCCATGTCTGTTGTATTTTAAAAAATTAAATTCTTATCAGCTGCCTGTGACATTTAATATTTTTCCTTCTGTGTTATCCACACAATGTCAATGTGCTCCTCAGCTGGCTCTACAGCTTTGCTCAGATTTTATGTTCTGCATAAATTTAGTACACAATATGAATCGATTTGAACTAGCATATTGTTACAGACCATGCCTGGAACAAAGGACCACAAAATAACAGGAATAATAGACAGTGGTTGAAAACTATTATTTTTTTCATTTTTGGGAAAAAAAAACCAAAATGTTAAACAAGATTATTTATATACATGTATATACATATAAATGTATATATGTGTGTGTATATAGATAGATAGAGAGAGAGAGTATATCGTACAAATGGAAGTGAAGGTCTGTGATACAGTTTGCATATTTGTAGCTGGCAATCCACAAAGGGAGAAAATGAATCCCGTATCTTAAAATGTTTTTTTTTATTCCTAAGCTTTCAACTCTTATCAGAAATCATCATCAGACGAAAATGATTAGACTTACAGGAATCCAAGGCAATATGTAGTAAATCGGGAGGGAGGGGTAGGTGGATGGGGGAATTGATGAGGGGGGGTTCGGAGGGTGTAGGTTATAAAGTTTTATTTCTTAAGTGCATGTTCTTCTTTTCAAGCCTGTATATACTAGGTTCATGTCCAAATGATTATTAATGGCATTATCATTGGAGAGCCACGTTTCAGCCAACTCTCTAGCACTTTCCGTAGTAGCCTTGAATTTTACTTGCACTGAGTCCCATTCAAATGTGTGTCCAGTTAAACTTGCATGTGTGTAAATCAGAGACCATCAGTCCTTTCTTCTGACCACATTGCAATGTTCCTGTATACGCGTGGCAAGTGTTTTTGATGTTTGTCCCACATATACAGCTAGATATACATTATTCATATAAAAAAAGTGACCAGCTGAATGATTTCCACAACCACATCAGTACAATACTCCCTGCAATCCAGTTTACTATGGAAAAAGAAATAAACAGATAGATCAATTTCCTGGACATATCCATTAAAAGAGGTAACGACACTGCCCTGATTACAAGTTTTTATCATGAGGAAGTCGGGAGTGGCAGAGAAGTACGTAAGAGTTGTACAGGATATGTACGAGGGAAGTGTGACTGTGGTGAGGTCTGCTGTAGGAGTGACGGATGCATTCAAGGTGGAGGTGGGATTACATCAGGGATCGGCTCTGAGCCCTTTCTTATTTGCAATGGTGATGGACAGGTGGCAGACGAGATTAGACAGGAGCCCCCGTGGATTGTGTTGTTTGCTGATGACGTTGTGATCTGTAGCGAGCGTAGGGAGCAGGTTGAGGAGACCCTGGAGAGGTGGAGATATGCTCTAGAGAGGAGAGGAATGAAAGTCAGTAGGACCACCAAGACAGAATACATGTATGTGAAAAAGAGGAAGGTTGGTGGAATGGTGAGGATACAGGGAGTAGAGTTGGCGAAGGTGGATGAGTTTAAATACTTGGGATTGTAGAAGAGAGGTGAAAAAGAGAGTTCAGGCAGGGGGGACTGGGTGGAGAAGAGTGTTAGGAGTGATTTGTGACAGAAGGGTATCAGCAAGAGTGAAAGCGAAGGTCTACAGGACAGTAGGAATACCAGCTATGTTATATGGGCTGGAGACGATACAATACAATACAATACAATACAGTTTATTTTTGTATAGCCCAAAATCACACAGGAAGTGCCACAATGGGCTTTAACAGGCCCTGCCTCTTGACAGCCCCCCAGCCTTGACTCTCTAAGAAGACAAGGAAAAACTCCCAAAATAACCTTGTAGGGAAAAATGGAAGAAACCTCGGGAAAGGCAGTTCAAAGAGAGACCCCTTTCCAGGTAGGTTGGGCGTGCAGTGGGTGTCAAAAGAAGGGGGTCAATACAATACAATACACAGAACAGAACAAATCCTTAATAGAGCATAATAATAAAAATTTTAGAAGTACAGAGCAGAATTTAACAGTAGATGATATCACATAATAAGATTTTGATATTTTTAGAGTGCTGGAGACCTCATCCGTCAAGCTGCCTCCCCATTTGGCTATTCCACGGTTGAAACGTTGCTCGGCCAGCCAATCCGATGAAAGGGCCCCTCTTTCCCATGATTCCTGTGATCCTCCACCAGGGATGACTTTACCATAGGCAGGCAAACAACTTGGCAGGTGGGCCGTGGCACCAATTGCCACATTTGAGTACCAAGAACAGAAACAGAATAGGTGAGGGTTAGTATTCAATTATAATTATCATGTTACTTATGTTTTAGTGCTAATGACTAACAACAGAGATGCAGTATGTACAGTTAATCAGCAGCTCTAGTCAGGATATGCTAAACTGAAGTAGTGAGTCTCCAGCCTAGATTTAAAGGCTGAGACCGAAGGGGCATCTCTTATAGAAGCAGGAAGACCATTCCACAGTTTAGGGGCCCTGTAACTAAAAGCTCAACCTCCCACTGTTATTTTATAAATCCTTGAAATCATAAGCAGACCGGCATCTTGAGATCTTAATGTGCGCTCAGGTTTGTAAGTCATGATAAGTTCAGACAAGTAAGCCGGACCTTGGCCATTTAATGCTTTATATGTTAAAAGGAGGATTTTGAAATCTGCCCTAAACTTAACCGGGAGCCAGTGTAAGGATTTAAGAACTGGAGTTATGTGTTCATATTTTCTTGTTCTTGTAATAATTCTTGCAGCCGCATTTTGGATTAACTGGAGGCTGTATAAAGAACAGTTTGAACAGCCAGTGAACACCGCATTGCAGTAGTCAATCCTACTAGAGATAAATGCATGAATTAATTTCTCACAATCCTGTTTATTTAGAAAGCGCCTTAATTTCCTAACATTTTTAAGATGGAAGAAACATGTTTTGGACAACTTTGTAATATGTGCTTTAAATGACATGCTAGAATCAAAGATAACTCCTAGATTGCGGGCTGATTCAATAAAATTAATTGGGATTCCAACTGAGTTAAATGTCGACAAAATATTGCTGTGATCAGCGTCATTCCCTCCAACAATTAACATCTCTGTTTTATCTGTATTTAAAGACAAGTAGTTCTCATTCATCCACAAGTAGTTCTCATTCATCCCCACGATGGAGGTAGCAGAGTTAAAAATGCTAAAATTTGCATTGGGCGTGACGAGGATGGATTGGATTAGGAACAAGTACATTAGAGGGTCGGCTCAGGTTGTACAGTTTAGAGACAAAGTCGAGATTGTGTTGGTTTGGACATGTGCAGCGGAGAGATGCTGAGTATATTGGGAAAAGGATGTTAAGGACGGAGCTGCCAGAAAAAAGGAAAAGAGGAAGGCCTAAGAGAAGGTTTATGGATGTGGTGAGAGAAGATATGCAGGTGATGGGTGTGACAGAATAAGATGCAGAGGACAGGAAGATATGGAAGAAGATGATCCGCTGTGGCAACCCCTAACCGGAGGAGCCGAAAGAAGAGGAAGATCATGAAGAATGTTATGCAGACAAATTGCTAGCAATCATCCATCATCACATAAACAGAGCTGTATTAAGACACTATTTACAAGAGTTCGCACACATTGTAATACCAAGGAGACTAAAAAGAATGAAAGGCACTATCTTTACCAACTGTTCACATCAAACAGCTACCCAAACACAACCTCACATTGTTTCCCATTCAAATAGGCAATCCCCAATTGTTTTGAAATCTGTTGAGCTATTGCTTACAGTGTTTTACAAAGTAAATACTCATTATTTAATTGTTGGCCAGCACTGCATCCAAACAGTTTCGGCAGAATGATGTCTATCTGTCTATTGAGAGTTTCCACATTCTCTGCAGCACCTTTCCTAGCTTTTTGGGGTCCTAAATAGTATATTTATTTTGGGACCAACATACTTTCATCCATCAAAGACATATCCCTAGTCTACAAAAGATCTTGTATTAGTAAAAACATAAATGAATGTGCTCATTCAAAGTGTTTGTTTATCTACATATACTGTATGTATTTTATATTGTCACACACGTGCACATGGGAGGCAGCTAGAAGGACCAAAAGAAGGTAATTCCACGCCAGGCCAGGGGGAGGTGGGGTGCAGTAGACCTTTCTCTTTTATCTCTGTAGACCAGACACAGAAAATTCTGCCTGATTCCAACAACGTCACTTCCAGTTCCGGCCCCGAGGACATCACTTCCGCTGACCTGCTTTAAAAGCCGATCAGTCTCCAGTTGTATTCAGTTCTGCCTTGGACTCAATTCTGTGCACAACTCTGCTCCTTATTTGAATTTAGGAATTAAGAATACAGGTGGCTGCCCCAATCCTTTTTTCATGTGTCAAGGCTGTTTATTTCGCAATATATACAGTAGGCAGCACGGTGGTGCTGCACTGGACATTATTTATTTATTTATTTTGTGTAAATAAGGTCCCACAATCCACACTGCATGTCAGGACAAAATTCAAGTCCAAGGAAGTCTTGATACTCCTCCATGATCAGACTGAACTGAGGCAAAGATCTGGATAAGGAGATAAAACCATTTCTATAGCTTGAAGTGTTCCCAGTAGCACAGTGGCCTCAATCTACAAGGATTCTGTTATTTTCGACCAACCTGGAGATAAGCCAGACAGCGAGAGTGCTGCAGAGACACACTTTACTGAAATGGCAGTGGCCGATTATATTTTGTTTGTATTATTAAAGTTTGCTTTTTAAACTGGGAGTACTGGCTTGTCCCCCAAACTTTGAGGCAGCATATATCCCCTCTTTTCACAATACACACACACACACACACACACGTATAAATTATTTATATTATATAGGTCTTCGTATTATAAAAAAGGTTATTGAAAGTTCAGAGAAAAGCAACTAGGCCAATCCCAGGACTGTGACATATGGGTTAGGAAGAAAGATATAAATTAAATTCTTCAACAAGAACACGGGGCACAGACGGAAACTTGTTAAGGGTAAATTTCGCCCAAATGTTATAAAGTTTTTCTTCACACAAAAATACCACAGACACATGGAGTAAATTACCAAGTTGTGTTAGGAAGTAGGACCTTAAGAACCTTCAAAACTTGAATTGCTGTTATTTTGGAGAAATTTGGTGGATAGGATTGGGAAACATTATTGGGCTCTATGGCCTGTCCTAGTCCTAATGATTTAATTAATTGCATCAATTAGTTAAAAGACTCGCTGATCAGTAACTATATGTCTCTGAAAACAGAAGAGGCAGAAATGTTCCTAACCTAGGGGAATGATATAGACATCAGTGTTTTAAACATTAGCTTATGTTACTGAACTGACATCCAGCCTTGGTGTCAGTCAAATCTTTTACACACACACATTACAGCACTGTCTAAAACTTGCTTCTAAAAATTTGCACTAACCAAAATGGGGCGATTGACCAGATAATTTCCTAAGTCCTGATAAAAGCTCCCAGTTAAGCTTAGTGTTTATTTCAGAATCTGTCCTCTTGCCTATAAAGCTTTATAATGGCCAAGGCCCTGATTACTTGTCAGAGCTTATCATTACATACAAACCAGAACGTGCAGTTAAATCTCAAGATGCCAATGTAATAAAAACTCCAAGGATTAATAAAGCAACAGTGTGAGGTGGAGATTACAACTACAAGACCCCAAAACTGTGGAACCATGTGCCTGATTGTGTGGCAGATGTCCCTTCAGTCTCAGCTTTTAAATCCAGCCTGAAGACTCAACACTTTAGCGTAGCACACCCTGATTAGAACTGCTGATTAGCTGCTTGTTAGTCATTTGCACAAAAATACAAGCTTGTCAATTGTTATGAACTGTTACTGACTCTCTTCTCTTCAGTTTCTCTTTTTGGTATCCTACTGTGACACTTTGTGACACTGCTACTTTGGCGCGCTGCTAGTAGTTCTCAGAGATGACGGCCCAGAACATATACTTAGTACAGTATAATTCATGGGAGGTGGTGGGTGCCTAGTTAACCTATGTCTCCAACCTTTGTCCACGACCATGGACCTCCAGTTTATGTTCTCTTTGATTGTGTTAATTGTGGTTTTTGTTTTTTTCTCCTCTGTTGTCAAGTGGCCACATCTTAATTATAATGTTAATGAACTCATACTGTATTCTCACGCATACATGGTATTGGATTGAAATTTGCTCTGCTTTACTATATGTTCAATGTGATTTGCATTTTTCTGTACGTACAGATATATGGTTTAATTATTTCTATCACTGCATTATAGCTGGAAACCATGGAAGCACCCTAAGCATGTACTTAATGAAGAGCAATATACAAAAAAGTGAATTTACTGACTAATATGTGCTTTGGTTGAATTTCACCTCAAACTAACTGGTTCCTGAGACAATAAATCCCACTGTGAAGGCTGCCATTAACCCATTGTTTTTGCAATGTAGCTATAACAATGGGACGGCAGTTTGAGCATGTTTATAAAAAAGAAAACAGCAGAAACTGAAAGACCTTCTAGTTTTCTTGTGCCTACATGATCACAAAATGACATCAGGTCATGTAGACAAGTCTCACAAATCTAAGAAATGCAGTAATGTGTAATGAAAGCTTCAGTGATCAGGACAGATGCCAAGCAGCAGCGTTCAAGGTTGGTCTGCAGTGCCCTCTAGTGTTGTCTGTTGAGCACAGCTTTGGAAAGGAACACCAAATCACAAGAATTGGATAATTTAATGACTCATAACAGTGCTAGTATATACAAGTTCATTATAATATATTTATATAGAGAGAAGATATGTTTTTGAGTCTGCCTTCAGATAGGCTGGCTTCTGCCTGAACCCTGATGCTGTTGGGATAGACTCTAGCTCTCAAAACTCCAGTACTAACAATCACTTCAAATGGCTGATGGATGGATGTTTCTACTTTCTTATATTTAATTTTACTTGTAAATATTTATTTTCAGTCTGGGTTTACAACACAATTACTGATACTGTCTCACATTTCTGGGGTGTAGATCTTGGCATTATCACTGCATTTACTCTCACTGTCTCTGTAGGTTTTTATCCAGGTGTGCCAGTAATCCCCCACATTTATAAGACCTCCATATAAAGTTGACTGGCAACTCTAAATTGACCCAGGTTGCTGGAGATTGCCCAGTGTCCAATCCAATGTTATTTCTGCTGTATACCAAAACCTGCTAGGAATGGCTACAGCTCGCCATGAGCTAAAATTTGATTAACAAAGCCTTGTAAATGGAGAGATAGACTCACTCTGAGTCTGCACTCTCTCTTGTGTATTTTTTAAATTAGATAATTACAGATAAGGAGATACTCATAAACTGACCAACCTGATAGTTTGATTTCTGGTCAGTGCAGGGCACGCATTGGCACATTCAAACTGCAGCCTTCAGACTATGTAGGGAAGCCAGATGCCATAGAGGAAATCTACTCAGATACTGGGAGAACATGCAAGCCCAGTGCCTCAGTTCGGCCCACAGCACCACATTGTCTTTTAAGGATACATTTGGCATTTTTCAAATCTAAGTTATTTTGTCACAAAACATGTCATATATGCATCTGACATGCGAAATTGTTTTCTAAAGTGCTTTTGATAAATTTATAAAAATAACTTGCAGGCACTAGCATTTTACATTGGAGTCTATGGGGCATGGCGGAAAAACTTAAAAACATACCAAATACATCCTTTTGTCAAGCCAAGACAGTTGTCAAGTACTGATCCGTGCGTTCTGTGTTTCCGACATGTCTGTGAAAACAAAACAGATCTGGAAATAATCATTTTATTGAATATTCCTGATACTATTTTCCTCAATGTCAGAATATATTTTCTATTCACTTGTGCCAGTTCCCACATAAATACATAAATTAACAAAACCAACCACGTGGCACAAAATTTTTCTTTGACTTGGTCTGTCAGGAGGAAACCACATCAGGTTGAAAGGTTGTTGTGCAGGAAGAGTAAGTGCTGAGCTATCACGCACAATGTCTTCACAGTGTTTTTTTGTTCACAGATGTCACGTATAAACTATTTTACAATGTGTGTGCAATTAAAAGACATGAATCAATACTCAACAACTATCTTAGCTGGAAAAATGGATGTATTTGGTACCCTTTTCCTAGGTGTTCTATATCCACCACTTTAAAGTGCTACTGCAATCAAGATATTTTAATTAATAGAAAGTATAGTTGCCAGCATGTCACAATAAATATACAGTATGTGGGCAAAATGGATGATTGACAGCAAAATGTCAAAAGGTGTGCTAAGCCTGGAGAATCCACATTGCACCTTACAAGGCTAGTATGGCTCGAGAAGGCAGGTTCTGGGACTTTGGATCAATCCAGCCTTGCAGTTAATAATGGGGGATGAACAATGATTAGGGACACTGAGAGAGTGGAACAGCTTGTCTAGTTTAGGTGATTGTTATTTTTAAGAGGTGCGTCCTGCGAAACGTGATTCTGCCAGAAGTGCGACTATAAGTAATTCATTGTTAAGTAAACATGTCTGTTATTGGGTGTTTCCAAAAGAAAATTATTTATTTTTGTCTGTTGTTCAGAGAATGCAATGCATTGTGAAGCCTGTATGGCAATACTGTAGCGTTGGCGCCGAGCTCCACAATGGATGGATTCAATGCTCTTTACATGACATGCTACCCTTAAAAGAACTTCTTGTCTTTTGCCACACCAGTTGGAAAAACATGCGACTTTGCAGGCTTGCCATTTATATAGATGCCTCTTGCCATTGGTGATGTAATGTCAACTCATACTTGGGCGACTCATCCCTGGTGTGGTATAGCAGGTCCACAATTCAGAAAAAGGTGACCATTTTAATAAATAATTAATTGGCCCGCTCAGTCACCATGGGTGTGTATGCTCACTCAGCTGCGAGGAGTTGGTGGAGTAATTGGGGCAAGACACACCTGCACGCCCTGTCTCAAATGCTTCATCGACTTCCTGCGATGCATGATCGAGATGCTGTACCCACTGAGGTATAGAAGAAAGAGCCGGCACAAGATGAAAGGGCAATAAGGTTAGCCAAGAGGTGGAATGGGGTGGTGCTGAAAGAAAACCTGCTATGAAGTAAGGGGTATCATGATGCTCCATTGGTCCATGACGTATGACACGAGTTAGTACCTCTGCTTCAATATCATTCTCTCTTACACTCTTTCTCTAGTTTGAGAAGACCAACTCTCTCTTGGGGGCCCAATTGGCTTTATGAAGATGATGCTTCCCCAAAGTGAGCTGACCAAAAATATTCAAGTGTAAATCAAGTTTTATTTCCTGCCCAAAACTACACATCTAGCACTTATCAGGTTGTATGGTTCGCCAACACTCACATTTGAACTCTGATTATTATTTTGGGCATATTATCTACTCTGTGGTGGTCTGGCACCCTGCCCAGGGTTTGTTTCCTGCCTTGCACCCTGTGTTGGCTGGGATTGGCTCCGGCAGACCCCCGTGACCCTGTGGTTGGGATATAGTGGGTTGGATAATGAATGGATGGATGGATATTATCTACTAGTCATGCCCCATGGCTCCACCCACATAGACGTGAAAAAGGACAGTGAAGAGGGCCCTGCCCGGCTTCCTACTCCTGACATCACGCTTCCCCCTCCCCTCGGCCTGCAGCCTCTGTCTCGGATTAGTGCGAACATATCGCTCCTGCAAGAGAACTATGATTCTTAGCGCGATGAGAGAAGTCACAAAATCAACCAGAATGTTCAAATAAATTATAGAAAAAAAAACACGGTCTAAATCCTTTAAGTAGTTCTTTCATTTGCTAGCTAAGCCAAGGTAAGGAACGCCCTGAGACTGGCGTGTGAGTGAGGAGGGGGTGCCCCCTTACCCTCAGCCTGCTGCGTGTCTCTCGGATTCACACAAATAAATTCGTACCGCAAGTGAACTATGATACATAGCACAATGAGAGAAGTTGCAAAATCAAATTATAGAAAAACGTTGCTCTCTGGTGAAAAGTGGACAGACATACAAACAGACAGAC
>JANRMT010062814.1:57221127-57249670 GCA_026402145.1 Polypterus bichir lapradei
GGAAACAAACCCCAGGCAGGGCGCCAGCCCACCGCAGGGCACACACACACACACACCAAGCACACTAAGGACAATTTAGAATCGCCAATCCACCTAACCTGCATGTCTTTGGACTGTGGGAGGAAATCGGAGCACCCGGAGGAAACCTGTACAGACACGGGGAGAACATGCAAACTCCACGCAGGGAGGACCCAGGAATCTAACCCAGGTCTCCTAACTGCGAGGTAGCAGCGCTACCACTGTGCCCCATCTGCTGGAATGATAAATGCAATACATTTTATCACTATGAATGTTTGTGATGCACTATTTTTTGGAACAACAAATTTAATACACTTTATTACTACATGCTTTACAAAATGTATTCCAATGGATAGTGCTCTGCAAATGTTAAAGTTCATTACTCAGATTTCAACTTGTCAGACAGGTGGCACAGCTAGTGCATAAATAAACATGTAACTTTCCTTTCCTGTTCCTTCTCTTACTCTATCTAATTGCCTGGGGTTAGAGACATAAAAGGGAAGGAAATGTGCTGAACCACATGGCCTGACTGTAGTATGGGTGTATGACTGTTGCATTTATTGTGCAATTTGATACATTTTGTTAATGTTCATATCAGGGGTTGGTGAACTTTTTGCTGACAGGATAGATTGTGAATAATGACTCATACAGCAGACGGTACATAAAATCATGGTGATAATATGAACCCAGATAATCTGGCACACATGTCAGTCACAGACATTAATTTTAAAAAATATGAAACTGCTTATTTCTGCTCAAACTGTTAACCGCAACTAAAGAATCTGGTCTTCACAACTGCATTTTAACTCCATCCACAACAGGTCTGCAAGGAAAACCACTTTAAACAATTAAGTGAGGGAACGTCACCAAGGCAATTGTGTAACGTCAAAGCTTGAAGGGCCAGGCATTTACTGTACATCGGACTGTTAGACCAACACAATAACTCAATGACTGCATTCTGCTTCTGTCTTCCTGCTTATTTGCTCCATGCAGCTGAATTAGCTTTCCATTTACGTAAATGTTGTAGCATTGATTTTATACAGCATAATTTGAACATACTCATATAGTAAGTATTCACAAATGGAAGCCTATGCATGAGAACTGTGGAAAAGAGGCAAAAAACTGGCAAAAAACAGCAATGTTTCTAGAGTCATAGTTTTTCTATTAGTACTTTTTCTCTGTCCTGAAGTTTTGGCAGAAACGAGAGACCATTGGAATAAAGACATCCTAACCCTGCACCTCCCCACTGAATTGACTCTATAATGCTACATTAGTAAGAATTACACAACCTGACATTAGATTGAATTTTAAGGACATTTTTATGAACCCAGCAGGAACCTTGGTGTTTTCCTAAAGTTTAAACAAATTAACAACTGTCAAAAAAAATAATGGCTCTCCATCTAGCATTATTCACTGCACAGGACATGAGGCCAAACAAGCCTTCTTGGCAGGCATGAAGGACTTTCAACCCACGTGGGACTGAAAGAATGTGGATTTGCACTTTTCGGTACTCTTGACAGTTTTTTTTTTTTGTTTTGTTAGATTCATCAATCAATATATGAATATGTGATTCAATACACTCTTCACAGGAACCATTAACACCAAATGTGTAATAATGTAAATGTACACAAAAAGGAGAAAAAAACGAATATATAATTGAAAAGATTCAAAGTAGACTACATCAATCCCTAAACATTTATTTGGAGGTCATTTAGTAAATGAGTCTGAAATGTCTACAACATCCCTCAAACATTTAAGTATTTTTACCTCAATAATAAAGTGTAGTAATTTTTTTTTACGATCATGTATTTGATGTACTAATTATTGACAATCAATTAACTTCTCTTTAATTTAGAAAAGAATAAAAATTACAACCAGAAATAGCATAACTACAACTTAAAAATACTGTATTAAGATTAAACCTCGTCCAGAATTAGCATCCAGAAATTTGCCTAGGATGCTACAACTGCTCTCCCTGATGATGGTTGTTCACCTTTCCTATCAGGCTCTTATGTGAAGCCTTAAAATGTACACACAGATTATAAAAATATGATTTTTTTCTTTAAAGATATATTTTATTTGAATAGGAAATTGAGTAAATAATACGGAGTTCACAATGTAACATAACCTACTAGAACTTTCTCACACTCAATTCTGTGTCACGAGGCCTAACTGGAGGTAGGAAACAAGCCGACACAGGGTGCCAGTTCATCACAGGGCAAACTGGAAATACCATTCAAAGCTAACCTGCCTGTCTTTGAAGATGTGGGGGAACAGAATTCCCATAGGAAAGCTTACGAAGAGAATGGGAGAACATGAAAACTCCGCACAGCCATGACCAGATGCAGGTTTCAGACCACTAGGATGCCGAATCTATGAGTTAGCATCATTACCCAACATGCCACTGAATTAATTTATGCCAATAATTCCTAATATCTCAGAAAGCATAGCCTCTATTCAAGCGTCTTTTCAAGTCTCTATTAAGTGTTAATAATTTTATTTACCTACAGAATCTGTGCCTGTAGGCTTTCAGTTTATCCAAAGCTCATGATAAGCGAGTCATTCCTTTTCCAGTATAATAAGGATGAGTGAAACAAGGCATCCCAAAAAGGTATTTGAAATTATGGGTGATGGAAAAAAAAAACAAAGGGAAGACCTAAAAGGGTATGAGAAGAAAACATCAAAGAAGCAGCAAGAAAGCGAGAGATGACCATGGAACAAATGAAGAACCTGGCAAAAGATTGAAAAAATATGAGCAATGACACTAAGGTACAGTGGGATAAGATAATCTAAGTTGCTCATTCCTTTTTTAACTAGTTGGCTGTGTTTTTATTCTGTATTCAGAAAAGCCTAGCGTCGTGATATTTTTGCAAAAACATATTTGCAAAAAAGTTTGTATTTTTGTCATAGCTTTAACTGCTTAAAAGTATCATTTGTCATCACAACTAAAGAGTGGAGCAGACACAGGTTACATTCTCCTATGTGTTCATTAGTAAGTGAATAAATATACAGTATACAGGTATGTATATAGTATATATTTATTAGTAAGTTCAGTAAAGGAAAGTAATTCATCAAAACAGGTAGCAATGCTGATTTCAAGCACATACCCCAACATATATTGCATATCAGATTATCAAAATAGATAATAACTGTACAGTACAGTAGAACATCAACTTAGGCAAACTAACAGTTGCTCATAAAAAAATTTAAAAAAGAAAGAGTAAAAGAGTACAAAAATGTAAATTGGCTTGGCACAGGCTGATGCGTTATTTTTTTTTTCTTTCCATACCGTGTTCCTCTTATTGTCGATCTGTCTCACTCACTGTGGTATGAGCAGCTCTAGTATTCTAGCATTCTCCTCTCACTCACACCAGGGCCCGGAGTCTCCACACTACTCTTGGCATGTTTTACTGTTGCAGACAGTGGCTCAAGATGACTACTATACACGCACCTTACTGCATAGTGCCCGCTGAGCGCTGTATCCAGCTGTTCAAAAGAGCGAAAGGCATGTTTCCTTAATGTCTCACTTCACAGTGGGATGGAGATGAGAAGAAGCAAGACTACTCCACTCTGTGCTCTCATGCCCCCTTTCTCACCCTGGCACCTGGCAGGGTGAAAATGAGAGGGTTGTGCCAGTGTGCTTGCTCTACTCCCCCTCTCTTTCACACTACTGCTCAAGGTGAAGTCCTCTCGAGTTCTCCACAGTCTTACACCAAGTAGCACATATCATTTTTCTGCCTTTCTCAACATTTGCATCTTGACTGTCAAGTGTTGACGTCAACTGTCATTTTTTGGAAATAATATGTAGACTCTGATTATGTTGAACGGGAATGTGGTGAAGTGCTTGCTGTAACTTAAAGCATGGAGACCAGGTGGCTAGCAAAGTAACATTACTGTATATGGGTATATTTAAAGATATTGACGCATATTACCCATGCATTATATATACAGTACAGCATATGGTGTGTATATCCACACACACCACACGTAACAATGGGTGCAGGTTAAACCATTTTTATTATTTTAGGGGCAATGTAAAGGGTTGTCTATGTATACATTTGGCTGTGAATTTCCACTATACACAGAGCTTTGAAATGTCACATAAGATGACATAATCATGTAAGATGAGGTTCTACTGTATTTGCTTAACAACATATCCAAAATTTAAAATCTACCACTTGAATATAAATGAAATTAAATTAATAATGCACTTTAATCCAATTTTTGTTCCTTTCCAACATCTTCTTCAAAGAAGGCATAAAGACTATTGCCTTTTGACACATATTTGATGTTCTGAACTTCTCCACCCGAATTGATGGGCTTCTGAAAGTAAATTTCTAAACAGTCTTGTAATTCTTCGTCATCCATTAGAATGTTGATACCAGACAGCAGCACCGTCCTTTTGGATTTAACACCAAATGCCTTTGAGAAAAAAAACATAATGGATGAACTAGATAAGGAGAAATGGAATTGAATAGTACAATAAAGTACTTTCATATTTAAATATATATACTTACCCACGATTCAACGTGAATTTGATGGATATAATAAGGCTGCTGTCATGTCATGCAAGCAAGTCTTTTCATTGCAAAACACTATGCCTAATATGCAACATTCTTCACAATGTTCATAATTACCTCAAGTATCCCAAACCTTTATTCCATTATGATTCTTACCTGAAACTTTTTTATTTGCTCATCGTAGTGCAAGTGGACAGGAACTGAACAGACCCTTGTTCCTAAATCCAAGGTATATTTTCTTTTCTTGGCTAAGCGCTCAGCAACTGCAGATACAAGAGGAGAATCGTATTTGACAAAAGTCCACTTACTTCTGAGTCACAGCATGTTCAGGTATTGTGGGTACTACAGAGAACCAAATTAAACTTCTTATTCCAGTCTCTGTTTTAATGCTGGATGGATTTCATCTAATGTGAGTGGAAAAGGCAGGAGTGGGGCCGGATATCTGTCAGTGACCAATAGTGAAAAGGCGAGCAGATTACAAATAAAACAAAAAATGTTGAAATACTGCCAGAATTTGTCTATGTCACTGACTAAGCTACATCCCTCTGATTAATGTTTATATTCCCCTCTCTGCCAACAGGGACTCGTGAGTCACTTGTTACCAACACTGTAATGATGAATAATTCTAACCATGGAATGGTGGTGACTTTAGAAGTAACAATTACAAACCAGGAGCTTCTGTAAAATCTTAATATACCTTTGGGGACAAATAAAGTATCATCTATGAAGTCTTGCATACAACAAGAGATCATTCAGTCAATTAATCAGCTAGCTAAAAGTCAAGTTATTATTTTGTGTTTATCTGTATTTAAGTAATTGAGGAAGCTCACCAAGACTTTGCAACATTGTAACTATTTGTTTTGTGTTTCAGAAAAAGGTGGGCAATTTCTAAATAAATAATTGTCCCCTGAATGTGCAGACTCCAATCGGGTGCAGGTATGCTTAAGTGCGTTTTGCTCCATGGTTAACTGGGAAAATGGCTGACAGCACCATGTACAAGTGCAGAGGCGGGCAGATCAGTCAGGCACCTAAATGATGCCATGGAGGGAGCAGCTCCTCGCACTCATACCCAATTAGGGAGCAGAGGATAAAGGAGCATACGTGGGGCAGAAGGGAGACAACTGAAAAGAGGAAAACTCAGAGAAAACAAAAGGAGAAAAATGAATGATCAAAGAAAGAAGGTTAAAGATAGGAACTGAGAGAAAGGCAGGAGTGAGTAAGAGCCGGTGCAAGACAGGAGGAAGCAGGTGGACGGGAAGGCAAGCCCCAGGAAGGAGCGTGTGGCCAGCACTTAGGAGGGATTGCTCCTGTTGAGTAACTATGGAGCAGGAGCGACCATTGTGCTCAGGGTGTGCTCTCACCAAGAGAAGCTAGCGATTGACGGCGGTGGGAGTGGAGCAGGGCTCAGTGGCTCACTGTCGAATGCCGTGGGATTGGATAGGCCGAAATTAAACTGGAAGAAACATTCAAAACCTAAACGACCAATGGGCAGCTTTCATTATAGTAAGTTTTCTTACTGATCGTATTTGTTGCAGTATTAAGTGTTTACTTAGCATTGATGGGCGACAGATCCGAGTCACCATATGGAGATTATTATTACTTACACTGACAACAACCAAGCACACAATTTAAATCCATGATGCTAGATCTGTGAAGAAGCACCAGTAACGACTGTTCCACCTTGCCGTCCTACATAAGAGCTACTCATCTGGATTCAATTTGCTAGTGAAACACATTGGCATTGTTACTATTCTACATCTCTACATTTCAGCCCTGTTTAGCTACAGTGAAATGACTTACCTGAAGTACGTTTGGAACTGCAGTTGGCTCCAATAATAGGCAATCAGGAACATGTTTTTTGTGCCCTCTTCTTCCATCTACCCATCCACAGAAAAATGAGTGCTAAAAATGTCAGGTTCGCTTTCAGTGGGTCTTCTATTCGAGTACTCCTATCCAACCTAAGCACTACAAGCCATAACTTCAAAGTATCATGGTTACCATAAGGAAGTCGATGAAATCCGTAAACACCTTGTTTTCCAAATTTATGTTCACATCCCAGATATGAGTATTTTCAATCCATTTTCTTGAAAGACAAAATTGCTCTAAGCAGCTTCGGACACGTTTGGTTTCATGTCGATCAACTTACTTATTTATGTCTAAACTACACCCACAATGGTGGCTGTGCCCATATGAGCAAATAAGAAATGTATTCTTAGTTCAAGGAAAATTGTTCCAAGAATTAGTGATAAAGAAATGAGTTCTAGTTTCATTTCGTTATGTCAAACATGCCTCATAAACATGAAAGCACATTTTGTTAAAACAAAACCTTTGTTAGACGTATTTGGTAAGTTTAAGGCCAGGGATATATTTAATGGTACGCGATGCATAAGCATCAGGATGCGGCTGCTACACAAGCAGTGCACGGTCTATACTTGCGGGCGTACTTTTAAGTAAATCTGGAGGATTCCACCAGGTGTCAGTGCGAGAAAACAGCGTTCAGTTTTGCTGTGTTGGAAGTTGTGAGAATTAAGATGTTAAAAATAAAAATTATTTGCATTCTGATGCTGTTGCAAAGGTGCAAAAAAAGGCAATAACAACACCTATAAATGTATCATGTTATTACAATGGAAAATATGAGACGCTTGTATTGCCTATGCGAAAATGGATAAAAAACCACCATGAATTAATTCACATGTCTGCATTTAACTTTGATGATATGCTTCACCTCATTGAAACATTCATCACACATTGAAGCATGCAGATTTGTCCTGTTTGTAAGAGCCAATCTTAGAAACTGAAAACTTTGAGTTAAACTCATATTAGTGTTTGCTTAATTTCAAAAGAATATAAATTTCTTTCATAGTCATAGACAATAGTATAGTCTTTATCACTGTAAGTTAGTATGAGATAGAACTTTCCTGCTATAACTAAGATACAGTGTGTTAATTGATTTAGTGGTTGTTAAGAATAGGTCCCAGTACTCAGGGACTTAAAAGACCCATTTTCAAAATAGAAATGGGATAGGCATACAGTTTTCTGACCGTTTTTAAATGATTTGTAAAGATTAGAAATGTACCAAGACAGAACTTCTATTAAACAAGAACTTTTCTAGAAGATATTTTGTCTGTGGAATCATTTCAACATGTCAGGGTTTTGTTGAATCCCATTTTCTATGCTAGAGCTGCTGAATTTTGGTAATTTTGGGAAAACACAGCTACACTGTTCAAGCAGCATTGTGGCTTGCTGTCACATTTTGAAGTAAACAACAAAGCTGACGTCACGTAACAAAACTTGAGCA
Organism: Polypterus bichir lapradei; assembly: GCA_026402145.1. Lineage (NCBI taxonomy): Eukaryota > Metazoa > Chordata > Cladistia > Polypteriformes > Polypteridae > Polypterus > Polypterus bichir. The sequence continues at coordinate 57,228,964 of JANRMT010062814.1, forward strand.
CACACGCCACCCATATTTTTGCTGGTACTGCAACTTGTGCGCGCGTCGCATTATTTTCTGACAAAGTGCTCAGAGAACATGTCAAAAGAACACTGGGAACGCATGGCAGCCATGATGAGTGCACATACGAATTCTGAGTGTGAAGTATAAACCAGCCCTAAGCCTTTTTATCATACCTGGAGCCAGGTTACCATAAGACCTACTTGTAAGATGCAAGGCATTTTTAAAACTAATAAAAATACTCTTTAGAACAGAATTTTATGTGGCATATTAATATATAACATGATTGTGAAGAAAAAATTTTGACTTGAAAGATATCGAACTTATCATTAAAGGCCCCACCCCACCCCCGAAAAGCAGTTCCTCCTTTGGGCTTCATAATGGCCAGGAATTAAATGAGCCCAGAAGTACTCTTAGCCAGGCTGAAAACTGAAATCAATAGAAGTGGAGTACTTGCATGTTCATTTAGCTGCCAAGCCCTGTGGCTCACAGACAAGAGACTGATATTCAATAACCATACTTATTTCAATAGCATGTTGTGGATCGAGATGCTCTTAGTGATGATCTAAAAAAAGTGACAATAACATCTCCTTTGATGGTTCCCCAGAACTATATTACAAAAGCATAAAAAAAATCACCAAATATCACTATTACCTCTTCTACAAGTTCTTGACAGGATTCTTCCTGGAATTGAAATCTGTAATGTTTCAATGTATTCATACAAACCTCCAGTTTGCAGAAAGGTAATAACAGCCATTCCATCTTGTTTGTTGTAATTCACATTTTCAATTTCTCCTCCTCCCTGGCCGGGTTTTGAGAAGCTTATCTCTATTTTGTCTTTCATTCTGTCATCTTCAAGGACACAAGGAATATCACGGACTACTAGCTGCTTCCGTGAAACAATGTAGTTTATCTGTATTAAGGATTTAGAAATGATACAGAAAATGTAGTATACTGTACTGAGAAACACAATATTTACAGTATTTTGCAAAGTGTTATTTTGTTACCACAGTTGAGATAATACAATAATAAAAAACTACACTAGAAATTAAAAGATCAGAATAACAATGTTGATTTTCTATACTGCATAAATAAATTATTTATATTTCCAGTTACAAATGTCGTTATTTTTTTTTTTATTTACCTCACATTTTACTGCAGAGTTTATTGAAACAGAGGAGGGCTTCACATCCACTTTGCCACTTGGGAGAGTCAGTACACATTTAGGAAGTTTCAAGATTTTCTGAGCAACTTAAATGAAACAAAATTTAAAACATTTTAATAACAAACTAAAGCATGCATGAAAATAAAAACAATACTCCACTAAAATGTCAGCAACATTTAACGTTTTGTTATTTAGCGTACAGATCACAGTTAGGACACAGCTATATAGAGTTGGGCTCCCATCCTGCACATATACAGTAGACACATTCCTCCCATGTCTGCATGAGTTTTCCTCCACTTAGCCAAAGATGTACCATTATATTAATCAGCTATTTCAAACCGGCTTGGTGTGAACGTGTATACACTGTGTGCGTCAGTGGGTGATGTGCTGCTAGCATAGACTTTGCTTCCTGCCTGTGACCCTGAATTAGATTTAGTGTGTTTGAGAAAGTTACGTCACAGAATTCATTTGAAACTGTGTTGTTACCAAAATGAAATTTAAATTGTTAGCAGAATTATAAAGGGAAGAATACGACATTGTATACAGAATATACTAATTTAATAATCCAAAATATTCTCATTTCTAGTAAATAACATTCAGTACAGACTTCTCAAGGATGTTTGAATAATATAGGAAGCCCAGAATAATTCAGAGTGAAAAGCCTGTCTTTTTCTATTTGTGAACAATGCTAGACTTCCATTGATAATTGTCTGAAAGCATGTATGGCAAATATCAGATAATGAAATTAGCTGATTAGCTGAATTAGCTGAAATTAAACCCTTTTTGATTTTATAATGCCTGACTTTAATACAGAGATGTTGCTTCACTGTTCACTGGGATTGAAAGTGAACATTTTCCTGGATGGTTGAAACGGCTTTGTTTAAACTGAAATATCACTGCACGCCCTCGGAGTTTCAAGTGCCCCATTACAGATCCTTCTTTGGTGCTGCCCATATAATGTACCTATCTATACCGTAGACAAAGAAGGGACTCGAGAAACTGTTTAGAACAATAGACGCAAAATACAACTTGTCCAAACACAAACAAAATGCTTACTATGCTGATGAATGTTATAAAATAAATATCCACACACGTCATACAGACTATTACATTTGAGAAAAACCATGTATAAGGAAATACATCATTTGGAACAATTATGAATTGTGTAAAGCATAAACAATTTGTGTTAAATATACATATGTACCTGTATAATGATCTGTGATATGCACAGTAATAAATTGAAAGCTTTGTCTTTCCATATATAAAAATATAATATAAGTCATCGAGCAATGGATAGAGAGGGAGCAAGAGCCATGTTTACTGACTTACAGACGCAGATGCCAGCAAGGCATTCACAATGCATGCTGTGCAAACTCACATATACAGTGGCTTGCAAAAGTATTCGGCCCCCTTGAACTTTTCCACATTTTGTCACATTACAGCCACAAACATGAATCAATTTTATTGGAATTCCACATGAAAGACCAATACAAAGTGGTGTACACTTGAGAAGTGGAACGAAAATCATACATGATTCCAAACATTTTTTACAAATAAATAACTGCAAAGTGGGGTGTGCGTAATTATTCAGCCCCCTTTGGTCTGAGTGCAGTCAGTTGCCCATAGACATTGCCTGATGAGTGCTAATGACTAAATAGAGTGCACCTGTGTGTAATCTAATGTCAGTACAAATACAGCTGCTCTGTGACGGCCTCAGAGGTTGTCTAAGAGAATATTGGGAGCAACAACACCATGAAGTCCAAAGAACACACCAGAGAGGTCAGGGATAAAGTTATTGAGAAATTTAAAGCAGGCTTAGGCTACAAAAAGATTTCCAAAGCCTTGAACATCCCACGGAGCACTGTTCAAGCGATCATTCAGAAATGGAAGGAGAATGGCACAACTGTAAACCTACCAAGACAAGGCCGTCCACTTAAACTCACGGGCCGAACAAGGAGAGTGCTGATCAGAAATGCAGCCAAGAGGCCCATGGTGACTCTGGACGAGCTGCAGAGATCTACAGCTCAGGTGGGGGAATCTGTCCATAGGAAAACTATTAGACGTGCACTGCACAAAGTTGGCCTTTATGGAAGAGTGGCAAGAAGAAAGCCATTGTTAACAGAAAACCATAAGAAGTCCCGTTTGCAGTTTGCCACAAGCCATGTGGGGGACACAGCAAACATGTGGAAGAAGGTGCTCTGGTCAGATGAGACCAAAATGGAACTTTTTGGCAAAAATGCAAAACGCTATGTGTGACGGAAAACTAACACTGCACATCACTCTGAACACACCATCCCCACTGTCAAATATGGTGGTGGCAGCATCATGCTCTGGGGGTGCTTCTCTTCAGCAGGGACAGGGAAGCTGGTCAGAGTTGATGGGAAGATGGATGGAGCCAAATACAGGGCAATCTTGGAAGAAAACCTCTTGGAGTCTGCAAAAGACTTGAGACTGGGGCGGAGGTTCACCTTCCAGCAGGACAACGACCCTAAACATAAAGCCAGGGCAACAATGGAATGGTTTAAAACAAAACATATCCATGTGTTAGAATGGCCCAGTCAAAGTCCAGATCTAAATCCAATCGAGAATCTGTGGCAAGATCTGAAAGCTGCTGTTCACAAACGCTGTCCATCTAATTTGACTGAGCTGGAGCTGTTTTGCAAAGAAGAATGGGCAAGGATTTCAGTCGCTAGATGTGCAAAGCTGGTAGAGACATACCCTAAAAGACTGGCAGCTGTAATTGCAGCAAAAGGTGGTTCTACAAAGTATTGACTCAGGGGGCTGAATAATTACGCACACCCCACTTTTAAGTTATTTATTTGTAAAAAATGTTTGGAATCATGTATGATTTTCATTCCACTTCTCACGTGTACACCACTTTGTATTGGTCTTTCACGTGGATTTCCAATAAAATTGATTCATGTTTGTGGCTGTAATGTGACAAAATGTGGAAAAGTTCAAGGGGGCCGAATACTTTTGCAAGCCACTGTAAGTGGAAGTGATATAAAACAAAAGTGTTTGGAAAAGATATGTGATTTAGGCTGAAAGTTTTATTTGAAACAAAACTATTCATGAAATTGTTACATTTTCTGGGAAAAAAATAACAGTTTCCTTCACTAATACTTAATATTATTGTTGTGACAAAATATAACAGGGTTTGGTGTCTTTATAGAAAACATGTATATACATGTTTATACAGTGTTGATTTTTAATGTTTAACCTCCTTGGCATTACCCTAGAAAATGACTCATGCTCTGATTTGTATGTTCTTACGATTGAGCCAAGTCAGACACGGGTGACATATAACGATCCACTTTACTCTTGGGATAGTACAGTACTCTGCTGCCATCTAGTGGATAAAGTAACATACTGTGAAAAATCATGAATATGTCTGTGTGTTTTGTCATTCTAAGGTAACTTATAAATATTCATGAGTGGGGTGGAGCCTGCAACCAAAACACAATGGCATGCAACCGAGAAGCCGTAAATCCAGTTTTAGAATAAACTGAAACTAAACCATTAGATGAATCAAGTGATAGATGGTAACAATGTGAATTGGTCATTAGACATTGGCATGGACAGTGAAACTGATGCATGCATACTGTATGACCAAATCACCACGATATGCCTGTTAAATTAATTTGCCTTAAGGTTCACTGTGCAATAGGTGCATGGTAAAAGAAGGACAAGAAAGACGTTAGTCCCCTAAACACTGCTCACAATACAGTAGCTGTCATTCATGTCAGGAGAAATGTGGAAGTCACTAAGCCTTGCACAGTGATAGTTTACCATAACACAATAATGCATATCAGGCTCTGACATTTACCCTCTCACGCTCAAACAGAAAAAATATGATAAGAAAAGTGTGCAAAGAAACATGTCTACTGTCCAGATTACAACACCAGGCTGTTTGTTTGTGACTGCTGTCCTACTGCATTTAAATTGATGTTGCACTATTTACGTGGTTCTGTTACACATAATAACATTTATTCTTGCAAAAAAAAAAAAAAAATCAGCTGTTTTTACTTGTTTATCGGTGGTGAACAAAACACTAAGGAGGTTACTGGTGGTTTGAGAATATATTGAGAAATATCAAATGTCACATTTTGGGTCAAAATAATCACAATATAAATTTAAGTCCATATCACCTGGCCTACCTGGTCTTTCTCTAAATACAATCTTACCTTTATGATGATGATCATATATGCACATGAATGTTTGTGTGGTGTAATGCTTTAATAACAAAAATATGAAATTTAAACAGATTTAGGATCAACCGCATTTACCACTTTCTTCTTCAAATGTAATAAGAGCTTGCCCTCCCTGAATTTCAACAGCAGGCTTCTGATGAAGGGAGAATTGGGCATCAATGCGCATACAAGCATCTTCCAGTCTGTTTGCTGCGATCTCTTTTTCTACTTTTGTAAACTTGACTTTTTTCTCTGGAATCTCAGCCTCTATCTGTTTGAAATATAAGAAATAAAACAGAAACAATACTATATGAATTATGGGGTATGAATATTAATTAAATAGATTTTAACCTATAGTGAAGGCAGTCAGGAAAACTATACTCTGTTACTCATAACAAAGATAAAAGACATAAAACAGGAACCTGAACCTGTAGGAAAAAAAGCTGTAGATGAGCCACAGCACGACTCTCCTACCATGAACATTTGTTGTAAGTGGCTGTATTCTGTGTTCTGTAATGCAAGATTTTCTCTGAACTCCTGATTTTCCCGTTTTATTTTATTGTTCTCTTCTGTTATGTTTTGCAGCTCTTTCTAAAAAAAACAAAATATATTGAAGAATTCTATAAAAAGAAGCAAACAAAGTCATTAACCGGGCACATGAGTCAAATTTCAATATTAGAAACTAAAAGCAGAGCTTACTTTTAACTGAATAGCAACAGATTGTAAACAGAGGAAAAACATTTGAAATTTGAATTCATGCCTTTAAAATATAACAAAAATCAAGCAGATGAACTGTATTAAGCTCTAAGTAGATAATAAATTTGATTAAATCACTGGTACACTGAAGATGGGTTGGAGCTCTTCACTACCAAAGCCAACTAATGAGCTGAACTAACGCTTTTCTCAGATACGGATGAGCCTTACATATTGTTCTGACAGCACCAAACAATGCTTTAACCCCTGTATTATGTTTCACTTAGAAGATAAGAGATAAAATAACATCCACAAAGCTGCTTAATCCAGTTCAGACCATGTAAACGGCACGCAGCAAGTCCATTGCAGGGCTCACTCGTACTTACAAAGGGGCCAATTTGGAATGACCTGCTAATCCACCCTGAATGTCTTTGGGGATGTTGGAGGAAAAACCCATGCAGAAATGAGAACGATCTGCAAACTCCACTCAGACCACGTCCAGAAACAGGACAATGAGTCCGTGAGGCAGCAGTACTACCCACTTTATTACTGTGCCAACCGAAAAGGAAACTAATAATTAAAAGAAAGATTCTTCTGTATAGCAACAGAAGTATAACTCATTTGTAATGAAAGCTGCACTAAAGACAAAATTTGTCAGCATTCTTGTTAGCTGGGGAAAGAAAGCTTAGATGAGTACAACTGTGGGTTGGAATTCAAGTACTTATAATAATAATAATAATAATTCTTCACATTTATAGAGAGCCTTTCTTATTACTTAAAGCACTTTACATTGAAAGTAGTGAGCCACTTTAACCACCACTAAAGCATCCACCTGGATGATGCGACGGCAACCATTATGTACCAGTACGCTGTTATGTGGTGAAGTGGTGAGAGATAGTCAACCAATTAGAGACAAGGGATGATTAGGGGGCCAGAATGAGTATGCTGGGGTGGACAATTTAGCCAGGACATCAGGAAACACCCTACCCTTTATGAAGGATGCCCAGGGATCTTTAATGACTACAGAGAGTGAGGACCTTGGCTTTACATTTTATCCAAAGGATGGAGCCATATTTACAGCACAGTGTCCCTGTCACTACACTGGGGCATTGGGAGCCACACACAGACCACAGGGTAAGCACCCCCTGCTGGCCTTGCCAAAACCTCTTCCAGCAGAAACCCAAACTTTTCCTGGTTGGACTCCCATCCAAGTATTGGCTGGGCCCGAACATGCTTAGCTGGAGGTGGAAGACTTGTTCTGAAGTGTGTGTGGCATGGCTGCTGGCTAATAGCTCATTACAGTCAACAAGCTGAATCACACAAAGCAGATCTTGGTGTTATGTTTGGAAACCTTGGGATTAAAACTCCAGTGTGTGATTTATGCAGATTCCTAGTCCTCAGCTGTCTGTTACAATTCTGAGCTACTTTATATGCACTTAATTCTGTCTGAAAACAGACACCATTCTTTTCCTGCTCCAAGATTCCATTATGGAGGCCTTACTTTTATAGTAAAGGCACTACTGTATTTTTAGGTCATAAAAGGTAGTGAACGGTCATAAAGTAGTATGTCATTAGTATATGGATCTAACAGAATTCAGACTCCTTATCTATCACCATGCATAGCAGAATGCTATTTTCCCATCTTAACTTAAACAGGCAAGTGTGATTTTTTTCTTTAGTGTAGGACCTTTGTTTAAGTCAGTGGCAAAGTTTCATAAACTTATTTTATGTGTCTGCACACACAGAATGCTTTAAATCTCTAGCACAGCCTATAGAACAGAGCAATAGCCTAAAGTACTGTTGTTTTGAAAGCAGTTCTTTTTCTGCAGGATACATACAGCTCAGCTCGGTGAAGGCAACACACTTTTTATTTTGTTCTCCTTTACTCTGTGTTACCATTACACCTAGCAGTGCATAAGGTGATATACAAATAAACATTCACGTTGAACAGGATGCCTGTCTAACATGGAGGTCTTTCAAGAACACACTCACAAGCGGCTATGATTAGCCGGCTTATGAAATATTATGTTTATATGTATTGTGTATATAAACTAGCTTTGTAAGCCTGTGCTGCAAAAGGCCAGGGATCCTAGAAACTATTGAAATCGTCAGAAAAAAACTGAAATGTAGAGATGTCAGGTAATTGAAAGGAACTACTCTCGGCATCGCTCTCCTAGGACGATTTGTTTTGCCAACGTGCTTGCATCGCTTGTGCATTACCAGCGGGAATAAAAGGGATACTGTTTTTCCAATGTTAGCGTCGTTTTGCTAACGTGCTGGCCTTGCTTGTGTTATTAGCGGCTAAGCGAGTTTTCTGTTTCCTTGGAAGTGGAGCCCTTACCCCGACTCCACCTCTCACTTTCAGGCTGGACAAACAGACACAACCACATGTTGACGTGTATATATATATATATATATATATATATATATATATATACACACACATACATATACACCACTGTCATCCCGTTTTCTGTGAGAAACTGACGCACACTCAATGCTGTATGGGCAGGAGCACCATCGTGATGCAGAAGCCACTCACCTGATCACCACAATTCGGGTCATTTTCTCCGCATTGCATCACACAATCGCTTGAGCACATCAATCACACTGCTTGGCCAAATGATGCAGAGGGCAGTCTAGCACATGCACCTAGCAGCAAACGTCGGAACTAACACCCTTCCAGTCTCCAGAAAAAAAATCTTGTTATATCTGCCCCCCCCTCGTGTGTGTGTGTGTGTGTGTGTATATATATATATATATAAATGTGTGTGTGTGTATTTCTGCTTATTATTATGGTAGAGTGTTCTTTTTTTTCACTGTGTATTGGTTTCCTTTGTTTTCACTCTTGTGCCGCACAAATCTGTTAAAAATCACTTCTTTGACTTTGTAACATCTAAAAGGTTCTACATTTCTCAAATTTTCTAGAAACAGGACTATTTTCATATCATTTAAATTGCCAGATAAACTCAGATGGTGAAAGGACACTGGGAGTTTGCATTAGGTAAAAGTAAGCAGAAGTTTGCAAAAGTGCTAAGAGAATAAGTGTAAAGTTCAAATGTAATCTGCGCTCCAACACCCGACCTGACTTTATTTTGAAGAAAAAATGTTGTTCCAATCTTGTAATGTCTCTGCAAACTTGGGGACAGAATTTAAACTGCATTCAAACGGCTAACCAAACTATTTCATATAGTGTGTCAAGCTCATTATTTTATATAATAATTTTCCTTAATGCATAAAATCCCAAACAGCTTTACAGGCACCGCTGACAATTGTTTGCCTAAATTTGGAAGGGTAAATAATTTTGCTCAAAATCCCAAAGTGAGTTAATGGTGGGGCTTAAACTTTTGTGGTTATATTTGATTTGCTTAGTCAGTGGTCTGCACTGCTTGCCAGTGGCGCTGGGGACAAGCCTACCTGCTCTGCTGTGCCGTCCGTCACTCCATCCACAGTTCACTTTTAATAAATATGTCTTAATGAGTTTGACAGGTTTTTGAGCAAAGGTCTTCAATTAAATGTACCTTTTTGAGGAATCTTTATATTAGTAAATTGTATTATTGGTAAACCTTTGTTAAATGCCTTTCTGAATAAGCCTGCAGTATCTTACTTAGAGAGACATTACGTAAGCATATTGTTTATTTGCAATTCACATTTCCATCAAGAACAGTAATACTTAAAAAATAAATTCAACAATAAAACCAACATTTCAAATTATCTACTTTCATCTTTACAGTTGAATAAAATTCTCTTTACCTTGTAGTTATTCTTATCTGCAGTTATGAGTTTTGAGAGACGCTCTTTTTCTTCAAGAAGTCGACACAGCTCTTCTTGGGATTTCTTTTTACTGTCTTCAGTAGTTAGCTTATCTAGTAGCAGTCTTGATTTTTCTGTGTCACATTTTTCATATCGGGACTTGTTAAAATATTTTAAAAAAATGTCATAACTCAATATTAAATTGTAAATGAAATACAAATATCAATATTTTTTCAGCAACAAGAACAATATGCCTGTCTGTTTCAGACTTCTTTAAAAATGTTTTAAAGACAGAAAAACTTTCAGGTAAAAACCAGACATGTTTTAAGTGGCAATTATATGCAATGCGATGCTCCCTTCAGTGTTATGACCAGAATTAATGCACTGGCCTACCTGGGTGGCCACATAACATAAAGTGTGACCTTTTTAACATTAACGTATTTCTGTGTGCTAAATTAATATATAAAAAATAGTAATTTAATTTAAAAGAACCAATAAAAATATATAGTAATCAAAGTGGGGGCACTAGGGAAATTCTAGGGGGTGCCTGAAGTGGCTTGACTCTTCTGTAAAATAGTATCTAGTAGCAGGATGTAACGGCACGCGGTGCATCAGTCACACTTCGTCACTTTAACAGTTTCATTTAGCCGGATTGCAGCAGTGTTACAGTCACTATAGACACTGGTCTTACACAACTGGCAAAAGCCTTGTTCATCCAGCTGTCATTGCAACAAATAAAGCACAATAAGTTTGTTTCCAGCTTGAAAAAAAATACTCCTTTCTGTGATATGGCTGTGTGACACACAGATGACAAGACATTAAATGAAAGAGTCTTGTAAGGTGAAAAATCTGATCTCCAGTTAGATGAGCCAAGTGACTGAAGTCTGCTTAGCTACTTGTACCTGTGAAATACTGCTTTGATAAATTTAAATGTATGCAGTTATGACACGAAATAATGAATGGGGAGGGTAGGGGCACCAGTTATGACCTGCATGTTACAGGAGGATGAAGGAGAAAAAGGGGTTAAGAATGACTGGTCTAACTAGCCAGTTTCCTAAAATGAGTTGCTTATTGGTTCTTTACAGTAAGCTGTCATGTTCTTCCTCCTGAGACTCTGTAACTATATCTAGCTTACAAAGTAGAATATCGTCTGTTTTGTTTAGGACTGGGCTCTACAAGTTTGTGTTTTGGATTAATTTGTGATGTCATTGTTAATTTCTTGAATTCTTTCCATCCCATTATGTTATTTATCCCCACTTGTGTGCTGTTGTACCAAATAGGGGCTTGCAGGCAGACATATCATAGCCCAGGGGCACCCATCTGGGTTAATCTAGCCCTGGTTATGACTAACGGATGGACCCCAAGAAAGCACGAGGAGTACATGAACTTGTATTGGGACACTTGGTCCAAAACTGACATCAGGCCCATGCAGTGCAAGGTACCAAGGATACGCTTTTCCCCCAATATACCATCTTTCCCATTACTAATTGGCTTCTCTTTTCTTCTCGGTGGATGAAGCATGAACAAAACTTTAAAATGTCCTCCTCACGGGCAATAGGATTACCCTGAAAGTGACAATTATACATTCCAGCTGTGGCCGATGACCGCATTATGCCATGAAAAGAGCAAATCCTTGCTAATGTCTTAACTTTTTTGGGTGACACAGATTACAAAGTGTTGAACAGGAACCATAACCTTGAGACAAAGACTGGATGATCAGACTTTTGTATTTAAGGGTGCAAACTTTGGTTGATTTTTTTTTTAAGTACATAAATATTTACAGCCATCATTTAATCTTACTTTAGATGGCATCCGATGTATCACCACTTGACACACATATATCGACACACACAGCAACAGGAAAACCTCCCTGGATATCTAGCAAGACATCAGGTAAAAAATGAACATCAACATGGCAGCACTGATGCTGTGCCTAGCTGTTAGTAGACTTACAACAGTCCACCAATGGATTTGAATAAGACATGTTAGCTTCTTTCAGTCCTTTTCAACAATAATTTCTTTTCAACCACAGAATTAGTACTCGCTGGACACTTTTGAGTAGTTTTGATAAATACACAGTGCTGTTATTCATAAAAACCCCAAAAGGGTTGCTGTTTCTGATATGATCATACAAGCATGTCTGGCATGTACCACTGTGCTGTGTTCAGACTGACAGAAATCAGGAGTTTTGCCCTTTCTTATTCTGATTTGAGTGCACTCATATACACAAGCCATGGATTGTTTGGTATCTGTCTTAAAGTGCATGGTCTGCCCATAAGATTGTGCCACTGATTCAGCATTAAATTACATTGCATGCACAGCAGTGGAGTGTTGTACCATGTTAGCCATAGATTGATACAGGAGAAAGTAGGTTGAAATGACACCTTTTATTACAAATGCAAATACATGCCTGATGAAGGGGCCTTAGCTGCCTCAAAAGCTTGCATTTGTAATCTATTTAGCCAATAAAAAGTGCAATTTCACCCTACTTTCTCCTATTGGATGCACAAGTATATAACTAATCAAGTCAGCATTTTCCTCATAATCATTTTTTTAGCTAAGTTCCAAAGAGCTGATGTACACAATAAAAACAGCAGTGACCTGTTTCAGGTCTGAATACTACACAGGTCTTACGCATGGCCACTCACCTTTAATAATCATAATACTTTTTATTTATATCCCTCTCTGAACTCTCACACATGACACCATCCAAGACTGACTTGTGAACCCGGGTGAAGAACTGCTGCTGTATTAGGCACACAATTTTGATTTAAGTATTAAAGCTAGCAACTATATAAGCTAATATGAGTCAAACAAATCTGAAGTAATTCCTACCTTCCAAAATTCCAGCTCTTGTTCTGCTTTTTTGAGTTCTTCATCACTGACTAACAGTGGCATTCCCTTCTCTGAGAATGTCTTTCAAAAAAGAAGGAAACCTTTATTAGTGACCCTAAACAGTTTTATTTACTTTAGAAAACAACTCTCCAAGTTAAGCTCCTATTCTTATTATGCTTTCATAATGCTCTGTCACTAAAACATTCAGCAATTATTAATGGAGAATGAGCTGCAGATGATTATAAAATACATAAACAAGTACAATGCTTCTTCAAATCTCATGACTGCAACATGTACTTATTAACCAAATTATACATTTTTAGATTAGGAATAGTGTGCGTTTTTTCTTCAAGAGACTTCAGGTGTATGAAATTCAAAGTGTTGTGGACCAGCAATTTTATTTTATTCATGATTTAAAAAAATATAATAACATAAAATATATACTTCTGGAGCCAATCAAAATTAATATTAATACACGATGTTGAACAGTGGAGTTAATTATCTTTGAATGATTACTGTACAATAAAAACACGACCGTTCTCTAACCCTAACTGTTTAAATTAAAGATTCATAGGGAGCCATAGCCAATCCTAACAACATCAGGCATAAGGCAGGTAACCAGTTTATCATTTGGAACTCTCCTGCACAAACCTACATTTACTCAAGCTGGGCCATATTAAAAGTCACAAATTAATTTAAAGTTAATCTAAATTGGGATGTGGTAATAAACCTGGAATGAATCAACCTTAGCATGGGGAGAACAGAAGCAGATGACCTGGCTGGGAATGAAGTGTGAGACAGCAGGGCTAACCAATACATTTTTTGTAATACCATATAAACTCACATTTAAGTTCTCCCAGGGATAAGCCGGGACTTGATATCACCATATAATTTCCGGTATTTTATAATGCTGGTTGTATACACTGAATGCAGAAAACTCAGACTATTGGACCAAGAGATTATGATATGCTAACGCTCCCCTGAGAGAGTCACCACAGAGCACACTGCCTTTTTTTTTCTATATGGTGAGCCTTCGTGACCACACGGTAATACCTGAACTATTTCAAAGTGACATTTGCATTTTTGTATCTCACACCCTCATACACCTTTATCGTAAGAGCATCCCTTATCTACGATGGAGCGTTCGATCAGAAGAAAATATGAAGCTGGTTTTAAATTAAAAGTCGTTGCTGCTGCAGCAAAATTTGATGTGTCTGAGAAACTGGTGCAGGATTGGAAGAGGCAAAAAGAAGTGTTAGAAAAAAAAAATTTAAGTGCTGCATTTTTGAACGAGCATATAAGTCAGGGTCTGATTTTATGGTCTATTTTTCGGGTTTCAAGACCCGACTTATATGCAAGTATATACAGTAAAAACATACAATGAAGCATTGTGCTGACCTCAAATTAAACACACTTATGAATGAACATGCTGTACAACTGAATTAATTAATGCATTTAGAGACTTCTGATAATAAGAGTGTGGATTAACTGGTTTCCCTATAAATGCAACTGCTTTCTTATTCCATTTACCAGATTACTTAATCATCAGTTGGGCAGTATAGAGGCTCGCTGGCTTGTTAGTACTGCCATCTTAAGGACAGAGTACCTCAAGTTCAAATCCTGTGCCCAGCTGCTGTCATTCTCCCCATGTCTGCACCAGTGGTGCCATTAGGGGTACTTCCGGGGCTTTATCCCCTTATCTTTGAGAGCCCCTCCCCACACCTGTTCTACTCATGTATGCCTATAGCCCCTGATCTCTTAAAGGCTATCCCAGGTTTCTCCCATTTACTGCTTTGATAATGACCACTGACAGTGAGAAAACTCCAAGAGGGACTGCCCCCCTCAAATGACAACAGTACAGAAACTGGGGATAGGCCCGATATAAGTGTGTCGGAACAGGTTTCTTTAAAGACCTGCAAGTTTTGTCAAATTAGCCCTGTATAGATATGTGTGGGCTCTGCAATAGGCTGGTGTCAGTGCTGTGCTGAATTCATCTCCCCTGCCACATCACACACCCCCTCTTGTGTATGTGCATCAAGTCGGATCAGGTCAGGCTGGTGAGCATGCACTGATACAGCACGTTACCACACCCACCACACAATGGGATCGTTGTTGACAACCCCCCAGGCAGACCCCCGGAAAATGACCATCTACAGTATCTGCTGTAGCCAAGTGTTACGTGGGAATCCCCTTGGCCTGGTCTAACTGCTCAGATATTCAACAATGAGGATCTTTTGATCTGGATCACCCTCAGAGAATCACACCACATGGCCGTAGCACCGTAACTGATGCTCCCTCACAATGCATGTAATGTGCCTCATTCGGGGCTCCGACATTTGACACAAAGTCAAACCAGCAGTACCCAAGGATTCTCTGAAGAGACACAGTACCAAAGGTGTCCAGTCTATGCATCACCCAAGACAAAATGGATTTTATCTTTCTTAAGGTAAATATTTAAGTCCTATTGATTAATTCCATCATAATATTCGGAAAGCCCATAGCAATCATAAAAGGACATCATCTACAGGTCAGTAGGTGAAAGCAGATAAAATCAGAACTGATTCTGTCCTTCCCATCTGGAGTTTGGTGGATTATTTCAGCAGGGGTGATATCAATATCCTCAAATCCTGCTTCAGCTGCTGTCAAATAATATTGTGATCTTACTATTGCTGTTGGGGATGATTTGTTGGTGGTTTGGCATGTATTTAGTAAAACACCAGCCAAGGTTGTTTCCTGCCTTGCACCAAGCACGGTCTGGAGATGCACCACCCTGCCTGATTTGGTTTAAGTACTATTGAGAATACTGTTGCTTGCACGTGCGCAGTGAAATGTGGGTGTCAACAATGAAGACACATCAAAGTCCCGCACAGGAGACTAGCCATAAGCATGACACTGGCACTCAGCCCTAAATGTCACTATTGTGAACGTAAAAGAAAAACACAGAAATGCTCACCTCGTCAGAGTTTCCACCCGATTCATCATTACTGCTGTTCATCGTTTACCTGTTCACAAGAAAGTGTGGATAAATCATTCACTTAGAAGAGCCGTGTCTGTTTAATTCTACTGTTGATTATACAAACGTCGCACGTTTTGCGCAGGCGCTAAAGTAAAGCCTTTCTCAGCGAAAGACGTGGAGCAAAACTGCGCCACCACCTGTCCGGAAGGGCTGCGGTCACCCAAAGTTTAACATGAAAGTTAATTTCAGAATGAACATGGAGAGGAAAAATAAATTGTGGACCCGGAATCGGCACCGTCAATATAATTACACGTAAACGGGGACTGAAGTACTAAGGTCGTGAGTAAATACCAATTTACCTTACTTTCACTTTCTACTTATAAGTGCTAAAATACAACGTTTCACGACCGTTCGTTCAAATTAAAGTTTCAGTTCAGACTAAAAAAATGTACCCCGATTGGCCAGGATCCTTCGTCTCAAGTCGTCTTGTTTACATCTTTACTTACGTGATGGAGATGCGCTCCGAGTTCGTGCTGCTGCTGTGCCTCGGCGGCGTCAGTTTAGGAATAGAAAACGAAAGTTACTAGCACGTCATTGTTAGGGGTGTGGCATATTTAGTAGGAAAAAAAAAATAGTTTTACAAACCACGAACCTGATATTCAGGTTCTTTAAAAATAACGAATGATGATAGGTGACGTCTGAAACGGAGGCTGTTAACAGCCTGACAACCTGTAAAAAGACTCAGGTCAGGGCTGCGGAATGAAGTACTTCAATCAATGCAAGTGGACAATGATAAAATGGCACATTCTGGATGACAGAAGAATTAAATCCCACAATCTGTGCTGCGTGGAGTGGCCCCCGTGGCTGGGGCACCAATTTGTTGCGTAAAGTTAGACAGTTTGAACGGTGCGGTTCCTGGGGTCGGGTGGGGGAATGGTAGCTCCCACAGATGCTTACTATTGAGAAGGTGAAACTTGAAACACGGCCCGCGTCACATAAACTTTTCCAGAGATTTTCAGTCGCTGCCTTCATTTACATAATTATGAGCCTTAGACAATCACGGCACGCGCCGGTAATGGCAGTCATGTAGTACGAGATGCCCAGTAGCCCAGTCAAAAATCACAGGGGTTCTCCATAAACCCCAGTGCCCTAAACCGCCTAAGTACAAAGTTAACTTCTCTCTTTAAATCAGGATTTCCTTGGGTCATTTGTTATTTAATTTTCCTGTACTCTCTATTGAATGATTTGCTCATTTTTAAGATCAAATATTTTAATTTTATTTCAATAAAAAAATCAACAAACATAAAAAGGAGCAGTGACAGTAAGCGACAGACCCCCCCAAAAAAGAGGGTCCGTGAGGATTAAAAGTTACTGATGCCTGTGAGAGAAACCTTACAGACAAACGGAGCCCAAAAGCAGAGCGAAGAATTGAAAAGGGAAGAATTAGGGATTAAGACAAGCAGCAAAATGCAGACCACCAGTCAACCAGCTCCCCACCAAACACATTGCAACTTGCCACTTCTCTATATTGGAGACAGATAATCCACTGATCCAAATCGCAGATTGTTCAAATAATTAAGACTAGAAAGTTTACAATTTCCAGAGGTTAACAGAGGTGAGGAAGTCAGGAAGTTTCCAGTGAGAGGCTACCCAGACAGATACTCTGACAGATGTTGTCTGGTATACAATTTTTAAACAGTTTTTGTATTTTGTAGGAATTGTAACATGGTGAATATTATTGGCCTTCTCAGTATAAGATTTAGTCACTTTCTTCACCTCACTGTATGATTCTAAGCAAGTCACATTTTTAAAAAGAAAACTACAGACAAATGAGGGATGGCACAGTGGCAAGCACTATAAATGTACACTCTTAAATGCAAAGGTGCCAAAGCAGTTCTTCAGAGCGATGCCATAGGGGAATCATGTTTGGTTCCTAAAAGAACCATTCATATGATGGATCAATAAACAATCCCTAATTTAGATCTCTTACAGGTTTCATAAATACCCACAATTAGATGATAACAGTTTTTTAAAATATGAAATATGAATTCCTAATTTTAAAAGGACTTTTGCTGCATACAATAACACAGTTCATGTTTGCTTAATCTTTCAGCATCCTACTATGTAGTCTGCTGTGTATTAAAAATTTCTGCTTTGTCCACACATTAAGAACTGTTTCAGTGTCGAAAGAACCAATGTCATATGCAAAAACATTCCTCCCAGAATGAAATGGTTCACTATCCAGCAACGGTTCTATGAGGAACGACACAACACTGGAAGGTGCTATTAAAGAGCCGGTCTTTTTAAAAGTGTACCTTCCTTTCCTGGCCAGGTCGCTGTGTGTATGTGTAGACTTTGTTCAGTTCCTTTGTGTCAGTCTAAGTTTTCCCGGAATACTTGAGATTCATCCTACATCCCAGAGATATGCTAGGCAGATGAATTGATTTACCTGAGTTGACCTGGGGTGGTCGAGTCGGTGGGTCAGTGTCCCAAAGGTTCGTTCAAAGTTTCTGATGATGTCAGCCTGCACTAAAGCTCTCCATGACCCAAAAATCTAAAATATTCAGAAAATAGTTGGACATTTCAGCAATTGTGCCATAGTTCTATACTTGTAAACTGTCATATGTTGATGTTGACAATACCAATCCACTAGATGAACCATTGCTTGTTTGATTATAAAACACAGTGATGTGTTGCATGTTGGTTAGCAAGTGTAACAATTTCACTGCATTCTGCATGTGTGACAACACTAACCCAATAAGGCAAAAGTTATAATCCATTTCATATTTTAATTTTCTAGCTTCTCCCCGTTGTGTTTTAAATGTCTACACTAAGTATTAAAAAAAGATGCTTCAGGCTGGTGTATATTTGTTTTATGGCCATAACACTGTAAAATAGATAGAATTAAAGTATGAAAATATGAAAAGAACCAATATCTTTCACAAATGACGCAGCATTACTGATTTTCAGCCAATATATAATATTCTCAAACCCCATTACTCCAATTCAGAGTTGCAGTGGAGCTGCAGCCGATCCTAGGAGCATTGGGCGAGAGGCAGGGAGCTACGCTGGGCTGAGCTGCGGTTCATCTCGGGGCTCACACGGGCAGTTTAGAGGAGTTGGGTGGAAACAAAGAGCAAAATCAAGACGACCTCCATACGCACACGGCGCTGGATCATCCTTCTTCATATTTCACACACCAAAGACTTGAAACCTGGTGTCTAAAACAATTGGAACTGGATAATGGAAGAATGGGTTGCCGGTTAATAAAAAACAGTAATGAAAACCAGGAGCAAACTGTGTCGAAATCGTAATATAATAATGTACTGTGTCGGCAATCTGTGTCAGTTTCGTCACAGTTTGCATAATTGTGTATTTAAACACTGCGTGTTGTAAAAGCTTTTTTTAAGTACTAGAGAATATTTTTTCTAGTTTTGTTTATTCATTTTAGTTATATTAACATGTCTTAGGGTATTCACAATTTAATACGGCTCACTAAAAGAACGGGGTTTTAATAATCCATATTATTAAAATAACTCTTTAGCTTCGCGTGCGTGCTTGCTTACTTGTTTTTACTGTTTGGGTGTTTTTGTTGCTTAAGATTTTGTAGTTCGTTTCATTTTCACTTTCTCCACTTGCAGCTGATTTAGCAGGAAATGCACGGGGGCACAGAGCCTGCTCGTTGTTTGAAATCCTAAAGTCGGGCCGAGTTCTGAAAGGTGATAAAACTTCACCGAACGTGAGGGGATCGGCAGCTAATGGCTGCAAAAAGTCTTCTCTTGCAGGTCCGTGGGCTCCCTGATAATTTCGAGGCAGTGGAGTCGAAGTTACAGTTGTATTTTATGAATAAGAGGAAATCAGGAGGCGAAGTATTGGAGATTAGAAGGCACCCCACGGACAACCGAAAAGCTCTGCTGGTGTATGAGAATGACACAGGTAAAGATCGGCTGGGATTGGGGTGCGAGACGCCACACGTAAACAGACCCCTTTCTGTGGCACTTCCGCATGGCGTGATTCGGTCAACCGGGATCACGTCGAATTGTTTCGACAGGTTCGGGTTATTTTACAGATTTGATTTTAAAAAGGATATCCATACTTGTCAGTCGACATTAAAGTGGAGGTATAATTGTGACTGTAATGTTCGGATCTCCGTGAGCCTTGCCCACAAACGTCTTATAAAATCGTTGTTTAACTTCAGTATTTAACGCCACGTAGGGTATCTGATGATGGATTTGGTCGTGACATTATTTGATCTTGTGTTGATCGTACGAGAACGGACTGTCTTTGTGGATGCAAGGGTTCCCTTGTCAGTTCATCGAAACTATTCAAACAGCTGATGTCAGTAGAAGAACAAACTGAAAGATCGCAGGGGTCTCCATCTCCGGACTGGAGCAGTGCTGTGCTCGCAGGTTTTCATATTAACCCACTTTCCTAATTGGTGACATTTTTTGACGCTAATTAACTTCTTTTCCATTACCTTAAGTGACTAGTTTTTGTTTTTTTTAACACGCAGTCCTCTAAATCGCCCATTTTTCTTTAACCTGCAAGCAAACAGAAGCGAGATGTGAAGTGAGGCTGCAAGTTTTTGTTCCAACCCAAAGAGACAGACATATATAAACGAAAGACGTGTGTGTGTGCGCGCTACGGCACAACAACGTGAAAGTGAAACACCTCAACAACGGAGGACAAGGCTTGAAGTTTTCACTAAAAATATTGTATATCTGGAGGCATTTTCTGGAGACCAAGATTAATAGGACTCGTATGCCAGCGATATGGTTAAGATATGGTATTGCCAGTGTCTTCTTACGAAAGCCAGTGGGGCAGCAAGCACAGGTGGGTCCATGTCCTCTGCACTGGGTAATTCTTAAGAGTTAGCTGGCGCCTCTCTGAGTTCATAAATACAGTAAAAATGCTAGAGAGTCTTCGGGTTGTTTTTTTTTTCGTCCTGAAGACCCCACTCAGCTGGTTGTTTCACAAGAAGTAATCGGTGACATTTTTGTTTCATTTTAGTTATCTAACTTGTTAAGATCCCACATCCTTAATTGCTTATTGAGTCTTAGCTGTATTCTCTGTTTTTAATTGCTCCTTATTAGCAATATGATGCAAAAGTCAAAT
>JANRMT010062814.1:57254670-57319626 GCA_026402145.1 Polypterus bichir lapradei
TCTGTTTTTAATTGCTCCTTATTAGCAATATGATGCAAAAGTCAAATGAACCAGCAGTTGTCCATCTAATTTATCTTTATTTACAATTGTGGGTATTCATCATGCACTGTTTGGTTTAATAAAACATTTGGAAGGAAACCAAAGTGAAGAAAGTCAAAGAGTGACAATTACTCCTCTCTTTTAGGCTTCAAATCATTTGGATAATATCCTAAGAAAGGAAATAAAATCTGAGTTAAGAATGGCCTGACATGGCAGAGTTAAAAACACTAACAGGTTTAACATATTAAACAAGACCTGTTATTGACAAGGGTTGGTTTCTAATTAAGCAACTGGGTTGGAACAAAAACCTGTAGACACTGCAGCCTCCAGAACCACCATTGATCAGCCTTGGTCAAAACAGTCAAAAGATCATGAGAATCTGCTGCATCTGCAATCTACTAGGGGGAAAAAGCAGATACATTGTATTAGTTGGGAGATACCATGAATTATCCAAGTGACGGACAATGGGAGATGCCTTTATGTTCACTTCATATATTAACCAGTTCACACACAAATATATATGGAATGTGTTAAAGAGATGAAAATTAATAAGTTATATCAAAATTATATCTTGTTTAATTAAATATGAAAAACTGAATCAAAGCATTAAAAATCGCGAGCATGAGAGTTACGGCAACATTTGTGATTTTAGGTTGTATTGACCCATTTTCCAAAAGAATGGAAACTGATTTTGATATTCAAAGTACAGAAGTACCTCATAAGACATCTATTAATCAGATTTAAAACTAAATTAAGAGTATGTAGTGCTATTTGGAATGAGTGGCCACAAAAGGGAATTTAACATGATGGTTGAGGTATTAAGTAACAACTATGGAGCTATAGTTCAAGCCCTCAGTGGGAGTATATTGATCATTCTGAAAGGATGAGTGGGTCAGTATCTTTACATAACTCTGACAGACGTCTACACTTAAATAAGGCCTTCTGAGTCGGTCCAGTATCAGGACTTTAAACATATAGGGATATATATTTGCACATGCTGCAATGACTGTTTTATTAGGTTTTTCAAACTGTTAATTTCAGCAACTAAATAGTAATAGTTTATTAGCTGCTTCCTCTTCTTCCGTAGCTATTTTTTTTTTAAATTTTGACTTGGCTTCCCCAATAGAAGTTTCGTGTGGTGTTGTTTTTTTTTTTTTTATATGCCCGGATCCTTCCTGACACCATTTATCCCTCCTTGAGACGGACTCCAAAATGGAGGCTGGGTTAGTAATTGTTCATTAGCCTGGAGAAAAATCTATAGCATGTTTTAAGTTTGCATTATAGAGCGATTGTGTTTTATCTTCTTTTCATTTGTAATTTCAATGAATTCAATTTGATCAAAGGTGTTCATGCTATGTGTAAAATTGTATAGCATTTTATGGGAACACTCAGTGTATAAAATACATGCAGTATTCAATGTGTGTTTCTATAGTGCACATCTATTGCTATACTGTGGAACATCTCCAATGTATTCTGCTTTCTTAATAACAGGAAGAAATAAAGTGCTGTCCAAAGAAGCTCATCATGTAGACTTTAAACAGTTTGGAACTGTGCAACTCTTTGTTGAATGTTTTATAAATGAAGATGCAAATCCAGAACTTGGTGAAAAGGAAATTGGTTCATCAGCAAGCAAGGTATACTACTTATTATCATCATTTAGTCTTAATGGAGCTTTTTTTTTTAAAAAAAAAGCAGATTTTAATTCATTAATATCATTAGTAGATTTTATTAAAACATTACATACAGTAAGCAATACAACTGCTTGTGTGAAGGCATGCGATTGAATGAAGGCCGTAATATAAGAATTTGTTCATCCCTGCCGTGGATTGGCGTCCCATCCAGAAGTGGTTCCTGAATTTCATTAACCAGATGTTACAGGGATAGCGTCCAACTCCCCAAGCTCTGTGCTGGACAGAGCAGAACAAAACATGAACAGTAATGATCTTGCAACACTTTGGGGGAAAAAAAACAGAGTGGTTAAGGCTTTTGTCTTATAGCTCCAGAGAAGTGGTTTAGATTTTTGGCCTGTTAACTTTGTGGACTATTTCTTTGGAAACAGTGTTTTCTTAGTTATCTTAAATATGAGAGATTTAGGTTTACTCTCAGTTGTCATAGACCGAGTAAGTGTGAGTGTTCATTTAAACTCGGTGTTATGCCTTCCTACTCCCTGTGCACTGGATATGGCACAATCAGAAAATATATATAATAAAGAGGAAAAAAAATAATAAAAGACCACTGTAAGAAAAACCACAAACAATCAATAAAGAGTTGGGGCAATCGCAGGCAAACTCCATATAATTGAAAACAAAACACAAGTTATGTACACGTTTAAAAAGAAAGACACGTCTTCACAGACACGAGTCTGAGGAGTGACTGACTCAAGATGGCTGAACTTCTGGTAATAAGGACTTCCGGCAGAAAGAGTTGGGACCAGGGGGATGGACACTGGAAGTGACATCAAAGGTGGTAAAGCCACCAGTCTTCCAGCTGACAGAGGGACAAAGAGACAAGGTGTTAGTAAATAGCACCATCCTGTGTTCTGGCAGGAAATTCCCATCACCCAAACACTTAAGCTGTCCCCGATGCACATGCGTGTGATACCCTAACCTTATAACTAAAATTGTGTAAGTTACATACAAAGTGTAAAAGTGTTCTTAAAGATTATATTCATATTATATGAAGTGAGTGTTGTTAATTAGATAAAAAGTCAGTTTTTACTTTTTAGATAGCATGCAATTTTTAAACCTAATTGATCAAATCTTGTTTTTAATTTCACAGGAAAGCAGTGATATGGATAACGTTGTTGACCTCAGAGAAGGTACTGTGGAAAGAATAAATATTTCCTAGTCCAAGAGCTAAAATATTACATAGATTTATTACATTTTATCTTGTGAAGTACAGTAGTTTCTGTTTTGTGTTATTAAAAATTTCTTTTGGTATTTTTCTTGCTTGAAAATATGGAACATTTATTGCAATTTTGATTTGGTTTGCAAGGGTCTGCACTAAGATACAATGGTTAGAAACTGTGCATCACAATTCCGCAGTGCAAGTCCTCCATGGAGTTACCAGGTTCCCCCATGTCATCATGGGCTTTCCTCACACAACCCGTAGACATGCAGGTTAATACAGTGAAACCTCGATTTACGAGTAACTTGGTTTCCGAGTGTTTTGCAAGACGAGCAAAAATTTTTAATAAATTTTGACTTGATAAACGAGCGATGTCTTGCAATACAAGTAGTATGGATACACTTTGTCTGCTGAGCGTCATGTGATCACAACTGAGCTGATGGTGGTTCTCTCTCTCTCCTTATCTTGCTCACACAGCGTGTCTCTCTCTCTCTCTCTCTCTCTCCTTATCTCGCTCGCTCACCCAGCGCGTCTCTCTCTCTCTCTCTCTCCTTATCTCGCTCGCTCACCCAGCGCGTCTCTCTCTCTCTCTCCTTATCTCGCTCGCTCGCCCAGTGCATCTCTCTCTCTCTCTCTCTCTGGCAATCGTCTCCTATTCTCCGTCTGAGTCTGTGTGCCTCACTCATATAGTCAACATCTGTTTACTACAGCATTGTGACTGTGTGTGTGCGCTGTGAAGTGCGAGTCCCCATCTTGCTCCCCAAAACACGAAGCTGAGTCTCAGTACTTTAACACCAGCTTTATTCAGCTTGAAACAGCAACAGCGCTGTTATTTATTGTACCGGGATCTTTATAATGTTCCTTGTATGACCCATTGACGACAGGCGCTTATAGCATGTCTGCGATCTTTTTGGATGCGCTTATACGGCAAACTGCTACAGCGCTGGGAGACTGCGATTGCTTTGGGACGCTCTTCCGCGTGTTGTCCCGTTGGGTGGAATCCCACATGAGTTTAGAAACTCACACCAGCCATGATTCTTTTTAAAGGTAAAGTGCAGGTTAATTTGTATTATGTATTTTACTTTATATTTTGTATTAATCATTTTTATATGAATAGTTTTGGGTTGTGGAACGAATCTTCTGAGTTTCCATTATTTCTTATGGGGAGATTTGCTTTGATATACGAGTGCTTTGGATTGCAAGCACGTTTCCGGAAAGAATTATGCTCACAAACCGAGGTTCCACTGTATTATTATTTTTATTAAATCATTTTCTTTTTATAGCACATTAGGTGATCTGGCGAATGTAAATTGAGATCGTGTGCATAAGTGTACTTTGCATTGGATGGGCTCTCTGATTCCCACCTTGGGAGTAGCACTGTGACCCTGAACTGGATTATCAGATGACACAATGGCGGATGGAGTTCCATTTACAATCTCTGAGTGCTGGGCCTATTTGTGAATGTAAAATAGTTACAATATCAACTCCCAGGGAATAATGCCAATGAAATCTACATATACACATTCAAGATATAAATTAATGTATGTAGTTAATGTTCCTAAATATTATTAATATAAGTAAATGGTAGAATATGAATATGTTAAGCTAAAGTCACTTTACACAGAAAGAGAAAAACAAAACTCAAGTTTACCCAGAATTCAAAGAAAATTAATCAATACAACAATAAATTATAAAACTAAAAACTATTACAAGAAAGTTAACGTGTCACCTCACATGGACCCCAAGTCAGTTGTGCACTTGGGATCACTTGGTGTAGCATTTCCACCAGATTTTCTTGCATTGCCAGCAGTCCTCTTCTTCGTTGAACCTAAGTTTGCTATTGTTTGATTTTAGATTCATGGGGCTTCTTTTATGGGGTCCTGAAAAACACAGCCTTGACGTTGATTAAATGGTTACATGGATTGCTTATTTAATATCCAGTTATGTTAGGAATAGAACTGATCTGAAATGTCTCCTTCAGATTCGCTGTTTTTGCTGTGCCGCACCGATTCTGAATCAATTAATGATGAAATCCTCAAGCTGCACTTTGAACAGTTCTGTGAAGAGCTTGATATTCAAAGAGAGGATACAAACAAATGGATACTCAAATGTGCCAACCAAGACGGTGAGAATGCCATGTACTCAATATTGTACTTTAACATCCATCCATTTTTGATGTTACTATAATACTTTCTGTGTATCTTTTATAACTTATATGCTGTTTTGTAATATAAAATTTATCTTTTGATCTCTTATAAATTTACTTTGGTGGCTGACATAGTTTTCTGTTTTTATCAATTTGGCATATAAACCAGGAAATAGGAGTAGAAATAAGTCAAGGTGGTTATGCACATGATGCATGAATGCAAATAACTTTCTTATGGAATTCCCCAAAGTATTATTATGCATGCGCCTTTTACACAGGGAGATCTTGGACGTGTTGCCACCTAACTGCCCTTACACTTCAGTTCAGTTCCCAGCCAGAATGACTACTGCCAGGAGTTTCCCCTGTGTTTACAGGTGTTTCTTCCGGGACTTTGTCTTCATTCACAGTCCAAAGATAAGACTGTCCATTCTAAAGTTGTCCAGTGTGAGTGAGTATCCCACCAGGATGTACCAGGGACATTACACTGAAAAAAAACTATTTCATCCCATAGATGGGTGAGTCGTGTTCTCCACCCTTTCAGACATCTGTGACTAGCCATGAGATCTTAATCGGTTATTAATGCCATATATTTTTTCAACAAAAACAACTTATTTCTTGTTAAGCCCAAAATCCACACAAGGAATTCCTCAATGAGCTTTTAAAGGCTCTCTTTGTTGTGGGTGTCAAAAATGGGGTAAATACAATGCACAAAACAGAATACAAGTAATCCTCTTCACAGAGCTAGATGGCCAATCTGGAAATGCCACCTTGGAAATACAACACAATACAACATTCCTCCCCTTAAGTAGTTTTTACAAATATATTTTACCATATGGGGTATTGTGGCACGCTCATTGTAATGATCCACACTGCTATAACTGGATAAGAAATAATAAGGGCTGGAATATTGTTTGGCATCAAAAGATTTTTCCCTTTTATGGTCCAAGTGTGCAGCAGTCTCATAAATTGCGGCCGAGTGAGGTGGTTGCCTAATGGCTTTGTTCATAATTAGGGTCTGGTCTTGGCCTGGGTACAATTTAGATCACGGAAGTCACGTTAAATGAGTGCAGTCTACAACCTTTAGCTGATGTACACCATGCCTTGCACAGGTTGATGAAGAATATTCCATGTGTAACCACTAGGGGGCACCACTGAGCCCTCAAACTACAGGCATAACAATTCCCAACACAATTCCCAATTCAAATAAAGGATTTTATTGGACAAAAACACATTTTTCGTAAGACCACCAGCAAAATTACACCATCACACAATTTGTGCCCGCTACCTCCTGACTCTGACTCGATTTAAGTACAGTTGCATGCTTTCTTTTAAAGTCAAGAACTGCTTCCGGTCTCTTGTCCAGGTCATCTGGAGTACTTCCAGGTCATGCAGAAACCAGGGCAGTCCTTCCCAAGCAGCGTCCTCTGGTGGTCCCCATCAGTTGCCGTATTTCTGGTGGAAAAAGTTGCCTTTTTACCTGGTCCTTCCATTATGGCCTTCTGGCTGGGTATGAATCCCTACTTTATCCCGGCTATGATGCCTGTCCTTCATATCTGGCACCTACAATTTGTCAATGTCTTATTTTTTCTTTTTAATATACTTTATTAATCCCTTGAGGGGAAATTATATTTTGGCATGACCTTTGAGGGTCAGAGTGCAGGGTCAGCCATTGTACAGCACCCCTGGAGCAACTTTCAGGTTATGGACCTTGCTCAAGGGCACAACAGAGTAGGATCCCTTCTGGCAGTTACCATCAACCTTCTAGATACCAGCACAGATTGTGTTTGTATTGTTTATCTGAAATTTAGATTGACATGTCTTTTATCCAGCACTGCCTGAAGTTATCTAAAGAGGAACTTTTTCAAAAAGAGTGTGGGAAAGTGTAGATATACTCTTCAAGGTTGCTTTATTTAGTCATGTTTACACAAGAAAACATAAAATTTGCCTTCTTATAACAAGACCGAAGGAAATGAAAGAAAACAAATAGAGACAAGACAGGTTAGGGTTAAGGTAAGGCAGTTAGATAATGCATATTCCCTCAGTAATTGTTACAGGATACATGTAAAACCTTACTTAATCATTTTTTGAATATTCCTTATTAAAAGGTCATATGGCACTAGGAAGTAAGGAATTTGTGGAGCAATTTGTGTGGGTTTCCAAAGTGACTATCCTACCTGATTTACTGAAGTTAAGTTCTACATGTAATGGATGTCTGTCGTCAGTTGAGATTATTTCTAGTTTCTTGAGCATTGTCCTGTGACACACACTTGCCAGATCATCTACATCAGTCCCAATAACTTTAGCTGCATGCTTACTAATCTGCTGGAGCTTTTTAAAATGTTGGTTTATATAGACCACTAAACCAGGCAATGAAACTGAAAGTGATAACAGGCTGAATCATACTGCGATAAAAGGACAACATGAGGAGGAGAGAATATTTTCTTTATATTTGCATTCCAGTTAAGATTGTTAGTTCCTAAGTATTTATATTCATTCACTATTTCTACGTCCTTCCCCAAAACAACAATGGGTGAGCATACAGATTTCTGCCTCTTAAAATCAAATTTCTTTTCTTTGGTCTTTTTTACATTCAGAGTGAGAAAGTTTTTATTATACCAATTTACCATACAGTCCACTTGATTTAGATAGTGGCCTTCATCCTATATACTGTATATATCTTCCAAGTCAGTACGGCTTCTGTTACTAATATTAAAGGAAAAATAGGCAAACTAGGCAAGTGACTTTTACCAAAATATCAGAGTTGCATATAATAGAAGAAATGAGTTGCCAAATGATAAACATCTTCCATGTTCCCTGAGACTTAATTAAGGGAGGTTGTAACGGATGAATATCATTCACTGGCTCAATCACTAGTGACCACTGAGACTTAAAGTGCCTTCCAGTCTGGACCAGGACAGGTTCCTACTACAGCAGCAGCAGTTGGTAGTAGCAGGTGCACAGTGTAAAGGATAGAAGATGAATTGGATCAGAATTTTCTTTCTAAACTTAATCAAGCCAGTACATCTTCATTTCTTCCTGTTGTGGGGAACAGGCCGGACACAGACAAGCAGACACCGATGGTTCAACAACCAACACACGTTTATTAAGCATTTTATATTTACAGTGACGCACACAACCCAGTAGTCCTGTACCACAACACCCTCAGTCCAATGCCTTTCGCCCAACTCCAGCCCAAGGCGGTGGCGGCGTCGTCGTCGTCGTCATCCTCGTCCTCCTCCCAACTCTGGTGCCTTGAGTAGTGGCTGCAGGCTCCTTTTGTAGCCATCCCAGCAGTGCTCCAGGTGCTAATTGGCCTAATTAGGCTGCACTTCCGGGTGTGGCTGCATGCCAGCCCACAGAAGCTCGTTAAGCTGTGCAGCTCCTTCGGGTGGTGGCCACAGAGCCCAACAGGTCTGAGTCCTGAAGTCCCACGCCTGTGGCCCCGATGTAACCCAGGAGGGCTGCCACCACACGTTATAGGGCACGTAGAGTGCATCCCATGGCTGCTACCCAGGATCCACTGTTGAAGGGGTGTCCAAGCTAGGCATTAGTCCTGGCCGTCCCTAACAGTGTCTTCAAAAATGTATGCTTGCAACCCAGTAGGACATCCGAGAGCTAGGTAGTGCCAGGCTACCCTCTGCTTTAGATTTTTTTAAATCCTGATTCTTTTAATTCACAACCTCTTTGCTTTCCAAATCAATGTCCACGTAATTGTGTTTTTGCCTCTCAAAGATAATGTTAGATGATAGGATGACTAGCCATCCAAATGTAGCTTTGAACTTTTCAGTAGGTTCAAAAATTAAGGTTTAAACCATAAGTGCAATACCATGTTTTAAATATTACGTATCTGCACTAAGGAACTTTATTTGTAGTACAGTACAGTGTAATAATAAAATGTTGTGATTGCATCTAAATAATATATTTGCCTGTTATCCTTGTAATAATGGTGAAACTTACGTTTTGCGCCATTTCCCTTTTTCACTTTATTTGGCTATAACTGTAACTTTGTTTCAACTGTATTAATCATCATATACTCTCCCTGCACTCCTGTGTGTTCACAGTTTATCTTTACTTCAGTAGGCTCTTCAAAAATAGTTTTTTTGTTATTTGCCATGTATTGAATGACCTTGCATTTTTAATATTCACTTTGAATTTCACTCCTATTTATCTTGTGTAGCACCTTGTAATAATGTGCATAAGGTAAACACTTGCATTTAACTGAGGGACTCTTTAAATGTAACACCATCTAAGTTCAGTGACAACTATTTACCATCTACTGTTTCCTACCAGATCGGGAGAAGATCCTTTCTTACAAAGCGCACAAAATTGGAGAAATACATATGTTTGTTGAGCTGCTCAATAATAAAGCACACCGAGAAAAATGTGACCCCAGAAGGTTCATTGTGACAGGATTTAGTCTAGACTGCAAGATCAGCCATATTGAAGTCTACCTCAAAAGCTGCAGTCATGGTGCAGACCTCTGCTTTGACATTGTGGATAAAGGACAGAAATTAATAGTAACGTTTAAAGAGGATATCGGTAAGTCAAAAGCAATTTCTCACTGGTTTATGTAAGGAATTACAGTATTTTTCATATCTGGCCCAGTATAAGTTTGCCCTGTGACTGACTTGACAGGTTGAGATGATACAATTCTTCTTTGGTTTTAATGAAAACCGCTCTAGCATTGCAGTTGCGCGCCACATGCACTGCAGAAGAAGTTGTTCATCTGAAGTTAAACATATTCGGGCTTGGACAGTACTTGGATGGGAGGCCAACCAGGAAAAGCTTGGATTACTGCTGAATGAGGTGTTGGTGAGGCCTGCCTACACTGTGATCAGAATGTGGGTCTCAATGCCCCAGTGCAGAGATGGGGAAACTGCTGTAAAAATGGCATCAACCTATGGGTGAGATGTAAAACCAAGGTCCTGACTCTCTGTGGTCATAAAAGATCCCTGGGCATCCTTCATAAAGAGTAGGGTGTATCCTAATGTCCCGGGTAGATTGTCCACCACGGCCTAGTCAATTTGGCCTCCTAATCTACCCCTCCCTCTAACTGGCTATCTGTCTCACCAATTCACCACCTCATGGCTAATGTGTGGTGAGCGGACAGGTGCAAACGTGGCTGCCATCACATCATTGAGGTGGATGCTTTACATTAGTGATGGTTGAAGTGGCTCCCCACTCACTTGTAAAGTGCTTTGAGTAGTGAGAAAAGTGCTATATAAATGTGAAGAATTATTATTATTTTATATTGAAGTAGAAATTCAATTCATTCCCTTTATGTAACTAAAACTTTATAAAAAATAATTTCCATAATTTCCATGTACTGTATGCCAAATTGTAATGACATTCTATCATGAAGTTTAATTCTTTCTTTTGGTTATTGAAATAACACAAATATTGTATACTCATTTATTGTTCAAAAATAAGTCAAATTGAGGTTAACATAAACTAGGGCCTATACAGAAGTTAAAACTATTTATTTATTTTTTTAATTTTATTGTAATCATTCTATACAAATCAATCAATTTTTACAAAACATTGGATTGAGAACAAGTCGACCCCCACCCCTGAGAGAGAGAGCATGTAGAGAGCTGTAAGCATACCTAAATTGATGAGTCTGATAGGCCAATAGAGATGAATGAAGAAGAAAAAGAAATGTGGAGATAATTGCTTCCTCGGTGCTTTAAGTACTTATTCTAAAATATTACTGATTAGATCCTGCCATGTTTTGAAAAAAATCTACACAGATCCTCTAACTGAGTATTTGATTTTTTTCCAATTTCAGATAGTATAAAACATTGGTTTCCCACTGACTTAAAAGAGGAGAGTTAGGATTCTTCCAGTTTAGCAAAATAAGTCTGCGTGCCAAAAGTGTAGTGAATGCAATCACAGTTTGCATTTTGCAAGTGTGCAGTTTGCCCACTTCTTCACTTTAAACTCATCTGGAAGAACACCAAACACAGCTGTTAATGGGTTAGGAGGGATTGTGACACCAAGGCTGTCTGAAAGGTAATTAAAAATTTTGGTCCAGAATGATGTTAATTTGGTGCAGGCCCAAAACATGTGACCCAGTGAGGCTGGGACTTGATTGTAGCGTTCGCAGGTTGGATCATGCCCTGGAAACATTTTGGATAGTTTTAGGCGAGACAGATGTGCTCGATATATAATTTTGAGTTGTATAATTGTATGCTTTGCGCATATGGAGCTTGAGTGAATTTTCTGCATTGCTATTTTCCACTCTTTTTCTGATATATTGATTAAGAGATCTTTTTCCCAGTGTCCTCTTGGACCTTTGAAAGGAAGGGACTGTAAAATAATTTTATATATTGCAGAGATGGTGTCTAAGTCCTTGAAATTGAGCAATATTTTTTCCAGCATGAACGAGGGAACGAGATGAGGAAAATCGAGCAGGTTCTGTTTAACAAAGTTCCTAATTTGAAGATAGTGAAAGAAATGTGTAGCTGGTATGTTCAATTTGGAATGTAATTGTTCGCAGGATGCAAAGATGTTGTCTGTATCTGTATAAAGATCTCTAAACAAGTTAATCCCACATTTTTTCCAAATATTGAAAACTGCATATGTTTGCGAGGTTTGAAAAAGGTGGTTCTCATGCAGAGGTGCCACAGATAAAAGATTCTCCCTCTTAAAATTCTTTCTACATTGGTTCCATATTCTGAGTGAGTGAAGCACAATTGGGTTATCAGTATATTGCCGATAACTTGCATTTATTGGGGCACAAAGCAGGGAATATAAAGAAGTACTGCAGGATTTTATTTCTATTGCTGACCAAGCCTGTGTATGTTCATCTATTTGTGTCCAGGTTTTTATAGGTTGTATGTTTGCTGCCCAGTAATAAAACTGAAAGTTAGGTAGAGCCATGCCACCGTCTGCCTTTGGTCTTTGTTGGGTCGCTCTTTGGATACGTGGATTTTTTGAGTTCCAAATAAATGAGGTCATTGTTGAATCTAATTACTTAAAAAATGATTTACTGATGTATATTGGAATGTTTTGAAATAAAAAAAGAAGCTTAGGAAGAATATTCATCTTAACAACGTTAATTCTTCCAGCTAGAGTGAGATGAAGGGTTAAAACTATTTAAATCAAAAGTTTGTTAAATATTAATATGAAAATGTGTGTATTTAACCACTCCCTATATAGTCTGTGACAGTTGGGATAAGAAAGTGATCACAGAGGACCCTATATTGATTATTCTAGTTGTGTGTCTAGACTTGAGCGATTTTATTTTTCACATCTGGCCCAATATAAATTTGCCCAAGGACTGACGACACTATTCTTCCTTGGTTTTAATGAAAAGCTGCACCATTGTTTTGATAGTGTAAATTATTTTGGGTGCCACTTGATTCTGAAAGCAGTGCTGCATTGTATGTGTCAGAGTAAATATAATTGATTGCATTTTTATTTTTGGCTGACTTTCAAGTTCGTTTCTTGAGGTGCAGTGCTTATCTGATCCTTGTAGCTTTATCATCTGCAGATTTTGAGTGAGCGCCCTCCATGTCTTACTATTTCAAACACAGCACTGTTGAAGGAGTCACAAAGGGATGCACGCATACATGCACTGCGAAAGGTCAAATGAAAGGATTCAAGTCACATTATTAGCTCTATTGCATACCTTAATAAGAAGATACCTGTTGTTTGATTTAGATCGTTGTCAAAAATTGTGACTTGCTGAGGATCACGCCACCAATGGCTGTTTAACTAACACATCCAAGCCATTTGTCTACCACAGCACAGTGCCTAAGAAAAAAACATCTGACCGTTATTAGCAACTCATTCATTTTCCTTTTCTGGGATTTCAGACCGAGAAGCCTTTATTAAGAGATGTTCCAAGAAGACGTTCCTCAACAAAGAGATCTCAGTTTTTCCTCTGCAGTACTCCAACTCTGTATTGGTTCTGGGAGATGTTGACCAAATCCAGTTGGACGAGGTGAAGCTCTACTTTTCAGATACTAAGAGAAGCAAGGGCGGTGCAATAAAGACAGCGGCACCTGATCACAAATCTGGTGGTATTGTTGTAACGTTTGAAGATCATCACGGTAATTATTCAATAAAGAACGTTTTGCACATTAGACTTTTCTCTAATGATTCTTTCTGCTGTTTATTGTGACAAAAGTGTGCAGTGCGGTGCAGAAGAAGAAAATAGTAAATTCTGTTTCATTTTGTCTGAAACAAAGTGAGTATATTTGTATTCAGTTAGAAGGCATACATTGTGCTTTAAGTGAACATAAATCTGCTTTAGAAGCTCTTATACAACCTAAAAATAAAAGCACAAAACGATATGTAAAATTAAGCAAAGCAGTTTATCCAGATTTTTAATTAGGTTCGCTTCAATCTTTTGTATTGTCTTTGTTATGTAATGAAGGCATTTTTGGATTTTGTTTGTATTATTTTGTTAAATCTTTATAAAACCAAACAGCCTTATTGAGGTTTACTCCTCTCTTTTATAAGTGTCCCAACTAAGAAAAAACAGGAAAAAAATACAAATTATGAGTGAAATGTGCAGTACATACACTTTATAAAATATTAAACTATTGAAAATAATAGGAAGGCTAAATGTGACGGAAAGCTAATCTATATTCCTGTTATTGTCTTGCTAATTAAACTTTATATAGGCTCAAAAAGTTTAATGGCATTATGCTAAGTTTGTTTTTTAAAGGTAATGTCATAATTGAGGTTCAAAGAAGCAAAGAAAAAAAATCTGCGTTACCCAGTTCACTGTTTTACTTTAATATTTCAAGCAGGGAATCGTCCCCATCCTCAACCACTTTTAGATTTCCCAATGTACAAATGGATGCTAATATATTAACTGATATGTAAAAAAAGATCAAATAAACTTTGATAAAATAAATCCATCACATCCTTTAACCCATGACCATTGATAGTCATGTCCAAGGATGAGACAGGTAATGAGGACACGTAACAAGCAATAGTACGGTGCAAAGTGTAGTGCTTTTATTAAAACAAACAACAGTGTTCCAAATGAAAAAAAATGTGCTGTTCAAGTCTTCAATGAATAATAAAAACGGTGATAAAAGTGGAACTTAAACAAAATCCAATGAATACAGTAAGTTACAAATCTATACAGGAGAGGCAAACCGTATATGTTCCTTTTTTTCTCTTCCTTTGTCTTCGCCAGGACCCTGGTGATTCCCTCAGACACAGCCCACTGCTTCTCCACAGTTCGCCACCTCCTTCGGTACCCGTGGACCCAAACTGCAGCCTCTACTGGTACCCATAATTCGCTGGACACAATGCCCATCCTTGGGTGGCGCCATGTCGTACCACCTTATATCCTCTTGATCCCTCTCGCTAGTTCAGCCGACGAGAGAGCGTCCACCTCTCTGGGTGCTCCACCCAGCTCTCCATCGTGTTCTCTGAAATTTAATACAACCAGTGAGATGGAAATTTCCTAGCTCATTCTCCTCCAGCTGTACCTCTCCCCGCCAGCGATCGCTGCCTCTTTCTTTTTATTTTGTTCCCTTTATCCCACTCACATTCCTTTTATACTTTATGGGTGGCAAATGTCATATCCCAGAGCTGCATGCTTTGGTTCGTAAAATCATGCTTCACCAATCAACACCCCAGGGCCACATGTTCATGCTACCATGCGCACATGTGCCCACCCTGAGCCTCAGTGCACTGTTTTTAATTAAAAACTGACACAGTGCCACAGACCCCAGTCACACCTAATCACACCCCCAAAATAAGAAAATGGCAAAAGAGCTCAGTATGCATGACTCCGCTGAATTCATTATATGCTGCCTTTACAGTTGTATTCTTCATAAAATAAACTACCTCAGGTAATACAAAAATGGCAAGGTGTTCTGGCAGTTATCTGTCATTCTTCTGAACAGTCTGTGCAGGTGTTTGAGCCCCCTAGCTGTTTGTTCTCCATCTTTGGTTTATCCAATCCCTCCACCAGTTTTTATGTCTTTCCGAGAAGCTCGTTTTCATTACATTCTTACTCTTTCACCCATAATTCTTGCTATCTGTGTATACCTTATTTAGATCTCTAATTGATTTTCTGTTCATTATCATCAAAAGCTATGCTATCTTCATTGTACTAATATGGATGTTAAAATCCTTTCCTAGTTGGTCTATTATTGCTTTCATTTAATTACAAAAAAAAGTTATGAAAGCACCCACTATGACAGGTGCTATGTTCAGATGATAAATGATGACAAAGTGATTTCATTTTTGTAATATTAGTAATGCACTTCCATACGTGACTCGTCTAATATGTTTTTGTTTTGTTTTCTAGCTGCTCAGCAAGTGGCTGGACAAACACATGAACTGCATGGCACTTCTTTCCAGGTCTACCTCTACTATGAGTCTTTCCAGCAGCCATTAACAGGAAAAACACATCTGTCAAACCTTCCCAGAAATGTACATATCCCAGTGGAACCTGTTCTTTTGGATTATATTTTGCACAAAAAGAAAATCAGGGAAGAGTTGGAGGAGAGTCTACAGCATATTTATTGCAAAGTCATCTTTGATGAATTGCCGGATGAATGCAATATCATTCTACAAAGCTCTTTTGACCAGGATACGCTGCTGGCTTACAATGTGGCTGACAACTGGAAAGAAGATGTTAGCACAATGGTGCAATCATTTCTGAAGAGATATCCTACTCAGGTGTTTACAGTCGACAGAGACATATGGGAAGAGGTTCAGGCTAAGTGCCTAACTTTCAACTTCTCTGATCTGAGTATATACTGTAAACAGTCTGCTAACCAAGTTGTTGTTGTCGGGGAAGAAAATCAGTTAGCTCGTGGAAGAGATGCAATAAATAATGTAATAAAAACTGTCCAAGAGGACTTTGAGGAGAAAAGAAATGCTATTGAGGAAAAGATTGTTTTAAATAATTCAGATGAGCTTGCATTCTTATTAAACTTCGTCTATGAGCATCTTGGAGAGGTTGAGAGCAAAATTGACGAGATTGCTTTAGCGATAATTATTAAAGGACACCGAACAAAAGTTGAAAAAGCTAAAAAAGCCATTGAGATGACCCAGTCTGCTTTGTGCACTAAGAGCTTAGATTTCTCACCTAATACTGAGGCTGTTTTAAGATCAATTGATTTAGAATTATTCAAGTTTAACTATTTCTTTAAGAATAGCATTAAGGCTACAGTTCTCCTGGACAAAGATGTCAAAATCATGGCTGTCCAGGAAGACTTACCGAAAGCAGTTGATCTTATTAATGATCTTTTTAGCAGTGAAGTGATTACGCTGTCCTCTGATCAAGAGAAACTGACCGAGGAAGAAGACTGGAAAGAGTTTTTTAGTGATCTTGAAAAAGAAATGGACTCCAATAGTGCAGAACGCAGGATTAGTATTACATTCTGTCCTCCAGAAATAAGGCTAGGTGGCTTCTCAAATGACGTCACAGATGCTGCAAAGAAGCTGCGAGGTTATCTTGACAATAAAAGGCCTGTCACTGAGGTCATTCCTCTAAAGTATATACATGCAGTTGAATTTGTAGAAAATTGCATAAAACTCACCAGTATTCCAGAAATTATGGCTATGGATGTCAGCATATTGTTCAGCAGAAATATGACCTTTCCATGTCTTAAAGTGAGTGGCGTTCCGAACGTCCTAAAGAATGCTGTGGCGCTAGTTAAATCTCACATTGATGGCATTGTGTCAGAAACGTACACGTACGACAAAGCTGGAGAATCAAAAGTCCTTGAAAAGCACCGTGTTTCCTTTCAGGCTCAGGCAAAAGACCTAGGCTGCATGCTATGGCTGAACTGTTCAACAGATGCAAGCAAAATGTCACATGTTTGTTCACAAATCTGGAATTCTTTCCATTTTCAGATCATACAAGGTGACATAAGGAAGCAAAATGCTGATGCTTTGGTGTGTCCTTTAAATGGCAATTTGACTTTTGACAACCCTTTGGCTAAGGATCTCCATACTTCAGGTGGAGATGAAATTAAGCAAGCATGTGAGGAGTTACTCAAAACTAAAAAGGTCATAGAAGTGGGCACGGTGATTCTATCTAACCCAGGAAAGCTGCCTTTTCAAAAACTTCTCTTTGCTGTGACACCAATATGGGGAAAGTGCAATTATGTCTTTAGGGGAAAACGCAAAGAGGAAATCTACCTGCAGGCTTTAGTTCAGCAATGCTTGAAAACTGCAGAAAAGGAGAAATGTGCTTCAGTTGCACTGCCTGTGCTCGGATGCGGACAATTTGGCTTTCAGCTCGACTGCAGCGCTAGAGTCCTAACAGAGGCAATTAAGGAGTATTGTGAAAGTCAGCAGAACACCTTCCACAACCTGAGGGAGATCTTTGTAGTTGATCCAGATGTTGGGACGATTGAAAAATTCAACAGCATGATAAATGATGTGGTAATTCTGTCACCTTCTGTGTACAGTAGTAGGTAGATTGGGAGTATCAGATGTGTGGAGATTATGAGATAGCTCCGGACATTTTATGTTTTGTAGCATTTAGCCAAGCATCTAACTCGGCAATAACATGGCACACAAATCCAAGGAGTCAGAGTCCGGCCTACAGCTTATTGCTTACGATTTAAAAAAATAAATGCTCACAGATATGTTAACTGTTGGCGTTGAATGTTACTTCTGATTTATGGGTTTTAGGATCTTCAGATAGGCAGGGGGGGAAAACAGTGTGCCAGTTAAACTATCTAACAAGCTAAAATGACTGCATACCAGTAATCCAAAGTAAGTATTTACGGGTATGCTTTTCAGACATTTTACTTCTTTAGTCCCTGGCTCACTTAAATATACTGCATTTAATATTGTTAGATTTTGCATTTTTTTAATCAATTATTCTTCCTTTTATAATAACAAAAAAATAATTCATATGTAGATGAAGTGTTTCATTTTACCTAAAAGCCTTCAAGAAGCTTACCGTATATACTTGTGTATAAGTTGGGTCTTGAAAACCAAAAAATCGACCATAAAATCAGACCCCGACTTATGCGCCTGTTCAAAAATACAACACTTAATTTATTTATTTTTTTTACATCTTCTGCTTCCTGGAAATTTTGTTGCAGCTGCCAATTTCTTTCACCTCTTCAACAACTTTTAATTTAAAACCAGCTTCATATTAACTTCTGATCGAATGCTCCATCGTAGATAAGGAAAGCTCTTTCAATAAAGGTGTATGAGGGTGTGAGATACAAAAATGCAAATGTCACTTTGGAATAGTTCAGGTATTACCGTGTGGTCACGTAGGCACAACATATAGAAAAAAAAGGCAGTGTGCTCCGTGGTTACTCTCTCAGGGGAGCGTTAGCATATCATAATCTCTTGGACCAATAGTGTGAATTTTCCGCATTCGACTCATACAATCGACACTATAAAATACCAGAGATTATACGGTAAAATGAAGCCCGACGTACCTGCGGAAGAACTTAAATGCGAGTATATACAGTAATTCAAGCAACAGGAAAAACAGCAAAATTTATAATATCACTGTACTGAATCAAAACACGAGACTGTTATCAATGAAAGGATATGCAAGAGGGGCCCCAAAAAATTCCCGGAATTGGTCAATATATTACAGTCGTAGGGTGTAGTTATCGACTATGCCACTGAGTTTTGTATGCCTGCACTCTCGTTAATTAGTCTGACATGTGGCATTGTGTTGAGTTGATTGAGTGCATATTGACATTTACTCTACAATCATGCGTGTGGCTTCGCCAATTCTTTTTTTCCCCAAGCCGAAAAAAGTACACAGGTCATAGCAAACATCAAAATAACAATGGACCTGTTCCTAAAGAGTTTCCACATTAACAGACAGTTAATCACCAAAATTACACCGAACTGCTGAGGCGGCTGTAAGAAAACATTTAGAAGATAAAACATCTGACGTCGTGGAACATGCAAAACTGTATTTTGCCCCATAACAGCTCACCTGCACACAATGCGTTTCCAGTCAAAGGGTTTTTGACCACAAACAATGTGGCTGTTGTTTCGCACCCACCTCCCACCACCGTATTCTCAAATCTTGCCTTCATTTTATTCTGAAAATTAAAATTCAGACTGAAAGGGAAAACGATTTGCCGCCATGGAACAAATTCAGAATTAAATCGCAGGAGGTTGTAGACACAGTAAAAAAACAGAAGTACAAGAAACGTTTCCAGGAATGTGAGAAGAGCTGGGACAAATGTATTGCGTGTCAAAGGGAGTACTTTGACGGTGACTACGTAAAATTAAACTACTCTAAGCTGTATAACAAAGTTTTTTGTTTTAAACAATTCTGGGAATTTTTGGGTTCCCCCTTGTATAAAAACAAAAGATAAATTAAATCAAAGTCTTCTGTTATTGATTATGCTATTCTTGACCATTTAATCCTGGCAGCAAAAAATGTTTATAATCAATCCTGTAATTCTACACAGTAACTGTCTTGTTTAAATTCTCCAGGTCAGTAAAAAAGAAGCCAACAAAGTTCAAGACCGCACTAGAGATCAGTCTGCAGCAGGTACGGTTTCTACTACACCCAACATTATTAAAAGCCCTCTCTTAATAACAAGTGGCAGTCACGTTTTATCTGTTACATTCATAACATCTTATCCATGGGTAAGACTTGCAACATTTTATAATTATGCTTACAGAAAAGTGTTCAAAGGCATAACTTTGAGCTTAGCAAAAACGTGGGACATTTATTTTCATTTATTTTCAAATTGTTGTTAAACCAGCAGAGGATTCTCATTCTTAATGTCTAGTGTAAAAGACCCACTGAAGCATCTAGCACCCAAAATGTGAGCGTTATTTTCAAGTCTGTGATAACTGCTGGTCTCATTTTTCAAAATCTGACTGACACGCTGCCTAGGCTTGTTTTCCCACCTCATGTCTAGCGATCCTGGCATAAGCTTCTCGTTGTGATTCTGGATTGGATAAAGTCGCTTTACGCTTCTGTTCACTTCTTCTTCATGAAGCATTTGGTTTAATGATTTAGTCTCCTTTTTAAAGGACTGTCCAATTTCTGCTTCTGTGTATTTAACGTGGTCTTTCGTCAGAACCCTAAAGCACAGTCCCCACTCTTAGAATACATTAATGTACATGTAGGATATTTTTCTCATAAAGGTTTGTATACTAAATTGCTTTTTTAACTTTCTACTAGAATAATTGATTATTGGATTGCATTTGCTTGCATGTCTTGTTGGTAAGAAATCATCTGATCACAATTGCATTTCTTGAAGTTGCAGCTACGCCATGCCCAACAATCAGTGTAGCTGGGTTTCCAATTAGCCTGAAAATTGGAGACATCACAAAAGAAAATGTGGACGCCATTGTGAATTCAACCAACAGCACACTAGATCTTAATTCAGGTAAGCATCCAAAAGAATATTAGAGGTAATAAGTAAGACCAAAAATATCCTGCTATACTCACATTGTCCCTGGGTACTTTAGCCATTGTGTCTAAGTTAGTTTGCTAGTTCTTAAGCTTTTAGTAGTTGACAAACATGCTACAGTAACTAATGACTGATGCTGGTGAGTGGGATGTTTATTCTAATTTTTCAAATATGTGAAATAATGGATGACATGACATTCTGTCAGGTTTTATTTGCAGTATGCTGCACACAGTAGGTGAGAGTTGGCATTTCTGTCATAGAAAGTTGTGGAAGTGGTGAGGCCTGGCCTTATGACAAAGTTGGAAAACTCAAATTTGATCTGATTGTTCAGCTCCTTTAGGTGCGGTTCACTGTGTCTGCAACAATTCAGCTCAGATGAATGAAAAAAAGCTCCTCAGCGCTCAGCTACAGAGGGATTAAAGTTTGGGAGAATTCAAAACATATACTGCTATATATCATTTTTTAAAATCCTTACTTTTATAAAACCGATCATTTGATAATAAACATCTGACATCTGTTACACCCTTAAGCTGTCTGTGAAAGGTCCTCAGTGGACAAAATGGAGTCTTGACCATGAATGATTGTGTTGCCTGAAAATAGTAATCTGCTGATGTAGACCTCCATTAAGTAATAGTTAATAGACGTATGTGAGTCACATATTTAAATACATTGCGTTATACCAGTTAAAGGGGTAAAAATTTATCAGAACTCACAAAGACCCTTGCGTTTAGCCAGGATGGATTGATTTCCCTTACTGGTTAAGAGGCCAATATCATCTGTGGACAATAGAAATCTGCCTCCCAAGACCATTTATTCTCCCGTTGTGCTGAGTGTTGGCATTCTTCTGGTGGAACTCTCATTTTGAAACCTGTGGTACTTTATGGGAGTAGTAGCTCCAACACTCCCACTAGCAGCCCCTGTTTGGGTCCATGGGCACTGCTGGAGGGAGCTGCTGGGAGAATACTCCCTGTTATGTTGAAGTTCTGTCTGCCCCTGAAGTGCTTTCTGAACCAGACATTCTTCCAATTCCAGGTTGAAAAGTGTCCCCTAACCTTAGCTAGATAATTGAAGTTGAGAGCGGACGAGGACAGCACTCACTTGGAGAGGAGAATGAGAACAGGGGAGTCCTGGTTGGTTTTGTATGTGTTGTGGATTCTGCATATTCTGGAGTGCTTTTGCTTTGTAAAAATGGTATGGTACTTCGCTGAATAAAAAAGGCTGTGTACTGTGGAATATAATTCAAGGGACGTTATGCTCAGACTATATAATGCACCAATAAGACTGCTTCTGGAGTATTGTGTTCATTTCTCATCATCAAGATACAAGAAAGACATAGCAGAACTTGAAGCTGTGCAAAGGAGAGCAACCGTGTGCATCCAAGACTTAAGGACATGTCCTACTGTAACAGACTCGGAGAATTAAAATGATTTAGTCTCAAGCAGAGATGATTGTATGGGGACCTAATCCAGGTATTTAAAACCCACAAATGCATTTCTAAAGCAGATCCAGCAAACATTCTTTCGTCTTCAGGGTGAATGACATACTCAAGGACATCAGTGGAAATTAAGAGGACGTGCATTTAAAATAGGAAGCTGTTCTTTACGCAGAAAGTTGTGGGACTCCGGAGCAAACTAGTAAGATGTGTAGTTGAAGCAGAAACCTTGACAACCTTAGCTATTAGCTAAGCAAATGGGCTTGATGGACTCGAATGTGGTCTCCTCTCATTTGTCAATTTTTTTGTTTCTGTGTTTCTTATTTACGTTGGTCAGTTGTGTCTGGGGTTTGGGGGAGTGAGATGTTCCTTATCTGCCACCGACATCATTCATATTATTTTATTGAAGATGCCTGCTTGAATTTTAAGCTTTTGCAACCTGTAATGTTATCCAGAATTTGAATATGAGGAAAGAACTACTATTGCCATTATAAAGAGATCACATCTAATCCCCAGGTCACCTCCTGCACCAGTAAGTCATTAACTATGTTGCTTTTAATAAATGAAAATCAAAAACTGCTAAATTACAGTAGCAATAGACGAACATGCATGCTAATTCTGGAATCTTCTGATCTTACTAATCGGTGGGGGCAAACAAAAAGCCAGCAGTGGTCTCTTTGTAAAAGTGAGTCAAAAACACGAGTGTGAAATTATTACAAACACCGAGCAGCAGTAACCCAGGAGACTTGGTAAGCGGAAGCACACATACAGGAGTTCTTCAAAGTCAAGTTGCCAGTCTATCTACAGTATAATGCTTAACTTCATCGATTAAATAAAAAGTAAACATTTCACAATCTTGGGGAACCCACAAAACCTTATGGGGTTGAGGCTTGCCCACCTTGGTTACAATATTGTATTAATTATAATGATCAGTTTTATTTCAGGTTTTGTTATATTGACTTCTGTCCTTCAAAGGATATAAAGAGCCCTACTTCTTTTGCTTTGAACGCAGGTGTTTCTGGAGCCATCTTGAAAGCTGCTGGAAGTGCTGTTAAAGTTGAGTGCAAGACGCTGGGTAAGTGAAAAATCTGAATGGCGAGGTTTTAATGAGTCTCTGTACTGGTAATTAATTTTAGGAATTTCAGAAGTATTGTGAAACACCAGATATAGCAAAGGGAATGAGAGGTACTTGAGGAGAATTCAACAGCTAATCCTTTGTAAATAACAACCGAGTGAAAGGTCGTTGAGCACAATGCATGATGTGAGGCTTTGAAAAAAGTAAGGACAGCGACTGAAATAATTCTCATGTAACATTCTTAGGCTGGTATGTTGGAACACCTTGCGTTCTTGGTCTTTAATTATAGGATTTCTTGTTCGTTTTCAAAAAGCTTCTCTTTCTAACTAGTCATGGTCACTACCTGCACACAATGTGCTGACGAAACCTGAACTTGTCCCTCGTGCTCTGACTGTCCTGTTAGGCACTCAACCTAATGATGGGGTGGTTTGTACTGGTGGTGGAAACCTCAGCTGTAAGCACATCATCCAGATGGTTGGCCCAACTACAGCAGCTGGAATTACCTCATCTGTGGAAAAGGTTCTGGAAGAGTGTGCAAAAAAGAACTTAACTAGCGTTTCCTTCCCAGCAATTGGAACAGGTAAAATTTAAACAAGATGCTGCATTTTCTCCTGTACCATTTGTGGGGTAGCCCAGAATGTCCTCTGTCTCTTTCTGTTTTAACCTTCTATAGCAAGCAAAGTTAACATTTAGAGACCGGTCAAAATAAATTTCTGATAACTTAAAATGTAGTTAAAATGTCCGAAACTCCTTTCCAGATTTCTCAAAATCTGTTCGTTTTTACTTTAAGACATTACAACACATTATCTCAAATACATTTTCAGATATTGCAAAATAACTGTTTGTGCGTTTCAAGATCTTTCAAATTGAGATATCTCCAAATCACTTCCTGTAAAATTCGCTATTTTTAGTGGGCCGTCTCATTTATTTTTTGATACCTTGAAATGCATTGGAGACCCCTCAAAATGTGGAGGAAGTCATTTGGAGATATCTTGTAGTGTATTTCAGATATCTGATAATGGACAGGAATCTATTTTGAGATATCTGGAACAGCAGAAAATGAAATTCAGATATCTTAAAATAAGTTCATGTCTTTTTAAAGATACCTTAAATGTATTTGAGATATCTTGAAATCCATTTTGAAATATCTGAAATGGAGCAGAGAACGATTTTAAGATATCGCAAAAAGAATTTGAGACGTCTAAAAATGTATTATATTTTAGTTATAGTATCTGAAATGCGAGGCAATATGAAGATATCAGAAATATGATTTCTTGATTACATGCCCAGAGATTGTAAAATAACATCCAGGCCATTTTGAGATATCTGAAAAGCATTTTAAGTGATGTCTGATACATTTCTTACTATCGCTTCCTG
The DNA here is from genome assembly GCA_026402145.1 of Polypterus bichir lapradei. Taxonomy (NCBI): domain Eukaryota; kingdom Metazoa; phylum Chordata; class Cladistia; order Polypteriformes; family Polypteridae; genus Polypterus; species Polypterus bichir. The sequence goes on from JANRMT010062814.1 coordinate 57,278,934, forward strand.
CCCCTATCTACAGTGCATTTTAAGGTATCTCAAAATAAGCTAAGGATTATTTCAAGATATATGACAGTTGCCTGGAAGTCCCGCTAAAAACATGAAGGCTATTTTTACGGAATATTTTGAATTGCATTTGCGATTTTTCAGAATGCCTACAGGCATAGTTTCAGATATCTTTAACTTTATTTCACGATGCCTTGAAGTGCATCTGAGCTATCTCAAAATATCATTTTGCGATCTCTTGAGATCTATTTGAAATATCTTAAAATGTATTTTAGGTCTGGAAATGGATAATCTGTAATTTATTTTAAGAATAACTAACCTCCATTTCCAGATATCTTAAAGTGCATTTTGAGATTTTGCTAAAAGTTAATTCGGTTTGCTATAATTGTGTCTCTTTACCTATTTGTGAAATCACCATCCTGTCTGTCCCTTCTCTATACTTGTAAACAGTTCACTGCTTTTTCATCGTGTACTTTAATCCACTTTAATTGTTTCTCAGAATATTTTATAATCTCTAGGACCCAAGTTGTATTTCAAACGCTTGATATTGGACGGACTCGGCATTGCTTGATTTTAACAGTAACAAAATGGCAGTTGCTCTTTGCCAGTTTCTTGGTTTTGTCCTGCAATTATTTTCTCCAGATTTTGCTACTGATGGCTGTTTCTGGTAGCCTTTTGTATTATGCCTGTTATGCCCTTTTTTATTTATTTTCAGATTGTTTGTAAAATGATGAAGTATCGGATTTTATTTTGAGGTTTTGACTGTCTGTATGGTGTTAGTTGAAGAAGGAATGGACAGCAGCTTTAAATCCTTTCCTCCTTTTTTTCCTTTAGGTAAAGGGAACATTGCACCTGTAGACTCCATTGAAGCATTTCTAAAGGCAGCGGAAAATTATTTTACAAAATCGCCTTCCACAAGCCTTAAATCTGTGGCAATTGTTGCATTTGAGCAAAACATCTATGACTCTTTTAAGGAATATTTTTGTCAACAAATCCAGCAGTCAAGTGGGACAACCCAGGTTTGTTTATTCATGTAAAATGTCAACTTCCTTAACTAACTTACTATGAAAGAAATGTTCAGAAACAGTTCTGACAATGTTTAGAAGAGGCAAATGTAAAAGTTACTTTGGGCTGTGTAGCAGTTACTCATCAATGAGTCTGCAGCTCTTTGTGCTCTAAGCACAGGTTTACATGGAGCTGAATTAAGGCGTCCTATTTGTTACCTTTCACAGAATGTCAGTGAAACCGTGTGCAGTCTACAGAGACGACTTATTAAATGTCGCTTATTATTTTTTTAATTAAATGCAATAAGCTGCACAGCTGCTTTTGAAAATGCCTGTTTTTTCCTGACCATGAAGCTGAAGTTTCCTCCTGTTCAGAATTATCATTGTGTTGCCAATAAGTTTATAAGTGAAATGAGAATCGTGGCAGGGCTGTCTTAATGTATGGGCACAATGGGTGTTGGCCGGGGCCCCCCGGAGCATAGGGGCCCATGATGTTTCTGATGCCTATGCATGTTTCTGTTTTGCTATCAAAACAGGGACCCCAGCGTACTACTTTGCCTGAAGGCCTATGATGCTGTTAAGATGGCCCTCAGAGTCGGGGAGGACAGCAGCGCCGCAAGTTGGTCTTTGCTTATCCTGAAAATAACATTAGCTTATCCCTTCTGTGATAAGAGGTCCATGGCAAAGTGCAATTTTAAATAAATAATTGTGAGTCTCGGAGCATGCAGGTTTTAAATGGGTGCTGGTGACACGCGCTGCTCCGAGGTTGATTGGGGTGCTTGGCTGATCGCACATTCACATGCAAATGCGAGTGGGTCAGTCAATAAAGACAGCACTGGCACCCAATCAGGGCTATAAAGGAGAGAGACAGAGGAGAGACAATTGGATAAGAAGAAAGAAAAAGACAGTCCGGGAGTATAACTGGAGAAGCAAATGGTCGGGAATAAATGAGATGGCAACAGCAGCATCAGTGTGTGAGAGAGGAGATCAGAGTGATGGGGCGCCGCAAACCGAGCAACGAGAATGGTGCGCTGTGGGGTGTCTCTGTAAATCAATGTAAGAACAGGGTCGGTGAACGAACCTCCCAGACATCCTTTACCTTTTGGAAGCTAAGAGCACTTATGGAGAAAAAATAATCTCCTTTTTTTCTTTCTATATTAGGCATCGGATCCTCAGAACACCTCTGGACCTCCCACTGTGTCCATTCCAGGTATTATCAGTCAGCAAGTTTTGAAAATGTGCAGACAAGTGAACCCCACAAACCTGAACAGGAATAAGAGGGTTCAGTTTTGTGTAAATGGATGGAATATGCAGTAGTTTAGAGGGTGTAGTAACACAGCCTGTTCCAACTCTGCTTTAAGACGGACAGACAGAGGGTTTTTAACTAATCAACAGAAGCAGGGACACTTGTGCAAATTGTTTGCTTCAACTTGTTCCATGAAGAAGGCCCATTTGTAACATTCTGAAGTTTCCTTTTTTTCAGTTTTTGCTAACGTAAACTTTAAATTTAAACTCCTGGCAGTTTACTGCTTACCTTTTCACCATTTTAGATCATTCATTACATTTCAACTAAGTTGGTTTGAAGAAAAACTGGGGTGTTATAAAACTTTTGACCAGTATTGTATATATGTACGTGTAAATACTATATATGGAATGTAATGCAAACTTGCTTTACTTCATTCAATTTCTCGTTTATTTAAAAAGCTGACATTTGGCAGGATGGTACATTAAGGCCAGTAGGTATCTGCTAAGAATGGACTTTTCAAAATATCATTAGTTCAGGGTAAACCCACCCAATAGGAAAACTAAATACCCCAAAATCTCAAATGCTTTGACTGATTAAATTAAAACTTGGTGACATTATAGAAAAAAGAAAATTAGCTGACACTTTTTTATATATTTTATATACTTTTTTTATTTCTCAATATTATTGTTGTAGTGAGTGTATTATTCTTAGGCCCCACATCCTTTTTGCATCTCGGCACAAAAAAATGTGGCTTGCCGTACATGCAGATAAGCTGCACCAGCACAACACCACTGACCAAGCAGAGGCTGTAATTGTGTCGAGGATTTTGACTGCCGCTTCATGCAAATGAACAAGAAGCGATGTGGAGTGAAGACTCAAAGCTCAAAGAAGAAATACTTAGCAAGTTGTGTCCTTGGGTAAACACTGTACTCCATGTTCTGTCGGCTTCTTCTTACTCCTCACCATATGATATAAAATACGTACAAATTTAAAGAAGGCAGACCTATTTCTGATGGATTGTCATGTGTGCTTATATAAATACACTTCAAACAACAGGATGGGGGATGACAGGCACACTTCAAGTCCAGGGTACAATGCAAGCTGGGAGCGATGAGATTCCTTGGTCGGTTTAAATGCTTGCACAGCTCAGTAAAGGGGTCCCCCACAGACAGAACATAGAAGAGGTGGACATTGTACTTGCAGTAGTTCACAATGTTATTTCTTTTAACCTGTTTTTATCTGAACAATGCTTAAACGTTCAGTTCATTGGATGGGCCATGTACTGTACATGTGCAGCCTGGAAACGTCCATGCTGTATGTGATAAGTTAAAGTAAAGCACGGTTCAGTTTATATTCCTTTTGATCTAAGCCCTCCAAAACTTTGTAATGGTAGAAGATTACAGATCAAAATGTTACACTGAAATCTGACTCAAGCTACCATTTTTACATAATGAGGTACAGGTTGAAATTATATTTATACCTAACAGCCGCATTAAAAATAAAAAAAAACCTCACACTGTTCCATTGCATTCCAGCTGGTGTGGTGCTGAGGTGTCACCTGTTACATGGCTGCACTTGGGTCCTATTTTGGGATCCTGAGGTGGTTCGTTGTGTGGTGGGTACAGTAATGCGCTGTATCAGTGCATACTCCCAACCTCATCCTCCTAAAATTTTCATTATTTCTACTATTTACCTGTTTCAATTAAAAAAACAAATCAGTTTTCTTTAAAATTTTGTTTTCCAATGACCATTAACAAAAGCCAAGGTCAGTCACTAGGAAAAGCAGAAATTGATCTATGGCAGGAATGTTTTACTGATGGGCAATTGTATGTAGCATGTTCAAGAGTAAGGAGCTCCAGTGAACTAATAATGTCAGCCCCTGGGGGAAAAAATAACAAATATTTTATATGGAAAGCTACTCTGTTAGTTACACAGTACTGCTGATACATCAGATTAACCGACACCATTATAACTGATTCCCACTCTCTCAGGAAATGCAACACAGCTAATCTAAGTGTGTTACGTATGTATGTGTGTATGTGTAATCACTCAAAATTAACACATTTAAAATGAAAACTTCTTTAATTGAACAAGTAAAGATAAAATGAGAAAGTGGTTCAGTGTACCACATACAACCGTGAAGTGTTGGGGTCCCTGTAGGCAAACCCCATACACTGTAATTCAAACAAAATGCAAGTTGAAAAAGAAAAGGAAAAAAGCCTTTGCTGATGTGAGTCTCAAAGTTGGTTGTTTCAAGATTCCGCTGATAAGGACTTCCGACAGGAACAGGCGGGTCCAGGTGGGCTAATATTAGAAGTTACGTCAATCTTCTGGTCTGCAGAGGGAGGAAGAGAGAAGGTGTTTGTAAATATAGTCGTCCTGTGTCATCCATTATCATCTGTACCTTTTAAGCTGCCTTCAGTGTGTCAGCATGTAAATATTTAAACTGTGTAGTGTTTTCTGCATGTATATAATATATTGGTCATTTTGAAAGCTTAAATATACATCTTCATGTCTTCCGGTTATACTTTCTTATTTTCTTTGAAGATAAAACAGATTCGGCATATAAGTGAATATCATGTATGCACTGTATAAATACAGAGAACACACAGCAAAAGGCTTTCGGAGTTAAAAGTTCAATTCAGATTCCTATCCCCCCAATGCTCTTAAATCAAATCAGCATCATTTTGGGTTTTTCTGAGACAAACACTGGACATGCCTTTTGGTGCGTCTGAATGTGCGCTCTCCGTTCCCAATGGCTTTCTCTTTCCTTTCCTGCGGTGCCTGGTCTGCTCAGCCTGGATGTGAAGGGTTCTTGCTTGCGCTCTCAGAGTTGCAGCAGTCATGCCATGCATTTCTTTCCACAGCATCTATCACTTCAGATAGAGACCTGTGATTTTAGTCTTCTATGCCTGGACTGGACCCTTTACACTAAAATGGGAAAGCATCGTGTTTTATGTTCTTGTACTTGTCTTTTTTTTTTTTTTTTGGCTGTTGTTAGGTTTTTCATTTTCATTCTGGGGCAGATTTAATTTAATATTAATCCCCATCAGATCAGCGGGTATGCTAGGCGTTTGTGCATTCAAAGCCAGATCCGCAGCACCAGTCAGTAAGTCGCCATTCTCTTCATTTGTGTTGTTAGGCCTTCTTTGGGCCTTATCACTGAAAGATTTTGGAGTTCCTGAAATTTTAGTTTCTGTTTGGTGAACTCCCCAAAGAGACATATTCAGGATGTATCAAGATTTACCTTTTGTCTTATCATTAACCAGTAAACGACATGATTTAGTTTGAATAATATGTAAAAATACAGATGCAGTATACTCATATTTTAAAATGTAATTAAATGTGCTTTAAACTTTTTTGTTATACATGTTCATAGGGTCTTCATTTCGAGTAAAATTATCATTTGCAATTAATTACAGCAAACCCTCATAATTTAGATGGTTGACGGCCCTTGCACACTGTGCATTATGAAAGTATTCAGATCCTTTACAAGTTTGAAACTGTTGATAAATTACAAATGACAACCAGTTTGGAATTGGAATGATTTCTTATTTAGCGTATGAACTTGCTTACATTACTGTGTATTTTATTACACTTTTGTAATTCTCCCACATCTGAAGTGGGTCTGAACTCTTCTCCCACACTCCTACTGATATTTATATAAGTGATGGTGGTGAGGCAGCTGCATACTACATATGGAGTCACAAAAAAAGGAAAACTGTGACCAGTTGTAACAAATTACTCTTAATGCACTTTCTTGGTGGTGCCTATTAAAACTGTGTAATGCTTCTTAGTTTGTTGTGGGTTTTGTGCTGCTTTCTAGTAACGAGTCCTTGAGTTTTTATCTCTCCTTGTTTGCCTCCAAGGCTGTCCTATCATCACCATTGAAGTGAGAATCTGCAATGTCACTGTGGCTGTAAAGAAAGGAGACCTCGCATTGGAGACTGTCCAAGGGATTGTCAACACGACTAACAAGACTTTCAACTCGACCAAAGGTAAGAGTTTATCTGTCCTTCATGTGGTTCACCCACAGTTTATCAAATACAGTAAGTGGATTAAACTAAGAGTAAAGTAGAATGATGCTGATAACAATAACAGCACCATTTATTTCTATAGCTCAAAGTGCTTTACAAAGGTAACAAAGAGAAAGTTACAAGAAAACAAAAACAATTAAGATTAGGCAATAATATTAAAGAATTAAGTAACAACAAAAAAGGTAAGGCCAGATGGCTGGGAGGACAGAAAAAAAAAACAAAATCTGCAGGGGTTCCAAGGCCAAAAGACCACCCAGCTCCCACTGGGCATTCTACCTAACATAAATGTTTCTAAATCAAACCTCTTAGATTTCATGGTTAATATGATAGGTTTTGATGAAGTTGGTTTTGTCGATAGATGAGACATCCGCTTCAGGGGGCTGCATGGTGCCTTGATCAGGTGGTGGTAGTGCAGATCACCACCACAGAAGAACCAGAAAAGACAGCAGAGAATAGTGGGGATTAGTACAGGTAGTGAATTCCTGAAGAATATGAGAATTCTATACCCATATAGTCTATCAGGGATACAACTGAAACGTAGCTACGAGAAGGCCAAATTAAAATAATGGATTTTAGTAGTTTTGTAAAATGTTCTACAGTGTTAGCCTGGTGAATTTCTGTAGGTAAAGTATTCCAGATTTACTTGCATAACAGCAAAAGGCTGCCTCACCACTTCTTTTAAGTTTGGCTCTTGGAATTATAAGCAGACCATTTTTAGAAGATCTAAGGTTAAAACTTGGAGTGTAGGAGGATATAGGAAGGAGCGAGATTATTTAATGCTTTCTAAACCATTAGTAGTATTTTAAAGTCCATTCTGAATAACACAAGTAACCAATGTAACAACGCTAAAACTGGTGCTCACATTTTCTTTTCCTAGTTAAGATTGTGGCTGCTGCATTCTGCACTAATTGCTGTTTTTCTTAGGTAGTCCGGTTAGGAGTACATTATGGTAATCTAGCCAACTAAAAATGAATATGTGAACTCATTTTTCAACATCTTGTAAAGTTACAAGAGGTCTATCTTTTCTTGTATTCCTTACGTGAAAAAATGCAGTCCTAGCTATCTGGTTAATATGCAATTTAAAATTTAGATCAGATTCAAAGATTACCCCTAGTTTCTTTACTACTGCCTTGATTTTTAAAACCCAAGATATTGAGTTTATTTCTAATATCCTTACTATTTCCATGTTCGCCAATCACTAAGATTTCTGTTTTCTCCCTATTTAGTTTGAGAAGGTTACTCCTCATCCATTCGGAAATACTGCTAAGACATTGGATCAGAAAGCCAAGAGCATCAGGGTGATCAGGCACTATAGATAAATAAAGCTGTGTGTCATCTGCATAGCCGTGGTAGCTCACCATGTGCTTTGATATAATCTGACCTAATGGAAGCATGTAGACTGAAAAGTGCAGCTGACCCAGAGTAGATCCATGTGGTATACCATATAAAATAACATGTATCCAGGAAGCACAATCCCCACATCTAACAGAGAATTTTCTACCTTTTAAGTACGACTGAAACCAGTTTAAGATGCTGTGAGGGGCCCACCCACTGTCTGAGGCGATTTATATGAATACTGTGGTCTATGGTGTCAAAAGCTGTACTCGAGTATAAGAGAATAAGAACAGATATACATCCTAAACCTGGTTCTAAAACCTGACTGAAACTTGTCAAGAATAAAATGTTAAATCAAGTAATCATTTAGCTGCTTAATACCTTTTACTTAAGAAAGGCAGGTTAGAAATTGGTCAAAAATTGTCGAAAACAGAAGGGTCGAGTTTATTTTTCTTGAGCAGATGTTTAACAATTGCAGTCTTTAGACAGTCAGGGAAGAGACCCGTATCTCATAATGGACAAAGATATAGCAAAATCTTCACAGGTTTTACTAATAGTATTTAGCAAGGATTCAATTAAATGAGCTGGGTTTAAAAGATGATCAATAGTTGAGATAATAAAACTTCTGGATTATCAGCATTTTCATTTGTAATTTTAGTGAAATAGGACGTCCTCTCAAGGAGGACTGCATTGTTATATTCTATTCTATGCTATTCAGTTTGTGTTTTTCTCAATTTACACTCAGTTCTCCAGCATGTTCTCTTTGAATCAAACACTCTTTGGGCCTTCCAAGGTATAATAGGACTGGAAGATTTCTTAACGGCCTTTTCAGGGGCCAATATGTCAACTGCAGCTCACACCTTAGCATACAAATTCTCCACCTTACAATTAACACTGTTAGCACTATTGAGGTAAGCACTACAATCTGATTGATTATTTAAAATATTAGCAAACACTGAAGCTACAGTACATATGCTTCAAAATAATGTTTTTTTAACAATATGCTTCTAATTAGTTGTAGTTATCAGCATTTTTACATTTAATAATATGCAAAAAAATATACAGATCTCCACGAGCTGCCTCGTGTCAACTTTTAATCCTTTTGAAATCACTAAATCCAACATGTTTATGTTTATGATTATGTGAATTTCCCCTTGGGATTAATAAAGTATCTATCTATCTATCTCTAGCTATGTGTCCTAACGTGCCAACTGAGATCAAAATAATGCAGTAAGTTCAGGAATTCCCTTGCTTTCAAGTCACATTGGATATAAACATGAAAATTAAAATTACCTATAATTAAGAAACTGTCATAGTTATTATTACAGATACCAAGTCTGAGAATTCTTCAATAAAAGACGTACTATATTACTATAATTGGTCAGTACAAGAGACTGGGAGACTCCTTGAATAACAATGGTAATATGTTCAAAAGAAGTGAAAGTACCAAAACTGGAATTTTTAACATTTGATCGGGCTGAGTAAATACTCCCTAAACCCCACGACTTTTTTGCCTTGCAAACCAAATGAGCAAAGCTGTAATTTGGAGGTGCTGCTTCAATTAACACTGTTGCACCATCTGAGCTGAGCCATGTTTCACTTGGTGGGAGAAAGTCAATTTTCCTATCACCGATAAGATCGTTAATGTAAAAAGTCTTGGTGGTTAGCACTCTAATATTCAGCAAAGCCACATTTACATTCTCGGAAGAGCAGAGCTAAATCGGAGTGCTACATCAGCTTGAAATGGTAATTAAGTTATTTGTATTAATGCTGCTTTATGCAAATTTTTTTATTTAATCTATAATCTGTTGTTATCGTTCTAATACAGCGCACATCTAAAGATGAAATAGTAATTAAATTATTTGCATTTACAGTACAGTGGAACCTTGGTTCACGAACGTCTCGGTACATGTACAACTCGGTTCACGACCAAAAACTTTGCCAAACTTTTGCCTCGGTTCACGACGACACACTCGGTATACGAACAAGCCAGTTTCCCTTTCGGTTTGTGCGCGCCAATGATTTCCGCACGTGTTGCATTGTTCTCGGTCAGACGTGCCTGCCTGTCTGCCTGCCTGCGCGTTAGAGAGCGAGCGCGTGTGTGCTGCTGAGAGAGAGCGAGCGCGTGTGTGCTGCTGAAAGAGAGCGAGCGCGTGTGTGCTGCTGAGAGAGAGGGGGAGGGTGCGTGCTGCTGAGAGAGAGAGAGAGAGTGAGCCTGCTCCTGCAGCTGAGCAGGGAGCCTGGGTGTTTTATGTCAGTGTTATTCAATGTTTTTACATTAGTTTACTATTACACTGTACATTCTATGGTGTAATTAACTATATTTGTGCTTAATCTTTAAAAAAAATATATTTATATACAGTTCGTACGGTCTGGAACGGATTAATTGTATTTACATACAATCCTATGGGGGAAATTGCTTCGGTTCACGACCAACTCGGTTTACGACCAGAGTTTTGGAACGAATTATGGTCGTGAACCGAGGTTCCACTGTATACTGCTTTGTCTGTTTTTTTGGTTAGACTATGCTTGGTTATTATAGTGCTAATACAATGTATATCTAAAGGTGAACTCACTACAGAATTATCACATCCTAGCAAGGCATTATGGAAAACATTAGGAGTAAAATTATGTAGTCAGGAAAGGTTGTTTACCTTCAAGATGTTTTCGGAGAGGATCAGGGTGCTGAATCTGTTTGGATGCAAACCATCTCACCTGAAGAAATGTGGTCTCTCCCAGAAAAGATCCTAGTGGTCCATTGAAACTGAAGTTTTGTCTCTTGCTAGAAGCTTCTCAAACAGTCATTCAAGGCCACCAGACAACTATACAATTCATCTGAAATTCTAGCCAGAGGCAGGGGACCTGAAATGATGATTCACACAGCCGGGGTCCTGTCCTGTCCTTCTTGGCTAGAAGGAGTGCTGCAAAGTCTGCCTTTAGAACCTGTCGATGTCACGTGTCGTTTACGCCCACATGTAATATGATGGTCCCAACAGCCCTGTCCTTATGTTTCTCGAAGATTACCAGTGCTCTTCTTGTAATATCACGTACACGTGCACCGGGAAAGAAACAAAAGATTTCTGTTTAGGGCATGAAATATTGAGGTTGCATACAATTGAGTCCCTGGCATTGTGGTGGAGTGGAGAGGGTCGACGCGGTTCTGGATGGCGATGCTTGGCTGAGCTGACGGAGGTGATCTAGCCTTGAGCCCCCGTCTGCATTGCTGAAACAGCCAGATTCCATTGTTGTCGTCATTTCGAGTATTAGCGGTGGGTAAAAACTCACTTGGCCCAGTGAATGAGCGGCACGGTTTGATGAATCGAGACAAGTTGCAATGATCTCAGCTGCTGAGGAGGACTCTTTTAGCAGACAAGCCTTCAGATCCCTGAGGTGCATTTGTCTGGCTAGGAGTTGCTGAACTTGACTCTCAAGAGCCAGGAGTTCTTCTTCAAAAATGCGCTGCAACAAGTCGGCAATTTTCCGCTTCCCAATAAGTATGATAATGAGAAGCATTAGGTGCACTGCCCATGTTAAAGCTCTGGGTGTTCAAGTTTTTAGTTTTGTAACCCATGGATAATGAGTAAATCTTGCAGATGCAGACAGAGAATGAGAGATTATTAGGCAGGTTTCAAATACTGTTGCACACTGCTGTATTCATATTATTACTTTAGGCAGCATATTCAGCCTCAATCAGCTGCAACATTTCAAATAGTGCAAAGTAAAGTACAGAGGCTGAATTGTAATTTTAGTTCTCCTTAAATCTTCAGTGGTTCATAGGTGTTTGTAGATGGCACACTCTCTCTTCTGATTCTGGATGCACGTCTTTCTCTTCATTTCATGGATTTTGAACTAGTAGTAAAAATTCAATAACTGCAAAGGCTTCTCTTTCTTTGTCTGTCTAGGGGTATCGGGAGCCATCTTTAAAGCAGCCGGAAGCTCTATTCAGGATGAGTGTAATAAACTCGGTAAGTGGATTAGTAGCCAGTAGCTTTCAAGGAACTCGGACCCTGCAACTGAGGGCCAAAATCCAAGCTCTGCTGGTACATTTCTGCCATCTACTGGGTGTAAGTGATAATGCATGAAGTTTTACTAAGGTGTGCCCTTTAGAGCAGGGTGGCTCAGTTTGCCTTCAGGCAGCGTGACTTAGTGGACGTACCTGTTTAATTGTCACCTGTGACACACTAATGTCACCTGTGACAGTTAATACTGCAAAGTAACAACATGTAAGCAACAGTATCTTCATATAAAGTAAGTACACTGCACTTGTAAGGCAGCTTGGAGTGTGTTTGTTTGTGCAAACTGCTTTATTACCATAACGGTGCTATTACAGTCATTACACACCTCAAAAGAAACCTGAAACCAAAGTGTAGGACTTTCTTAAAGGAAAAAAAACAATCATTTTAGTGTTGTGTGACATCAGCTTCTGATGTGCACACCTCTTCATTTTAATATCCTATTTAAGGAGTAGATGGAGCTTTAGAAGAAGTTCACTGGACCATCTGAAGCTTCCTAGCAGTCTGCTTTGATGCAGCCCATTTGTTTTGGGCAATTCTGTCAATCTCCGGAGTTTCTCTGCATTATCTTGGTTATGTTATTGTAATATCTTAATCCAAATAGTGAAATCCCTGCTGATTGTTTTGTTCTGTCAACTGAATAGCCATGTGGTTGGTTACTTTCAGGTGAAACATAGCAATGAAATACCACAACTGTTTATCATTAAATTATATTATCGTTATCCACTAAAATATCTCCTACTAGCCGTTCCCCGTAGTAGTTGTGAAACAGGACAAACTTTAAAAATCAATAAACAAAAAGGTATTGCTAGCTAAGCGGAGGCAAAGTACACTCGAAAACGCAGAGGTAGACTGACTCCCCACTCCTGATGTCATGCTTCCCCCTCCCCTCGGCCCGCAGCCTTTGTCTTGGATTAGCGTGAATATATAGCTCCTGCAAGCAAACTATGATTCTTAGCACGATGAGAGAAGTCGCAAAATCAACTGGAATGTTCAAGTAAATTCTAGAAAAAAACCCGCTCTAAATCCGTTAAGTAGTTCTCTCATTTGCTAGCTAAGCAGAGGTAAGGTACGCCCCGAGGCTGGAGCATAAGTGAGGAGAGCCCCGCTGCATTTCTCTCGGATTCGCACAAATAAATCGGTACTGCAGGCAAACTATGTTACTTAGCATGATGAGAGAGGTCGCAAAATCAACCGGAATGTTCAAGCAAATTATAAAAAAAATTTTGATCTAAATCCACTAAGTAGTTCTCTCGTTTGCTAGCTAAGCAGAGGTAAGGAATGCCCCTCGGCCCGCTGCGTTTCTCTCAGATTCATACAAATAAATCATACTGCAAGTGAACTATGATACTTGACGCAAAGAGAGAGGTCGCAAAATCAACCGGAATGTTCAAGCAAATTCTAGAAAAAGATCCAATCTAAATCCATTAAGTATTTCTCTTGTGAAAAGCGGACAGAGAGACAGACATTGGATTTTATATATTATATTGTATTATATAAATTATTTTATATTATATCGTATATATTATATATGTATAATAGAGAGAGAGACATGCATCTTTTCTGGCTAGTTCAGGTGCCAAATATTTAGTTTACATGAAGTTTTACTGTGATGGTGCAAGGGCTGGGGTATATAAAATTTAAAAATAATAGTTCTTTACATTTATATGGCGCTTTTTCTCACTAATCAAAGCACCCTTCACTCTGGGAGAACCCGAGATGCGAACCCCTGATCAATTTGATTTAATATTTAAGAAAAACTCAACATGCAAAAGCCAATATTGTGACATTCAACACTTTTATTTATAGTAACACTTTAGTTTAAGTACTGAAAAACACATTCATTATTCATTTACTGTTACGTAACAAGGCCTTAATAAAGGCTTCTTCTGCTATTCATAACACTTATAAAACATCACTAGATGGATTATTTATCTCTGTGCTGTGTGCCGTATTGACATGATGGTAAAATGACTTGTGAATATGAAGGATTCACATGTCTTACACTAAATATGTAATATGAAGGGTAACGTGTCTCAGGTAAGCCACCTCAGACCACCCCAAAGTGACGTTTTGTTACTAGGTCACATTGCACAGATGAATAAACACTTTATTGATGCTTTGTACTGTAAGTGTTATGAAGACCCAGAGAAGTGTTTACTAAGGTCCTGTTACATAGTAGTGAATGAGGAATAAATGCATTTTTGAAGTACCTAAAGTAAAGTGTTACCATATTTATTTTTCCAAAACTTCATCTGACCATTAATTAAAATTCACAGCGTCACCAGCACTCCTTCTAAACGTGTCTACAGCGACTTCTCCTGTGTTGCCTGGCAATGAGGAGTGTGTGAAGAAAGTGAAGCGAGGATCAGAATAAGAAGACAGTGCATGTAGTACAACATCTAAAGATAAAACCTGTCATGAAGAGGTCACCCAGGGGACATATGGCACCTGCATCCTGGTGTCCCACCTCCCCAGAAAAAATGCAAGATGGCATAAAATGTTTGCTATCCTGCTACTTTGAGTGTGAATAGATAAGCAACAGGTGGAAGGAGATAAATGCTGCAGTGACTCGCCATATTGCAAAACAAACCATCATCTACTCAACAAGCACACTAGAAGTACTCCGAATTTCTCAGTGGTCAGAGGACCACCCAAAACACTCAATTCACCCCACACCAGAGGTGAGACCTTCACACAACCATCCATTTCACACACACTCCACTTTGGGTTAAATTAAAACCACAGCCTTCAGAGACGGCCAGACAAATAGATAAAAAGAACTTTATTTGAAAAAATGAAATCGGGCTTTTTTACAGATGCTGTTTTAATAAACAAATGTGCAAATTAATAGATAAATAAATATTAGGCCTGAGAAAGTAAATGCATCGATTTTTGTGATTAATCTTGTCTGTTTAACGCATTAAAAATACTGCATCCAGGTACGAAAACGAGGCAAACGCCTCAGGCAGAGCTTTGGTCAGGGTGGTATTTTCATTTAAATTTTTTTAACATTACAAAACAATAATATTATAAGGATCAGGCTGGAGAGGCAGAGAGCCATGTGGCTTTGCTTTCAGAAGGTGCAGTGCGTTATGCAAATGAAACATCTGAGCGGGAGGAGAAAGTCCCGGGAAAAGAGTGGTAGGAGCATGAGCGACGGGCTTTAGTCACATGGGGTAGCTGTAGCACGGGTGTGCAAGAGCGAGTAGAGGGGTCAACAGTGAAAGAGCGACGAACACTGAGGCAGGACACCATATAGACGGACTAGACGAGTCGGAGTGCGCCTAAATTTAAGGCGATCACAGAGCTGCCTTTATGTCGGGAGGCCCATCCTCCTCAGATGGGTCTCGACCACATGAGCAGAGTGTCTCTCTCAGGTCAGGATTAGGGGTTACTACACTGTTATTTTCATGGCAAACAAGTTGAAAAACACTTGTGTAGAGTATAATTATCAAGTTGTTGATGTTGATGAACAATTGAGAACAGAATTTGTGAAGTTTTAACACGAGTTTTAATGTATGCCCATCAGTAATGCATTCAAAGTCAACAGTCATTTGGATCTTTTAAATTTTACTTGACACGTCTGTGTCTCATATGCTATTCCAAACTGAGAATTAATACATTGGCCTCGTTTTCCTTTTATCTTCTTTTCAACGCCTTTTAGGAAGCCATTCAAATTCAGGTTGTACTTGCTGAAGTAGCATTCTGTTAAAAATTCAGGTTTAAGCTCTTTAAGTTTAAACTATGCCTTTGTGTTCATTCTACATTAAATTTATATTTCAATGTGTATTTACTTCTAGATATTTAGATATTTTATAATTACATGTTTTAATGCTAGATGAGATTAATCACAATTAATTACACACATTTATGCAATTAACTTTTTTTAATCTATTCCCAGCCCTAATAAATATATATATACTGTATATATACTGTGTGTATACAGTACAGGCCAAAAGTTTGGACACACCTCCTCATTCAATGTGTGTTCTTTATTTTCATGACTGAAGGCATCAAAACTATGAATGAACACATGTGGAGTTATGTACTTAACAAAAAAAAGGTGAAATAACTGAAAACATGTTTTATATTCTAATTTCTTCAAAATAGCCACCCTTTGCTCTGATTACTGCTTTGCACACTCTTGGCATTCTCTCGATGAGCTTCAACAGGTAGTCACCTGAAATGGTTTTCACTTCACAGGTGTGCCTTATCAGGGTTATTTAGTGGAATTTCTTGCTTTATCAATGGGGTTGGGACCAGCAGTTGTGTTGTGCAGAAGTCAGGTTAGTTGGACGATCATTTATTTTTCAACAGGACAATGACCCCAAACACACCTCCAGGCTGTGTAAGGGCTATTTGACCAAGAAGGAGAGTGATGGAGTGCTGTAAATGGTCATGAAAATAAAGAAAACACATTGAATGAGGGGGTGTGTCCAAACTTTTGGCCTGTACTGTATATATAATATGTGTGTGTGTGGGCACGTATTCTTAAACGTGTATAAAGGCACAAACATTACATATGCATTCACTACCATTTCAATTCCCAAAAAGTGCCTACAAAGTAAGAGTGCACTATAATGTATAGTGTTCGTGCTCCTTTTGCTCTGCTGTGTCATTTTATCATGTTACAATAAATTTTGCAGGTGATGATGAACAATCGACAGAGATGGTTTCGACCTGGGAGAATGGCAGGGTCGTTGAAGCAGCCAGGGACTTATTTGTTGCAATTAAAGTTGATGCCAAAAGGTAAGTAAATTCTCCATTTAGAAAACTTTTTTTTTCTTTTGCTGGTTGTGGTCTTTAGGCAGCTAGTACTGTTTGTTCTAGTTTTTCCTTAGTGCCAATGTGATAATGGAACAAATTAATTTAAAAGGCATTACTCCAATGCAGTGCATCAAAATAAACAAACAAGTAAAAAATACAGTAAATGCAGTACATTCAATCCAAAGAAAGGCTTCAAAAATTGGCAAAATATCAATATTTAGGGCAAGTTGTTTTGTTACATTTGCAACATAAAATATAATAAAAATCACTATTTCCGAATAAATTTGACAGAATTATTTTATAGCTAAACTATACAAAAAACAATTTTGTAATCTTTACTCAGTCGTTTTCTCCTAAAGTATGAGGTTTTCAGTGCTGTAAATATGCAGATTTCTTTATTGGGCTTTACAATATACTTTCAGAGGTTCATTTTCTTTATGGACAAATTTATACCATGAAGAAAAGGCATATTAATACCATACTTCAGTTAGCACAAGACAGGATTAAAGCCAGTCCATTGCAGTGTGAGCACAAAAAAACACACATACCGAGGCCAATTTGTCACCAGTCTGTTTAACCTGCGTGTCTTTGGACCATTAGAAGAAGCACATGCAGACATGGGGAGAACATGCAAACTGCACACAGGGAGGACCCATGACACAAAACCAGGTCTCCTTACTCTAAGGCAGCAGTGCTACCACTGCGCCACCCTTTATACCATACTTGAGCAAGGAAAGTACTTTGTAGAAAAGAAAATTACAAAATGAATACATTTAGAGAGTCAAGAGGGCCTTTTAATTGGTGTCCCATAGCAGGGGTTTCACTAGCAGCCTTATGCACTGCCAAATTAATGGAAAACCAGAGCTCTGGAACCCATTAATCCCAATCTTGGGGGTGCTCACCTACATAGGAGGCCATCATCATTTTTATGGGCTGATTCATTGTTCTTGCCTTTCTAAGTACCATGTTATATCCCTTTCCAAATTAATGCTGGTCTCCTTGATATACTTCTGCCAGATCTTTACAGACTCAACTCGACCAGGGATCTTGTACCACCTTGAAGATTCATCATCACTTTTCACTGCCACAACAAATCTAACATAGACTGGAAATATTTTATTTTACAGAGAAAACAAATACATGATGCTACACAGACCAGAATAATAGCTATGTACTAGAATTACAGACTTCCTGCTCTGCTTTGTCTCCAAGTTTGTTGTGTTTCTTACCTATCAGATGAAGTAGTGTTTCCCACTTGCTGAGACAGAGCAAAGCATGCCCCTCCTACCTTCTATTAGTAAGCCCAAAGGCTAATTCATACTTCTGCATTGACCCTGCACCGTCGCCTATGTAGTCTGATTCCTCAAAAAAGTGACTTTGAGTTGCATTGACGTAAACCCTTTGCAGATGCCTTTGAGTCTGAGTAGCCAGTTTGGTTAACTATGTATTTCCTGAAATGCATTTCCATTTGTCTTCTGGTTTGAAAGTAAGTCAGCGTATAAAAAATGGAAATATGTGTGGAACAAATGTTTTCCTAGAAAATGTGTAGCAAGAGGAGTGCTGATCCTGGAAAGTCAAAACTACCTGCATTTTAATGGATAGTTTTCTGTTCTTGTATACTACAAGCACTAACAGCTAGCATTCAGACATTTGCTTGTGGAGCTGATACAAACTGCTTTTGACAGTGTAGCGTCCTTGCATAGTAAGGCGTAAGCTTGACATAGCTTGACACAGAAGTATTAATCAGCCTTTTGACTTAATGTCACTGGTGGTTGTCTTGATTTGCATCCTATAGAAAGCTGCAGTTTCATCAGTCAACAGTTGCACGAGAGCATGAAACTAAAAATTGCATGATTCCATTTTTACCTCACAGTCTTCTAACAGAACTTGGCACTAATTCCATATACTGTTGCTCTTCTGCTTTTCCATATTTCTTGTAAGCACTCCTTTCATGTTAACAGCTCTCTTCACACATTACAGTCTGCAGCAGTTCTGATACCATATATTTTTATGCTTTTCCTGATTACTGCTAATACCAAGTTTAAACCAGTATGCCCAGATTTCATCCATGAGTATTTTTTTTTTTTAAATTTATTCTTCTGCTGATTTAAACAAAATTACGGCCCAGTCAGGCAATTATCGTGAAAGCTTCTTCCATATTGTTTTTTTTTCCATTTCAGTTATTAAATTCTCTGTTCTAATCTGTGTCTTTGCCAAAGGAAGACCATGACTTAGCTGAAGTACCAATATGAGTAAGCATCTGTGTGTTTTATTGAAGAAGAGTAGGAATAGGTCATAGTTCTAATCGTTTTTAACCACTTTAGGTTAAGCACTCCACCCTCAAACATCCGTATATATACCTTGAAGAATTTCTATTTAGGAGCTCAGAGTTTTCCTCAAGCTAACAAGACTATTTCTGTATATGCTTCTTCATTATTATCAGCAGTAAAATAGGCATTTATTAAAACCCACGGCTCATTTCTCTCTTTCCACCCTTGCAGTGCAATATTGTTGGATTAATTTCTACTGCTGATGCAAATAAAGGAGAATTTTCATAGTTCAATCCTTGAGTGTCTACTAATAATTTAAGGAGTATTGTCCTATGCCACACCCAAACTCTTGAACCTTTTTTTAAATGTCACTGATGGAAAGCATCAAACAAGATGTTAACAGATCATCATCCAAATATCTTATCTTAGCAAAATTAATATTGTTAAAATTAATATTCCAAAGCGCATGTATCCCTTTTGGAGCACCCCACACATATGAAATATACATGTGTATATTAGTATACATTTTAAAAGTCAGACACACTTGTTACTTTGTCTTGAATTCTAAACAGGACCTTACAGTGATATAAAGCAGACGTTGACATAGCACTACTTTCGTATGGGGCTGTGTATACAGTATGTATACAGTGACACTTTAGGAGACAGAAGGCAATGCAATCATAACTGCATGGTTAACCAGGAAAATAAAAGTCTGTTGTCCTCCAGTCAATACTAGCTACTGTCAAGTTATTAGGAACCCAGTGGTCCACTCATCTCTCAAAATATGGTACAGCTGTATTAGACATTCCCAAGGGAGGGCTGTTCCCTTTTGCTGCCCAATGTATTATAATGCTATATTTCAATCATCTTTATGCTATATAATAATACATCTATGGATGTTGCTGGCTATCTAGACCTTTAGAGATTTCAATTGTATAACTGTAAGGTTTGTCTGATTGTCACACAAAAATCTTAGGCACCCTGGTTTTTGAAGCTTGATCTTCATTTCAGTTGACAGCTCGTGCTGTGAGTCATGTAACATGGCCCATGATTTTCATGATTTTTGGGACAGTGGGAATACACTGTCAAGTACCTCTCACAGTTGACACAGATGCAGCGTGCGTGTCCATGCATAGCCAATAATGTCAAGTGCATCACACTGCTGGTATAACACACATTTGGATTTCCTTTTCATGGCTTCCAGAGATGTGGCATGGCCCCATGACTCTGCGTGGTACCTCACGCATACTGATACGATAAGTACAGCCAATCAAAAATACCGCTGCTCTGACACAAAAGTGATCCCTCAATTGTATGTTGGGCACCTTAGCAGCTGTGACTTTACCTTTCAATGGTATATACACACCTCTACACAGCAGTGACAGGCAAGGCCAACAGCGAGCACTGTCCTACATGGCTGACACATCAAATACAGATGAGCGATGACGCTGCAGGTCGGACACAAAGCCAAACTGGAGACCCTCAAAATAATCTTGGCATAATTACCAGGACTGCTTGTTGTCATGAGAAGTGCATGCACCACCTGACATGTATTCAAATCACATTTTAGACTGGATAACAAATGCAAGCATACTGATCCTTGTCAGTGTTCAGAAGACCATGATCAAACAGAATATATCCTAATGAAACCAACACCATAGTTTATGTAGATCCTGTGGTTTAGTTTTTTTAGATGTGCTAGAAATGAACCAACAGAAGATCTTCTTTTCAGTTAGTAAGAGTAATTGAAAACATTTTTCAGGCTTTTGATTTAGTATTTCATTACATTCTTTATTGGTTTGTTTTTCTGTTTTCAGTGTTTTTTTGTTTTTTTTATTTCAACAACTTTTTTCTTTTCATTTTGGACTTTTCACTGCCTCTTACTACATTTTCCAGTCCTCTTTATTTGATAACTGGAGAAACACCTACACAGAACCGCCAGCTCCTTATTGTTTGTATCCAATGCCAACAATAATCCCATATGACATACTGTATATTCATATAATAAGTTTATGATTATACTGGTGGACATCACCCCACTTGAAAACTGGAGATCTGTGTGTTCCACTAGTGATGTAGATATGATTTGAGCTGCTACATCTTATATAATCTTACAACAACATATTTTTTGGAACATAATGTTTATAATACTGTATTGATTGTATTTTGACCACACTGTGGCTTAAATTCTGATACTAATTTTTCATAATAAACATAACCTTTTACATTTAAAGTCCACCATCAAATCACAGCTGCATTCATTTAAAGTTTGAACCTTTACATAATTGTTGATTAGATCATTCAAAGATCAGCAACATCTATTTTCTACATAAAAATCATATGCTTAGTATAAGAATAGAAAATTTAAAGACCTAGGGCTTCAATTCAGGTGTGGGATTACAAGTATCCCTCCTATTTTTTTTTTTTTTTTTTTTAATCTGCATGGTTTAGTACAGCAGAAAAATATCTTTCAAGGCAACAAACAACATTTATTGTTGCCACTTTTGTGTCATTATACAATTAGATGAGAAATAAAAGTACACTGTTTGTGTAACCATTAATAGCTCAATCATTTGACCAATCAACTATGAGTAGTAAGATTATTTGCTTTTTAATCCAGTAGCATGTGCAGCTGTGAAAAAAGAAATGGAGACATTATTCATCATAGGGTGATTATGAACATGCCTGCAGTTGTCCATCCAACCATCCATTTTCTAGCTGGCATACCCAGTTCAGGGTTGTAGGTAGATGGTGTGAAAGACCACATCCAGTCTTGGACAAGGTGTCAACCTTGCACATACCTACACATCCATGTACACCTTATTCCAAGCTAAACTTTCATTCAAAATGTAATCGGTTGACAGAGAAGGGTAACCTCAGAGAGACAGACTTAAGGTAAAACCTAATGAACAACGTATATTAGTTTATCAGTACAACTAAAATGTGACTAAAGCACACATGATATATATTGGAGTGGACCCAGGATTATAGAGTAGCTTGAGAACAACAGCATAAAAGTTTTTAAAGGAATTTTGAAATTATGATCTTAATTTGACAAGTCTTAAAGTTGGATCAAATCTAAACAAAAAAAATGTGAAAAATTAAAACATTTGGTATGTGACATGAATTAATATGACTTGTCCATTAAATATTACCATTCATAAGTGGTGTTATTCACCGAATATCTCCTCTATATACTGATATAAACATAATTCTTACCACAGCAAATGTCACAAACTTGATACATTGGCCTTCTGACAAATCTGATTTGAAGAGTGTATTATTATCATAGTGTTTGTATAAAAGAAAACATTCCAAAAACATGCCTCTCTGTCACCATATCGAAGATACTGCTCACTCTTTTGTACCTACCCCTGGCTTAGGCTGTTCTAAGATATGATTTTAAAATGTCAGAAGAATTGGCTTATATTCTCTTTCAAAATACTATGCCTCTCCCCTGAATATACCTTTAGTAGCTTAACTTTATTAAAGCAGAGAATATTTTTTATATTCAAAACTACACATTGGTACAACTCAGACAGGGAGTTCCACAGGTTTTAAAGTAGTCGGATACAAAAAGGTAGCCAACCAAGGTGAAGAGTTTGAAGGAGGTTGTACCCCTTCTTTTCTTGATAATTCTTTGAAACCTCCTGTATTTTTTTAGTGCATAAATAACTTGAATTTTACATTTGTTTTGTTCTTTTGTCTAATTACACATCTCTAACGATGATGGGTAATATGTAATTTATCAATAGACATTGTTTTAGTACAGAAGTTAGGGTTAGGATTGTTATTCTGTACATTTGTAATACAAATAAGGGCAGCTAAAATGAGTATTATGAAAGTAAATAAGTGTGAGTGTGAGCAGTGCATATTTTAGATGGATAGATACTTTATTAAATAGATGGAAAGTATTTTAAAGAATACTCCACTGAAAATTGATATTTTTATGTTACTTGCATGCAGTTTGCAGTATTGGAAAGTATTTTAAAGAATACTCCACTGAAAATTGATATTTTTATGTTACTTGCATGCAGTTTGCAGTAGTGGCCAAGGGAAAAAAAAATGATCTTGTATTTTTATGAAGAAAATACCTAACAAAGATTAGAATAGAATAAGACATGATAGTGGCCAAAGCTGGACAACAGCAAACTGTGAAAAACAACCATGGGAAAAAAAAAATCTTACAGAACTCATGTCACATACTCTACATGTCCATTAGCCATTTGTATGCTCAGAATGTGCAAAATGCATGCATGTTTTTGCTAAAATATAATTTATACTTCTGGAAAACTCTGCTTCAGTGTAAACTGGCGTAGTGGTGGCTCTGAGGCTAAGGATCTGCGTTGGTATCCCAAAGGTTGCCGGTTCGAATCCCCATCACTGCCAAAAGATATCCTACTCTGCTGGGCCCTTGAGCAAAGCCCTTAACCTTCAGTTGCTCCAGGGGCGCTGGCTGACTCTGCGCTCTGACCCCAAGGGGTATGCCAAGGGGTATACCTAAAAACGTATCTTTTTAGAAAGGCATTTTGTTAAATTATTTCTATAGATAATCTTGTTTGTTAATTTATTCTTATTTTGTAGCACTTTGAGATTGTTAAATATAAAGCGCAATATAAATAAAATTTATTATTATTATTATTATGCAAAAACTAACAAATTCGTAATACAAGAAATTGTATAAGGCAAAATAAAGAACAAAAAAGGTACATTTGCATAATATAGTGCTTCTGAATTGAAGACAGGATTCTTGACCTGTGAATGAGGAGGGAGAGGCGCATTCCAGGACTGTAGAATATCAATGTTGAGAGAATACACTGATGTTGTAACTTAATATATTAGTTTTTATCAAGATGTTTGCGTTCCAACAAAAACAATTATGAAATTTAGCAATGATAGTCCTTGGTTCATCTTGGAACTCGGACAATTGCGCCAGGATAAGAGTATGCTTTCAGATCTGGCAATTGTGAGGAGTACAGGGAAGCCAATTTTATCTTGGAGAAAGGAATCAAAGGTGTGGAAAGAAAGTACTCCGATAAGCTGCAGGAACAATTGTCTGTAAATGGCAGCACATCCTTCTGAGAGACCTTAAACAGGTCACTAATTACTTGAAAAAAAACATTTCTGTTGATCTCAGTCTGGCTTATCAGTTAAATCAGTTCACGGGTGCTTTGAAAGACAATGCGACATAAATCTACCCAGTTATCTCACTGTTACTAATCTACACTCCTCTTCTCACCTTCCCCTGCCCGTCATCACTGCAAAAGACATCTGCAGATTATTCAAAAAGAAAAACATTAAAAAAAGCTGCAGTGCCAAACCTTATTTCCAAAATATTTCCACACCCAGGACCTCCACCATCATTCTAGAACTTAAAAAAAAAAAAAAAAAAAAAAATCAACGGTCATAGGCCTAAATGACTACAGACCAGGGACCTCATGCATAACATCATGTTTAGAATTCACACTATAACATGACGTGTGGACAAAAACGCACAAAAAAATCCAGATGCATAAATCTGTGCGTTTGTCCATAAATCCCGGTCAGCGTGAAAAGAAACGCACGTGGATGCGCCTGCTGTTCTGCCCCAACTCCTCCCACAATTATGCCTCTTTGAATATGCAAATCAATATAAATAGCCCTTAAGCTCAGCCTTCTGTGAAAAGACAATGGCAAAAGCATGAGGGGAAATAGAATTTCAGTGAATACCGAGTGGAGGCAAGGAAAAACTTACTATTTGTTGGTTTAAATAGCAGTATAAACAACAAAAGGAAGTTGATCGAGTGACGTAGCGTATTGGAGAAACTCAAACTCAAGTTCACAAAGTCTCACAGTGCCTGAAATAAAAAAAGAAGTTGTCACATATCAAAGTCGCCATGAAAAGGCGAGTCGTATCCCACCGTCTGAGCGTCGTATGAAAGTTTAATAGGGTACAGAGAAAAAAAAAAAAGGCACACAGTGGGGAAAAAAGCACGAAATGTCAACTTTAATCTATAAATTTCCACTTTAATCGCGTAGTTTATTTTGTTATTGAAGTAGAACATCATAAACTTCATCTTAAAATCGTTTAATTTACTAGTTTCTCAAATCCCATCATAACTAAAGTAGCACTTTAAATGCTTTGTTTTGTATTTGATCTTCTATGTGTGTGAATCACTACGTGCTTCTGGGCTTTCTCTTCCTCCGACAGGACACAGAATCCTTTACATTTGTGATATTACAGCTCTCTGAATAATTAAAATACTGAGATGTATACATGATATCATTTTCATGATGAAAGGAGTTAAAGCATGTTATTAAAAATGGGAACACGGTGGCACAGTGATTGTTCATGTCTCACGCAAGATGCTTGCTGCACCATGCGTGACCTTCGATGAAATACTTTATTGGAGCAGTACTGTCTCTTTCAAACATACTAACCTCCAATTCCTGTCCTTACTTTTCTCCAAATACCCAATTGCCACACAATCAGCTCTGTAATAGACTTGAAGCCATCTGTAAGCTTAGAACGCAGATTCTTCAAAACTTTTAAGGAACATTGAGGTATCTTCATAGTACGTTTTTAATTATTCTATCCATCTATCCTTCCAGTGTCACGTCAGCAACAGCAAGGATACAGCGCGAGGCAGGAACAATCCGTGAACGGAGCGCCAGCGGCTCACAAGCGCTGCGGCACCATGTCCTCACAAGTTTAATTATTAACAATATAGATTTAAATGAAGTTAAAGTTTTATCTATATAATAAACATATTTTGCTGTATTTTATCTTAAAAATGATATCGTCATCATATGTAAATACGCGCTTTATATATGTAAATACGCGCTTTATAAAGTGGCTCAGGTTATGCAATATTATAAATGTATCGCAAGTTTACAGTGAGGTGATTGTACTTATAAGTACAAACAGTTCTACAAGGAGCACTTGATGGACTGATTCAGTGCGTTTAGAGTTCTTGGGATGAAACTGTTTCTGAACTGTGAGGAAAAGCTGTGAAGCGTTTGCTATATGAGAGCATTTCAACAGGCAGCATGGCTGAGGCAGCGTGTGCTAGATGCCGTATACTGATAATCCTCTTTCCAATCAGCTGCTGTAGTGCTGTGATTCACACTCAGATACAGCGATATAAATACTCCGAGTGGTGCAGTGAGAGTAATATGGAAAAAGATGATCCGCTGTGGCAACCCCTAACGGGAGCAGCTGAAAGAAGAAGAAGAAGAAGAAGGTGGTGCAGTGGGAGTAACGACGCTAAAGCAGCTATGGTATTTAGAATAGTTTGACCATTCTGTGGACCATTATATTGTTACAGGTTAATTACAATCAGATGCATTAAACTAATGAACTATATGCGGTTAATTTAAGTGTATGTATAAAGCCGCATCAGGAATGTGGATCTAAAAAAAGAAAGAGTAACCACACAGGAACAGTAGCATTGCTTTGACGCTGGGTGCTGCCAGTCTGCAAAACCGAGCGCAGAACTTGCGTACAACAGGGTATGAGCTACCTTGGAAATGTGCGTGACTTTGCGGCAAGTTTAGGTTTTATACATCCCGATTTGAATGTGGAAACGTTCTTATGCACCGTTTATACATGAGGCCCCAGTAGTTTTAACCTCTGAAAGCCTTATTCTGAATTATCTTAAGAATGCTACAAAAGACTTCCTGGACTCATTTCAGATTGCTTACAGAGCCAGTGGTCTTCTCATTGATGCAGTGAATTTAGGTCTGAGCTTTATTTACCAACAACTTAATAAGCCAGGGGAATTTGTGAGGTTCTTGTTTGTGGACTTCAGCTCTGCTTTCAGCACAGTCATTCCAGAGCTCCTAGATAAAAAAAAAAAAAAAAAAACTCAACCAGTTCAACCTGCCATTGGATCACAGACTTTTTTACAGCACAGGTCTGACCCATTAACCCTTAGTACCGGTGCACCACAGGAAAGTGTCCTTTCCCCACTACTCTTCTCACCTTGTACAAATGACTGTACCTCTGGCGATTCATCTGGATCACCCTTTGATCACTTTCTTATAAAAGACTCGACTGTTGGGATGACAGAATCATTTAAATTTTTTTTAAGAAATCCTATCAGAGAATGTTCAGCAGTATTGGTCCAATTCTACACAGCCATCATCGAGTCCATATGAGTTCAGAATAAAAAGAGGTCTGCAAAGAACATTGCTGATCCAACTCACACAGGGCATCGTTTGTTCCAAAGACTTACCACTAGCAGACGTCTTTGTACAGTGAAAGCTAAAACAACCGATCACCTAAACAGTATTATTTAACGTGCTGTTACTCTTACTAATCAGGTCTGAGCATCTACTCTGTTTCTATATATACCTGCACACTAGACTGCAGATGAAGAAGAAATCATTTAATTGTACAGTTAAACAGTGTGCATCCTCACTGATATTTTTTTATCCTAAATTGACTGCCTTTCTATAATGTAGGCCGAATGAATGCAGGAACTTGCAATTATAAAGAGTGATTATAAGCTGTTAATTATGATAAGATCTCTTTTAACAAAATAACACAAGACATAACATTCAGCTGTTTTTAAAAAAAAAATAGAAAAAGATAAATGAAAGATTGTTTTGTGCTTATGTGAATTAAGAATTTAATATGCCTTATCTTTGTATCGTAAAATAGTAAAGCAACTCTTTATGTCAACAGAGAACTCTCTGAACACTCTATTAGATATTTAGAACTGATTATAGAGAGAGTTGCAGTTAAACTGTTTTGTAACAAAATAATTTAATTTTGTACTTTAACTACAAGTATATTATTCCAGGTATTTTTTTTCTGGCATTTAGTAATGCTTTGTTTTTCCTCTTATTTTTTTGTTTAGTGAATCGTGTACACAGTTTTCCCAAATTTGTATCCTTTTGACCGATATTTCAACATTGAAAGTGTGTTTGCTTAGTTTTTCCCTTATTTGAATGTTGTTCAAACTCTTTGGGAAATTGCAATACCAATGTGTGTTTTATCTGATCTTTGAGCATTATCTGTTTAAATTTCACAAATTGCTTCACTCATGTATTTTGTGTGTTTGTCACCCACACCTTTTCATTTCTCAGTTTACCCTCTTTTGACATTTTTACCATTTTCTCTGTGTGCTTTTTATGATTTTATTTTGGTCCCAAACTTTATCAAAGCATTGGTTTTGTGGGGATAAAAATAATTTACTTTTAATGCTGGGCTTGTGTAATATAGTCAAATACCCTTTTGTTTAGAGACTCATCAGTTATGCATGTTTTCACAGTAATTTCCAGCTAATCCAGGCTGTGTAGTTCCTTAAGTCACAAGTAAAAGATCCTGTTGTCTGTATACCTTCCAGCTTCTTTATAGGAGGTAATGGTATTCCCCTTGAGGTTATTGCAGGTAGTGTCCCTGTGGAAGAGCTTATAAAGCGTATTGAAAAAGTAAAACAGGTAAGTAAAAAATGTTTTCTTTTGAATCAACTTTGATTGGATTTAAGGGCAGTGAGTATGTGGGAGGTATGAGGGAATACAAAGAAAAAAATGTTACTTGAGTGAAACACCTCTCCTTTTACACTCCTACAGTTACACCACAAGAGTACTCCAACTAAAATCCCCAGACACTCCAAAATGCTTTTGCTTTTTGTAATTCTTCATATAAATGTTCATAATTATGTAACCTGGCCCAAATTCTTCATTTCTGTACATTATGGATTATGGTTTTAGATTTAATGTAATAAAAAAGCATCAAAGTTGTTGCTAAGCCATTTATTGATATATATTTTTTAAGGTTAAATGAATTAATGGTGATATATTAATGAAGAGCTGGTAGTAGTGTGTTGTTGTCAAGAAATGGTGGCAGATACAAGGAGGTGGAAGTAATGGGCACTATAGTTGTTGATCTGTGATGAGCAGTTTCATATGTAGAGTATAACCATAAATTTTTAACAGTATATTTAAGGAAAAATGCATACTGTGCATTTTAAAACATTTCTTCATTCCAGGAATATGTCTAGCTTGCTTTCAGTGATATTGGATTTGATTACATGCTTCATTCCAGTTAGCAAATAGGAACGTTTAGTATTAGATATGAAAATGCATTAAGAGCCAAATATTTTGAGTTTCATAAAGTAATCTCAAATTTGTGAAAGCATTTCTTTTTAAGAAAATGTGAGAATACTTATGTAGTACTACAGTATGAGCAGTCTTCTTTCTAGACCCTTTTGTAGATGTTTTCTGGAAGTGCTGAAAGTAGATATCCCCAAACAATTTTATTTGAACAATTTGCATACTTACTGACTGTATTCTTAGTTTTTGTAGAGTGTATAAGTAGTTTATGTATGTCCTATGTTTTCAAAGATGCACACAGAGAAAGTACAAAAGCATGAAGGCAATGAATCTTCAACAGCATCACTTCATTCACAAGAAACTGCCTCTTCAGTGTCACAAGAGGAAACCGTTGAAAACCGAAGTTTGCAGTTGGAAAGCACATGTGACAATTCAGAATCATCAAAAATAGCTGCATCAGATTCTTCAAGAGGTATCATAATCTTGTGGCTTAAGTATACACATCTTTGTTTACTGCATTATTTTAAAGATAGCATTCAAGTTATTTGACCATATTTTATAAAGATGTGATAAAAGAGAGTATAAATCACAAATGAATGCACTATTTATGAACAGAAAATGAAATTGTTCATATACCTTTTATTGTGAGCAAATTGGGTCAGCATTAGTATCAAAAATCACATGATCCTCTTAGTTCTGTACAAACAGCAGCAGAGGGGACATTGGAGAAGAAAAAACACACAAAGTCAGAAACTAAAACCCTCAAGTGTTTTGCAGATTATAGTTTAGTGTCAGGTTTGGTAACAAATTGCACTTGGTGGTTTCATACATGTTTAAGATATTAAGAAACTAATCCTGGCATAATATGTCTGAGAATATTTTGTATGTAATTAACACTAGAATTACCAGAACCTACGAAAAAACTCGTAGATCCGGCCCACCTTAAAACCGTTCGCACCTCTCCACCAGTGTCTTTTGTCCTCTAATGTGCCGATAAAGACAAGCTAAAAGCAGCCGGCTATTCCATCAGCCCATCGACTTAGAATGTGCACGAACTTCTCCCAGCTCATGCCTTGATTGATTATCTGGGAGTGAAGTAGAGTTTTAGAGTGGAAATAATAGTTCGTAATTTGGAACACGCATTTCATGTGTGTTCCGTTACAGTAATCTGTGTAAACATATTTTTAAAACAAACATATTTTAGTAGTAAATGACAAAATGTAGGCCTAAACTATATAATGTATGAAGCCTGAAGTCCAAAGATCAAATAAACACTTTCACAAAAGTTTCAAGGAAAAGACAACAGCTTCCGTGGTGTAACGGTAAGAAAAAAAGCCGCGTTAGCATGCGACATTGAGACGCATTTACTATGACTGAATCCGTGGCGCAACGGTATCAGCTGCTGACTGGGAATCAAAAGGTCACGAGTTCGATCTCGCACGACTCCGTTTTGAGAAGTGAACTGCTCTTATTCTTACTATTTTAGCATAAAAACATACATTTGATTCCAGCCTGTAACAGCCGGTGTAATTTATGATACTTGTAAAGGTTAGCCTTTTTTTTTTTTTTAATTCCCTCCGCTGCTTTCACGATCACAACTCCCCAAACCCAGTCCCCCAAAGCATTTGACACTGCTGTTTTCGCATTGACGCGCTATAACAGAGGTAAACTGAAATCATGACGATGATTCTACATCGGATCAAGAATACACTTTTGCCATTGCTGTACTTTGTATATGTACATGGGAAGCTCTGCACACGTGACTTTATGCTGTAGGAAGTAAGTAAATAAATAAAAGTAAATAGGTAACAAAGGACGGTGCATGTGCCCAAAACATTAACATTTATATGTTACTTATATAAAAGCCAGATCTAATGTTATTTGACGACACGGGCATGCTCAAAAAATACACGTGTAATGCCACGAAAATTGCACGCAGACACTTCAGTTCACAAGCATTGGTACGAGAATGTAGTCACAAGTTGACTGCAGAGCTATAATGCGTCTTTATGTGAAAACTGCAGAGAATGAAACGGAGTTAAAAAAAAAAAAAAAAAAAAAAAAAACAAAGCTAACCTTTACAAGTATCATAAAATACACCGGGTTACAGACTGAAATCAAATGTATGTTTTTATTCCAAAATAGTAAGAATAAGAACAGTTCACTTCTCCAAACGGAGTCGTACGGGATCGAACTTTTGATTCCCAGTCAGCAGCTGATACCGTTGTGCCGTGGAGGCAGTCATAGTAAATGCGTGTCAATGTCGCACACTAACGCAGCTTTTTTTTCTGCAGTTATATTTTTGAATAAAAGCGCACTTGTTCTGTTATATTTGTACCTATTGTGAAAGTTTTTTTTTTTTTGATATTTGGACTTCAGACTTCACACATTATACACTTCATGTCTACATTTTGTCAATTATTACTAAAACATGAAAAATGTTTCTGTTTTAATGATGTGTTTACTGTGCATAGATCGTTGTAGACACGGAACACACATGAAATGAAAGTGTTCCAAATAACGATATAGTATTTACAAAAGGTGTCATTTTGCTTGACTTCTCACTCTATACAACTCCAAGCAACTGGCACGCAGGTAAACAGACTTGAGCTGAGAAAACTGTGCGGGGTGGGGGGTTGTGATAGCAGGCTGTTTGGTGCTTATCCACACATTTACAGGACAAAGGACGCTGATGGAGAGGTTAGAAGCAATTTAAGGTGGGACGGATTTTTGAGTTTTTGAGTGTTGAAAGTCTGTGATTGTCATTGCAGTGAGTAAAACATAAGACTTGAAGTAAAAGGGAGTTCATATCGGAAGTACCAATTTCATTTTATGCCACAGGTTTGTGGTCATTGATGTACAGTGCATCCGGAAAGTATTCACAGTGCATCACTTTTTCCACATTTTGTTATGTTACAGCCTTATTCCAAAATGGATTAAATTCATTTTTTTCCTCAGAATTCTACACACAACACCCCATAATGACAATGTGAAAAAAGTTTACTTGAGGTTTTTGCAAATTTATTAAAAATATAAAAAAACTGAGAAATCACATGTATATAAGTATTCACAGCCTTTGCTCAATACTATGTCGATGCACCTTTGGCAGCAATTACAGCCTCAAGTCTTTTTGAATATGATGCCACAAGCTTGGCACACCTATCCTTGGCCAGTTTCGCCCATTTCTCTTTGCAGCACCTCTCAAGCTCCATCAGGTTGGATGGGACGCGATGGTGCACAGCCATTTTAAGATCTCTCCAGAGATGTTCAATTGGATTCAAATCTGGGCTCTGGCTGGGCCACTCAAGGACGTTCACAGAGTTGTCCTGAAGCCACTCCTTTGATATCTTGGCCGTGTGCTTAGGGTCGTTGTCCTGCTGAAAGATGAACCGTCGTCCCAGTCTGAGGTCAAGAGCACTCTGGAGCAGGTTTTCATCCAGGATGTCTCTGTACATTGCTGCAGTCATCATTCCCTTTATCCTGACTAGTCTCCCAGTTCCTACCACTGAAAAATATCCCCACAGCATGATGCTGCCACGACCATGCTTCACTGTAGGGGTGGTTTTGGCCTGGTGATGAGCAGTGCCTGGTTTCCTCCAAACGTGACGCCTGGCATTCACACCAAAGAGTTCAATCTTTGTCTCATCAGACAAGAGAATTTTGTTTCTCGTGGTCTGAGAGTCCTTCAGGTGCCTTTTGGCAAACTGCAGGCGGGCTACCATGTGCCTTTTACTAAAGAGTGGCTTCCATTTGGCCACTCTACCATGCAGGCCTGATTGATGGATTGCTGCAGAGATGGTTGTCCTTCTGGAAGGTTCTCTTTCCACAGAGGACATCTGGAGCTCTGACAGAGTGACCATTGGGTTCTTGGTCACCTCCCTGACTAAAGCCCTTCTCCCCCGATTGCTCAGTTTAGATGGCCGGTCAGCTCTAGGAAGAGTCCTGGTGGTTTTGAACATCTTCCACTTACGGATGATTGAGGCCACTGTGCTCATTGAGACCTTCAAAGCAGCAGAAATTTTTCTGTAACCTTCCCCAGATTTGTGCCTCGAGACAATCCTGTCTCGGAGGACTACAGACAATTCCTTTGACTTCATGCTTGGCTTGTACTCTGACATGAACTGTCAACTGTGGGACCTTATATAGACAGGTGTGTGCCTTTCCAAATCATGTCCAATCAACTGAATTTACCACAGGTGGACTCCAATTAAGCTGCAGAAACATCTCAAGGATGATCAGGGGAAACAGGATGCACCTGAGCTCAATTTTGAGCTTCATGGCAAAGGCTGTGAATACTTATGTACATGTGTTTTCTCAATTTTTTTTATTTTTAATAAATTTGCAAAAATCTCAAGTAAACTTTTTTCACGCTGTTATTATGGGGTGTTGTGTATAGAATTCTGAGGAAAAAAATGAATTTAATCCATTTTGGAATAAGGCTGTAACATAACAAAATGTGGAAAAAGTGATGCGCTGTGAATACTTTCCGGATGCACTGTACCAATAAGATGAATGAATTGTATCTGTTTGATTCACTGTTACATGTTTTGAAATAATAATGCAGGGACATGTCAACTTGGGCAGTTTATTAACAAACCGGCAATTTAATTCACTTTGGAGTTTTTTGGGGGAGGAGCAGGGACAGTCAATTAAAAAAAATATATACTCTAAAACTTTTAGTTGATTAGTCCGTTTATATAGTGTTGATTAGTTGCGGCAGTTCTTTTATTGTATCTACTTTTTTATAGCTTGGCTAGAGCAAAATGTATTATTTTAATGATTAAACACTAATTACAGGCTAAACATTTTGGTAATGAGTACTCAAGAGAGTGCAAATTTACAACAAATTTCCTTGCTGCTTTGTTAATCGTTTATTTGTTTTTCATTTCGAATGTCTGCAGATAATGGAATATGTTCTGGTCAAGTTAGTCCGGCAGAAGTTAGCATCTCATCAGATGAAGCATCACAGTTGGAAGATGACCTCAGTGTCAAAGTGGAAAGGTTTGTAATTCTTTCTCAGTGTTAATTTTTTAGGAACATTTAAATCATGCTTTTTTTGATTAATAATGTATGTGTAGACTATAATTTTTATTGATTTTTATATATTAATGTTAGAGGAGTTCTCCAAGCAAAAGTGATCTATATTTTATCTGTTTCTTCATGTTACTTACTCCATGTAATGTATTTAATGTATGTAATGGTGGCCGGGAACATTTTTATTTAATCTCATGTTTTGATGGAAACAAGACATAAAGGTTCTGATAGAAACGGACCTAATAGTGATGAGCGCTGGACAACAATAAATGGTATCAAAAATGTCCCTAAAAAAAGTTCATGTTACTCGTGTTACTTACTCCATACTTCATGTCATCTGCATAACATGCAAAACACATATATATTTTTTGCTAAAATAATGTAATCTCTGGAAAATTAAAGTAGTCCACACATGGAAAACCACTTCATATGGTGGATTTTGAATTAAAAACAGACTTTTGACCAATGAATGAAGGGCATGGATGGGTTATGATGCGCTATGGAATTGTTTCTTCTATGGCTCATTTCCAGGTCTTTTTTTCTGTGGAGTTTATTTATTAAAGTGCTTCAGTGCATGGAAATAATTAATCTTTATTTTTTGCCCCCCTCAGTCATAGTATACATTGAGTTGCCATTGGAAATTGTGTTTTTAAAATAATTTTTTTATCTTAGAAATTAAAAAACAAATTGTCTTCAGAACACCAAACATGGAAATAAAATCCATAAAACGTATCAAATACTTCCATTTTCAAGCCAAGAATGGTTATAAACATTGCACCCATGTGATTTTAAGGAGGAGGTGGAGGTTTGTAGTATTCAGCCATTTTTAAATAGAAGTGTGACTATGGCCTTTGTCTCATTGCCTGTCTCCCACCATGGTAACCTTTGATCCACATGGTTCTGTTTTCTAGTATCTTGCCTTATGACACTTTTCACTGCCTCATTACCTCTCCCTCCTCTTACCTGTAAATGTCAAATTTCTTTAAGAAACCCTAAAAATATCTGTGCCTCTATCCTTGCTGGATCCATTTCTGATCTTTTTCTGTCTTCCCCTATTCCATCCCCGCTAGATAGCCTTGTTGACTATTATAACTCAGCCTGTGATTCAGCACTAGATAAAACAGCTCCTTTAAAACATGACATTTATTTTAAGCATTCATCTCCATAGTACAATTTAGAATTGCGGTCTATGAAAACAGCTGGCTAATAACTTGAGAGAATGTTGCATAAGACTGGCCTCATTATGCATATCCAGGCTTTCTTTGACCACCAGTGGGCTTACAGGGGGGTGTAATAACTTCAGCTGGGAACATGCATTAAGGCAGAATAATAGAAAGTGGCCATGATAACCCGATGGTTCTATTCTCTGTAGTTAACACTAGAGTCCCTGAAGCCTACGAAAAAACTCATAATCCCAGCCCACCTTAAATCCCTTTGCCACCTCTCCATGGGCTTCTTTTGTTTTGTAAATGTGTCAATCAGCACAAGCAGCCTGCTATCTCACCAGCCATTACCCCCAACCCCACCCGAGACGGAGCTCAATTTGGGCAAAAAGTTCTCCCAGCTGAAGGCTCCTTATCTGCATGTGAGGTGTATAGGGTAAATAATACAAGTATATCGTTATTGGGAATACATGCATTTTATATGTCTTCTGTGTCTACAAATATATAGGTAAATGTAGGATGAAAGGAAATACTGAACACATACCTAAAGCAGAAACTTTTTCCATATTATACTAATAATGATGTGAAGGGTATAATGTGTGAAAATATTAGTCCAAATATCAAATAAATGTGTGCTTTTATTCAAGAATATAACCAAAGGGAAAAAAAAGCATTTGGTTTACATTTTGCTGTCAATGAATTAAATCCCAGGCTCAAATGTTAATTGACAGGAGCTTGATATGTACTCTTGAATGGTGCAGAGGTAAGGACTGCTGCCTTGTAACTCAAAGTTACTGGGTTAGAGACCGGGCGCTCCGTGTTTTGTGTAGTGAGCTGCCTCACGAAATTAATTAGATCAGCTGACTCAATTTTTTCCTTAAAAGAACAACAACATAAAACTCATCTGTTCAGGAAGGCTTTTAACTTAACCTAATATTCTGCCCCTTCTTTCGGTTTACCTCTCTGTCCAGAATACGCAGGATAACTTGTGTGTGTGTTCTATCACAAATGCTGTTATTTGTTCAGGCTTTTTTTATTGTTGAATTTAGTATTTTACTCTGGTTATTGTCTTTTATTCTGTTTAATGCTTTGTATTTCCTTTATTTGTCAGTTTAGTATTCTATGCAGTGTTACATATACCTTTCTTTTTACATAAGCACCTTGAGCATGGGAAAAGCATTATATAAATAAAATGTATTATTATTAATCATTTAACTTGTATTGTTATGTATTTTATAAAAGGAGACAAGATAGTGAGATTAATTGCTTTTAAATAATGTCCTGAACAGTCTTGAATAAGTAACAGAGGCTTCACATTCATTCTTTGATCGTAATCTATCCATTTTCCTAACTGTTGTACTCTGTTAAGGGTTGCAAAAGAGTGCGACTTGCACATATCCACAGTTACAAATGTAGGATATGGAAGGAATTGTAGCACTAAGAACAGTTCTAGCAAGAAACATTGATGCAAGATTCAAATGAAGTGGCTGATTGGCTTGTTTATACCAGCAAAGACATGAGCAGCTCAATGCTTTGAAGAACAATGCATATCCCCCGCATTAATACAATGTGTATTGTGTTAAGAGACATGTGTCCCTCCTGAAACATGCTGTTAATAGAGCAATCAAAATGGCATACTTTACAGAAAAATACTTCATTGCATAATGGAAATCTCCAAGCACTGAATTTGTCATTTGCAAGCAAACTACTGTTCAGCTACATAACCAGTAAGCGAAATCACATGCCATATATGTGAATGGTACATTGAAGAATGCAACGCTAGAAACCTTGAAAACTGTAAAACATAGGATGTTTAACAAGAGTTCTGAAATAAAGGATTAATGTAAAACTGACAAGTTTGATTTCACACAGGAGGTTTAAAATTGAGACAGATTTTTTTTGTTTGCTTTTTTTTTTTAATTGGGACAGATTTGGAACATTAAAGCACCATGAGTTTTTGAAATTTTAAAATTTTAATTTATTTGACTAATGTGTTAAACATTACTCTTTAATTAAAATGTTTTTAACCAGGTAATTATTCTAATATAAATCTTATGATAGCAAATATTAAAAACCTAAATGATTGGTTCCCTGACAAACCAGAGAAAAACCGCTTGGAGTTGGTTTTAATAGAAATATTTGGAATATCTTGTAATTCAGAGATTCACCAGTACACATATAATAATGTTTGTATTTTTATATTTAGTATGGCTTTGAAGCAGTAGTTTTCAGTTACTGCACAGAAAATGTCAGAGAATAAATTTAGAATGTGCACATACTAAGATGCACATTAAAATTCAAGCCTTGCATTTTACTTTGACATTGATGAATGTCAATACAAGTTTACTTAAGTGATTTGAGTTTGGCAACTTCTTGATGGACATATAGAAGTATTTTAAAGCTGTTGTTACTGTTAGTATTTATGTATTTTATACTGTGTTGCAGTGAAATGCATAATATTGTTCAATTTAACAAATGGAGGTACTTTAATAAAAAGCTATTGAACGGAATTTTGTGTTTTTCCTGTGGTATCGAGTATCGTAAATTATCACTGGCATTGGCATCAAGTACAAAAATGACATCCTTGGAGAGGACAGGTAAAAGACCTGGCTTTTGATGTGTTTGCTTAGTGACAGCATAAATGAGAAAATAAGTTGTATTGGTTTAAGAAAGCTAAATACCTGCTGTTAAATTATTTTGAGTAACAGAGCATTAGCAAACATTTAGATGGATGAAAGGCACTCCTGTGGGCACAATTAATCATTATGTTTATTTGTTGCAGTCTGAAAATCATCTACAAATACATTGTATGAATATCTCCCAAAATTACCTGAATTTTTAATTTTACTGTGACTGATCATACCACCCATTCCTAGCAGTTGCTTAATATTTCAGTTACTTGTATTTGTTAATTTTCCTGTTTAAAGTGAAAAGTACAACTGTGTAATAAGCTTATCTCTATATTGATGCTAATTTTGCTACACGGATTTGAAACAGATCAGTGGACATTTTCTTACTTTTCTTATATAAATTTCTTGTTTTTTGGCAGTTGCATTGTTGGCTTCCCAACAATGTTGTAAGATAACAAGTTCAGAAAAAATCTATGCTCTTATGTATATATTGTTCTATTTTTTTTAATTATAATTGCAGATAACGTTTTTCAATTTGATTATGCAGGTTAACCAAGAAACTTGAAGCACGAAGGGAGCTTAAGAAGAAAGATGAAGAGGAAGTATGCAATTTATATTTTTGACAGTAAATTTTAGCATACAGTTTATGTGTTGAGATTCTATTAAATGTGTATATTACAAAGAAATTATTTTCTAATGTTTTGACAGAATGAAATAAAGAAAGAAATAGAACGGAGAAAGCTTGGAAAAGAAATGCTGGAGTTTAAGAAAAAACAAGAAGGTGAAAAAACAAAACGAATGCTGGAAGAAAGAAACCGGGAGAAAGCAGAGGAGAAAGCAGCACGAGAGCGAGTGAAACAACAAATTGCTTTGGTAATATCACATTCTGTGTTTTTTTGTGATGGGCAATGCTGTGTCTCTAGCCTCCATGAATTGTGAAGTTTTAATATAAGCACATAATTTAAATTGTTAACTTAGCATACTTTTTATCTTGAATGCCCCCATATACCTACATGATCGGTATGCTTGTCTGTATTACCAAATCTATCTTTGTCTTTATAAGCTGATTGATTATTTTTACAATACTTAGGATCGTGCAGAAAGAGCAGCACGGTATGCAAAAACAAAGGAAGAAGTAGAAGCTGCTAAAGCTGCAGCTCTTGAAACAAGGCAAGCTGAATTGGATGCCAGAAGAGAGGCTGCAGCTAAGGAGAGAAGGTACACTTAAAATCACAAGTAAAATTTGTTCATTTGTGGCTTGCTCTCCTGTTTTATTGTATTTATTTAAAACATATACATTTTGTTTCTTTTAAACAATAAATACCATTCTCGCTTTGACTGTGGAAATGGTTTGCCTTTAATTCATACATGTTCCACGTACAGTGCCTATAAAAAGTATTTACCCCGTTGGAATTTTTCGCATTTTATTGTTTATAAAACTTTGCATCACAGTGCATGTAATTTCCCGTTTTTACATTGATATTAAAAAAAAAAAAAAAAAAATCTTCTGTGGATCAAAGTGAAAGCAAATCTCTGTAAAGAGATCTAAATTAAATACAAAATTTAAAGCAATATTAATCAGTTATATACAGAGTGAGTCAAAATTATGTTAACACTAATGGTACTATATATATATATATATATATATATATATATATATATATATACCGTGTTTCCCCGATTATAGGGCACCCCCCATTTTTTTAAAAATTGGTCAGAATAAGGCACCCCCCGCAAATAAGGCCCACTAAGGCCCCCCACCGATACCTTTGCTTGCGGCTGGTATGGTGGGGGAGCTGCGTGTGATGCCTCCGGCTGCAGTGCTCTAGTGATGTGTCGTTCGCGAACGAGCCGGCTCTAAGAGCCGATGCTTTGAAGCGAACGAGAGGAGCCGATGCCCATCGAGAAGAGCCGAAGCTTCAGCCGCTCCTGCTCAGCTCTGCTGAAAATCCATTCGGCAGGGGCGGGACTATATTTATATGGGCACACAGAACATTGGCTCATAATGCCGGCTCGTTCACGAATGACACATCGGAATAGGATCGTACCATTATGTGAAGGAAGGAAGGAAGGGGGACAGACGCTCCGAAGACAGCGATTGTTGGTACAGGCCAGGTACACAGAGCAACACTGTCGCTCTGTGTACCTGTTGCTGCGACAGACGAGGAGCCAGATTTAAATGCAAGCGCATCGTGAAGAAAAAAAGAAGAATGAAGAAATGAGTGAAAGCCGAAAAAGAAGCAGCATCTGTCTGCATTTCAGTGATACTGGGAACTGCAAAGCTAAGTGCAGAATTTGTAATATGAAAATATCCGTTAGAGCAGTGTCAACAACAAACCTGCACAGACATATAAGAACCTCCCACCCATCCGTGCAACTGGAGGAGAGCGTGCCCTCTCTCCTGCCATCCACTGACCCTGGAAAAGAGCTTACCGGTAGTACTCCTGCTGCAGTGCTGGTAGGAAGACTTTGCATTGTCGCTACATCACTCCCCTCAGAAAGAGTCTTCTCAAAAACAGGAC
This sequence comes from Polypterus bichir lapradei, assembly GCA_026402145.1. Lineage (NCBI taxonomy): Eukaryota > Metazoa > Chordata > Cladistia > Polypteriformes > Polypteridae > Polypterus > Polypterus bichir. The sequence continues at coordinate 57,318,996 of JANRMT010062814.1, forward strand.
AAATAATCACGGAGAGGAGAAATTACATCAGCCCATCTAAGCTGAGGCATCTGGCATTTCTGAATGCCAACCTGGCCTAAAAACTTTTATTCAAAGAGTCATAGTGTTGTATTGTTGCCGTTATTACTGTACCATATACAGGTAATAAATTTCCTTTTTTTCAACAAATGTGTATTGTAGTCTTCTTCATGGATAAATAAGCCACCCCCTGAAAATAAGACCTGGGCATATTTTGGCATTTCAAAAAATATAAGACAGTGTCTTATCATCGGCGAAACAGGGTATATATATATATATATATATATATATATATATATATAGTGAAATAGGACAGCCGGACACACACAGGCAGACACCGGTTCAGCCATCACCCCACGTTTATTTACAGTCCTATTATATACAGAGTCTTATGTGCACCGCCACCAAACCCCACAGTCTCCCCAAAGTCCAGGCTCTCAATAGCTACTTTCTTCTTCCCACACACAAATCACACTTGGGCCTCTCCTCGCCTCCTCTGCACCGACCTCGTCTTCTTCCTCACCCGACTCCAGCCTTGATTGCAGGGCGGCGGCTCCTTAAATAGGCGGCTGATTGCCGACCACACCCAGCCACCAGTGACTATATATATATA